>OX336388.2:255325106-255925106 GCA_946902985.2 Meconema thalassinum | reverse complement strand
TATAGACTATCTAAGGGTTTCATAGGCATGATCTCAGTTTTGTCAAAGGATATCTGTAATCTTATCCCTTGAGCAATTTCTTGAAGACTGGAAATACTTTTACTATAAATTTCTTAAAACAAAATGTAATTAGGACTAATGATTAAATATTTGAAATAACGTCTGCGCCTTGTAAATATATTTAGTGCATTAAATCATGAAAAGTATGAATGACATTTTGGAAAACTGGCCTTGATTCTAATAATACACCATGGGATTGGCCAATGAGATTTCAGATGCATCCCCCATTAGCTCCATGGTCAGGGCATCCGTGTAAACAACCGGAGGTCACTACTTGATGTCTCCCAATGGTAAGACTGAAATTCTCCAGCATCCATCAAAATAGCTTGTACTTTCTGAACAACACAAGGCCTTACAGCCGAAAGCTTCTATTAGTCATTGATACAGTTGTAATAATTCAATTCCGGAATCCCTAAATACCTTTCGGTGCTAAGGAGACAGGTCATGTATTGTGAAAAGGTATCAAGTAGTAACCCGATAAGTGACTTACCTCTTCCAGGTCTTTAGATGGTGTCTCTTCTTTGACGCATCGAATGATCTCTGGTGTTAGATATTCTTCAAGCTTAATATCCTCAGTATTATCATTTTCAACCTGCAGAGAAATTATGTGTCTCACAAATATGTTCTTTGCATAGCTAGAATTACATCTCACACATGATCTGTGTACTTCTGCTGCAGGAATCAAGGAATATCGTAAAAAAATCCTTCATTTTTTTCCAAATACAATGCAAAAAGACCAAGATCAATACACCTACATTAGAATGTAATGCACACGAGTTGTGTATAAGTTATAAAGGTTACATAAGATTTGTTGGTATCTTTGTACCCCACATTTGTATACATTGTGTATTGTGCACAAAAGTCTACCAGGAATTTCACTCGTTTTTGCAGGTGGTCACGTGGTAACAGTCACAGGGCTGATCGCACAAATCACAATCACAGTTACTCCCGGGGTCGTGAAAACACTTCGTCTCGCATACTTTGTGGTGGTATCCATGGACAGCCCTACTATTGACGTATATTCTCGGCGTATCTATCTGCATCACTGGAACCAACTGGAAGAGAAACCTACTGGACGAAAGCACATGAAACTTTTCTGGTGTAATAATATCTCGTTGAGAAATAGTAATACTTGTAGAGTTGTTTCCATGTTTAATTCATTTGAGGGGCTTGAGAATTGTTGATCATCAGCCCTGAGTAGTTGGGTGTGTGTTGATGTTGTCTGATATCGCTGTGATGACTGTAGTAGTGTGTGTAACTATATCAGACGCCACGGGGCTTGAAGTAAGGTACTATCTCGGCAATTTGCTGGAGAGATCGTGGTAAAACCACGGAAAACAACACCCAGGATAGCAGCTTTCTGCAACGGGATTCGAACCAACAGCAATATCCGGACTTACTGCAGCTGCCCTCCCAGCCGTGGTGAACGTTTGACGAGCACGGCTACGCCACGAAATGCCAGTAGAATTTGGCTTGAGTAACTACAATTCCCCCATTGTTCAATATTGGTTACGCCACTGCTCATCAATCATACAACAGACTTGGAGCAAACCAGTAACCAATAATGATTAAAATCCAAAATAGCAACCTGAATTGCAACATTCGTATCTCAAATGCCTCTTAACATCCAGTTTCAACACGATATTCGGTGCAGACTTCACTTGCAATATGGCCCAGAGTGCCAACAGAGTGAACATGAACTATCGATACAATAACATGAGCTACTATTAGCACAGCTAGTGAAGGCTTCACCTACAATAGGACCCAGAGTGCCAACAGAGTGAACATGAACTATCAATACAATAACATGAGCTACTATTAGCACAGCTAGTGAAGGCTTCACCTACAACAACGCCCCGAGTACCAACAGAGAGAACATCAACAATCAATACAATAACATGAGCTACTATTAGCACATCACGTAGTGAAGGCCTCACCTACAATAAGGCCCAGAGTGCCAACAGAGTGAAAATGAACTATCAATACAATAACATGAGCTACTATTAGCACAGCACGTAGTGAAAGCATCACCTACAATAAGGCCAAGGGTGCCAACAGAGTGAACATGAACTATCAATACAATAACATGAGCTACTATTAGCTCAGTTAGTGAAGGCTTCACCTACAATAAGGCCCAGAGTACCAACAGAGTGAACATGAACTATCAATACAATAACATGAGCTACTATTAGCACAGCTAGTGAAGGCTTAACCTACAATAAGGCCCAGAGTGCCAACAGAGTGAACATGAACTATCAATACAATAACATGAGCTACTATTAGCACAGCTAGTGAAGGCTTCACCTACAACAACGCCCCGAGTACCAACAGAGAGAACATCAACAATCAATACAATAACATGAGCTACTATTAGCACATCACGTAGTGAAGGCCTCACCTACAATAAGGCCCAGAGTGCCAACAGAGTGAAAATGAACTATCAATACAATAACATGAGCTACTATTAGCACAGCACGTAGTGAAAGCATCACCTACAATAAGGCCAAGGGTGCCAACAGAGTGAACATGAACTATCAATACAATAACATGAGCTACTATTAGCTCAGTTAGTGAAGGCTTCACCTACAATAAGGCCCAGAGTACCAACAGAGTGAACATGAACTATCAATACAATAACATGAGCTACTATTAGCACAGCTAGTGAAGGCTTAACCTACAATAAGGCCCAGAGTGCCAACAGAGTGAACATGAACTATCAATACAATAACATGAGCTACTCTTAGCACAGCTAGTGATGGCCTCACCTACAATAAGGCCCAGAGTGCCAACAGAGTGAACATGAACTATCAATACAATAACATGAGCTACTATTACACACCTAGTGAAGGCATCACCTACAATAGGGCCCAGAGTACCAACAGAGTGAACATGAACTATCAATACAATAACATGAACTACTAGTAGCACAGCACGTAGGGAAGGCTTCACCTACACTAGGACACAGGGTGCCAACAGAGTGAACTTGAACTATCAATACAATCACATGAGCTACTATTAGCACAGCTAGTGAAGGCTTCACCTACAATAGGGCCCAGAGTGCCAACAGAGTGAACATGAACTATCAATACAAGAACATGAGCTACTATTAGCACAGCTAGTGAAGGCTTCACCTACAATAGGGCCCAGGGTGTCACAAAAGTGAACATTAACTATCAATACAATAACATGAGCTACTATTAGCACAGCTAGTGAAGGCTTCAGCTACAATAAGGCCCAGGGTGCCAACAGAGTGAACATGAACTATCAATACAATAACATGAGCTACTATTAGTACAGCTAGTGAAGGCTCACCTACATTAGGGCCCAGAGTGCCAACAGAGTGAACATGAACTATCAATACTGAGGAGTAGTGCAAGTTGTCGAGGACGCGGACCTGAGACCTAAGTCGAGACCTTTAACACATGGTGAACTAGATGGAGCACCGACCATCAAATGACTACACTTTTCGAGTAGAGGATGTAAAATAAAATAAAATTTAATATCAAAAAACAAGACATTGCAAAAGGGGACGTGAGGGGTGCATGAAATGGTAAGATGAGGGATGATGGGCCTGTAATAAAATATGTACATGGTATTATAAAACAGTAAAACAATAAAACGTAAAACACACAATAAAGATCTATAAAAGGAGAATGTCGACGACGCGGAGAATGCCTAAGTCGCTGGAGATCGTTCAGAAGAGGGGAAGAAATTAACGATAGTGATAATAGTGCGTTTCGTTCCACCACAGGCTAACTACTAGAAGGTAGTCAGAAGCATCATTCTTAGAAGTACATGAAATCGTGTCTCCCACGAACTGTCTATCCGACCACCCTTACATTAAACTGTATGTCACGCCAAGCAACCCAATGAAACAACCAACAACAGTAACGACCCTTAAATGACCCGTCAATAAACACAGAATAATAACACAACTTTACAAGGCGCTACACTTCACATGACGTGCCGTGACATACAAACTCAGCAAATAACCATAGATCAGTTCAGTTAAAATTAAAACAAGCAAATCCCAAATGAAGATAAATCCAAACGATTTCATGAACTGGTAGAATAAAACTTCTTTCGAACGAAAGCACAAGGTTCAGTTACCTTGCGGGATGCCAAATAAGCGTCAATTGCAGTCCCGGGCACGTACAACGAACACACATTCCATCATCTCGGAAGAGTAACCAATACACCTGATTTAATAACGTAATGGGATCACGCATTGCTTGCTGACTGAAGGTCACAACAAAACAGAACAACACTAAACATGACCCTCGACCTTCAGTCAAATTCCCACTTAAACAAACGACATAAACCCAACCCTTAATATCAAGACTAGAACCGTGATTGTAAATGAAACATATTTCTGAAACATACAAAGATAATGCTTGCCCAGTCTCCAAGGATAAAAATAAAACCAAATCGGCCATCCTTGGAGTGCACGAATGACAAGCATTAAAAAAACAAACCCATAATTAAAATCGCGAACTAACCTCAAGAATACCAGTCCCTAAAGGTCCCTGAAAGATCCCATACTCTTGCAAGGGGTTAGGAACTGGTAAGAAACATCTCTCATAAATACAATCGCGTTTCACAACATAAAACAAACGCAAGTAACACGCACTAAAATAAAACTCGACTAGATACGGAAAAGAAACAACAACAAAAAGCATCCATTTAAATTAATAAACCCATAAACAAGCAATTTGATTCTCCACTACGTACGTATATAAACAAACTGGGGACAAAATAAACACCAAATGACTTCATAGAAAAACACGAACGGTCTCCAGTTTAACCCTACATTAGCAGTTTGAAATAAGGAACTTTTAACACTGAAACTTGGGGAAAATGCATTGGATAATGATCTTCTTCAAAACACGATTATACAGAGCTACAAAGGCAACATTTCACTTAGCTGAGACTCCGAGACGTTCTGGAAGATCTCTGATGATATTTCATTTAATAATTATCTCATATGACAAGAAATCTCCACTGCTAGGCAGAGGCCTGAATCTCGCCATGATTCCTCAGCGTTTATAACCTCGAAGATCAATAGGAATTAATTAACACGTAACATTTTCAATAGAATAGTCGGCAGTAGGCATTATGTCGGCTCAAAATGATATCTGTCCCCTCGTCATAACAATTTAGTCGCGATAACAATCGCCGAAGGCGTGTTTCTTAGACAAGGATTAGTTCTCCAATGCGGGCGCATTCCTTTTTCAGACGTGCGGAAATTACGATCTCTTAGATGTATTACTAGAGACCGCTAGACGGAAACAACGTCGAACAGATTTTAAATTGTACCGGCTCAAATACAATAACATGAGCTACTATTAGCACAGCACGTAGTGAAGGTCTCACCTACAATAAGGCCCAGAGTGCCAACAGAGTGAAAATGAACTATCAATACAATAACATGAGCTACTATTAGCACAGCACGTAGTGAAGGCTTCACCAACAATAAGCCCAGGGTACCAACAGAGTGAACATGAACTATCAATACAATAACATGAGCTACTATTAGCACAGCTAGTGAAGGCTTAAACTACAATAAGGCCCAGAGTGCCAACAGAGTGAACATGAACTATCAATACAATAACTTGAGCTACTCTTAGCACAGCTAGTGATGGCTTCACCTACAATAAGGCCCAGAGTGCAAACAGAGTGAACATGAACTATCAATACAATAACATGAGCTAGTATTAGCACAGCTAGTGAAGGCTTCACCTACAATAAGGCCCAGAGTGCCAACAGAGTGAACATGAACTATCAATACAATAACATGAGCTACTATTAGCACAGCTAGTGAAGGCTGCACCTACAATAGGGCCCAGAGTGCCAACAGAGTGAACATGAACTATCAATACAATAACATGAGCTACTAGTAGCACAGCACGTAGGGTAGGATTCACCTACACTAGGACCCAGAGTGCCAACAGAGTGAACATGAACTATCAATACAATAACATGAGCTAATATTAGCACAGCACGTAGGGAAGGCTTTACCTACAATAAGGCCCAGAGTGCCAACAGAGTGAACATGAACTATCAATACAATTACATGAGCTACTATTAGCACAGCTAGTGAAGGCTTCACCTACAATAGGGCCCAGAGTGCCAATAGAGTGAATATGAACTATCAATACAATAACATGAGCTACTATTAGCACAGTTAGTGAAGGCTTCACCTACAATAAGGCCCAGAGTACCAACAGAGTGAACATGAACTATCAATACAATACCATGAGCTACTATTAGCACAGCTAGTGAAGGCTTAACCTACAACAAGGCCCAGAGTGCCAACATTGTGAACATGAACTATCAATACAATAACATGAGCTACTCTTAGCACAGCTAGTGATGAATTCACCTACAATATGGCCCAGAGTGCCAACAGAGTGAACATGAACTATCAATACAATAACATGAGCTACTAATAGCACAGCTAGTGAAGGCACGTAGTAAAGGCATCACCTACAATAGAATCCAGAGTACCAACAGAGTGAACATGAACTATCAATACAATAACATGAGCTATTATTGGCACAGCTAGTAAAGGCTTCACATAAAATAAGGCCCAGAGTGCCAACAGAGTGAATAACATGAGTGAACATGTACTATCAATACAATAACATGAGCTACTATTAGCACAGCTAGTGAAGGCTGCACCTACAATAGGGCCCAGAGTGCCAACAGAGTGAACATGAACTATCAATACAATAACATGAGCTACTAGTAGCACAGCACGTAGGGAAGGCTTCACCTACACTAGGACCCAGAGTGCCAACAGAGTGAACATGAACTATCAACACAATAACATGAGCTAATATTAGCACAGCACGTAGGGAAGGCTTTACCTACAATAAGGCCCAGAGTGCCAACGGAGTGAACATGAACTATCAATACAATTACGTGAGCTACTATTAGCACATTTAGTGAAGGCTTCACCTACAATAGGGCCCAGAGTGCCAATAGAGTGAACATGAACTATCAATACAATGACACGAGCTACTAGTAGCACAGCACATAGTGAAGGCTTTACCTACAATAAGGCCCAGAGTGCCAACATTGTGAACATGAACTATCAATACAATTACATGAGCTACTCTTAGCACAGCTAGTGATGGCTTCACCTACAATAAGGCCCAGAGTTCCAACAGAGTGAACATGAACTATCAATACTATTACATGAGCTACTATTAGCACAGCTAGTGAAGGCTTCAACTACAATAAGGCCCAGAGTGCCAATAGAGTGAACATGAACTATCAATACAAGAACATAAGCTACTATTAGCACAGCTAGTGAATGCTTCACCTACAATAGGGCCCAGGGTGTCAACAAAGTTAACATTAACTATCAATACAATAACATGAGGTACTATTAGCACAGCTAGTGAAGGCTTCAGCTACAATAAGACCCAGGGTGCCAACAGAGTGAACATGAACTATCAATACAATAACATGAGCTACTATTAGTACAGCTAGTGAAGGCTCACCTACATTAGGGCCCAGAGTGCCAACAGAGTGAACATGAACTATCAATACAATAACATGAGCTACTATTAGCACAGCACGTTGTGAAGGTCTCACCTACAATAAGGCCCAGAGTGCCAACAGAGTGAAAATGAACTATCAATACAATAACATGAGCTACTATTAGCACAGCACGTAGTGAAGGCTTCACCAACAATAAGCCCAGGGTGCCAACATAGTCAACATGAACTATCAATACAATAACATGAGCTACTATTAGTACAGCTAGTGAAGGCTCACCTACATTAGGGCCCAGAGTGCCAACAGAGTGAACATGATCTATCAATACAATAACATGAGCTACTATTAGCACAACACGTAGTGAAGGCTTCACCAACAATAAGAGCAGGGTGCCAACAGAGTCAACATGAACTATCAATACAATAACATGAGCTACTATTAGCACAGCTAGTGAAGGCTTAACCTACAATAAGGCCCAGAGTGCCAACAGAGTGAACATGAACTATCAATACAATAACCTGAGCTACTCTTAGCACAGCACGTAGGGAAGGATTCACCTACACTAGGACCCAGAGTGCCAACAGAGTGAACATGAACTATCAATACATTAACATGAGCTAATATTAGCACAGCACGTAGGGAAGGCTTTACCCACAATAAGGCCCAGAGTGCCAACAGAGTGAACATGAACTATCAATACAATAACATGAGCTACTATTAGCACAGCTAGTGAAGGCTTAAACTACAATAAGGCCCAGAGTGCCAACAGAGTGAACAAAAACTATCAATACAATAACATGAGCTACTCTTAGCACAGCTAGTGATGGCTTCACCTACAATAAGGCCCAGAGTGCAAACAGAGTGAACATGAACTATCAATACAATAACATGAGCTAGTATTAGCACAGCTAGTGAATGCTTCACCTACAATAAGGCCCAGAGTGCCAACAGAGTGAACATGAACTATCAATACAATAACATGAGCTACTATTAGCACACCAAGTGAAGGTTTCACCTACAATAGGGCCCAGAGTACCAACAGAGTGAACATGAACTATCAATACAATAACATGAGCAACTATTAGCACAGCTAGTGAAGGCACGTAGTAAAGGCATCACCTACAATAGAATCCAGAGTACCAACAGAGTGAACATGAACTATCAATACAATAACATGAGCTATAATTAGCACAGCTAGTTAAGGCATCACATACAATAAGGCCCAGAGTGCCAACAGTGAATAACATGAGTGAACATGAACTATCAATACAATAACATGAGCTACTATTAGCACAGCTAGTGAAGGCTGCACCTACAATAGGGCCCAGAGTGCCAACAGAGGGAACATGAACTATCAATACAATAACATGAGCTACTAGTAGCACAGCACGTAGGGAAGGATTCACCTACACTAGGACCCAGAGTGCCAACAGAGTGAACATGAACTATCAATACAATAGCATGAGCAAATATTAGCACAGCACGTAGGGAAGGCTTTACCTACAATAAGGCCCAGAGTGCCAACAGAGTGAACATTAACTATCAATACAATTACATGAGCTACTATTAGCACAGCTAGTGAAGGATTCACCTACAATAGGGCCCAGAGTGCCAATAGAGTGAACATGAACTATCAATATAATAACATGAGCTACTATTAACTCAGTTAGTGAAGGCTTCACATACAATAGGACCCAGAGTGCCAATAGAGTGAACATGAACTATCAATACAATAACATGAGCTACTATTAGCTCAGTTAGTGAAGGCTTCACATACAATAATACCCAGAGTACCAAAAGAGTGAACATGAACTATCAATACAATAACATTAGCTACTATTAGCACAGCTAGTGAAGGCTTAACCTACAATAAGGCCAAGAGTGCCAACATTGTGAACATGAACTATCAATACAATAATATGAGCTACTCTTAGCACAGCTAGTGATGGTTTCACCTACAATAAGGCCCAGAGTGCCAACAGAGTGAACATGAAGTATCAATGCAATAACATGAGCTACTAGTAGCACAGCACGTAGGGAAGGATTCACCTACACTAGGACCCAGAGTTCCAACAGAGTGAACATGAACTATCAATACAATAACATGAGCTAATATTAGCACAGCACGTAGGGAGGGCTTTACCTACAATAAGGCCCAGAGTGCCAACAATGTGAACATGAACTATCAATACAATAACATGAGCTACTCTTAGCACAGCTAGTGATGGCTTCACCTACAATAAGGCCCAGAGTTCCAACAGAGTGAACATGAACTATCAATACTATTACATGAGCTACTATTAGCACAGCTAATGAAGGCTTCAACTACAATAAGGCCCAGAGTGCCAATGGAGTGAACATGAACTATCAATACAATAACATGAGCTACTATTAGCTCAGTTAGTGAAGGCTTCACATACAATAAGGCCCAGAGTACCAACAGAGTGAACATGAACTATCAATACAATAACATGAGCTATTATTAGCACAGCTAGTGAAGGCTTAACCTACAATAAGGCACAGAGTGCCAACATTGTGAACATGAACTATCAATACAATAACATGAGCTACTCATAGCACAGCTAGTGATGGCTTCACCTACAATAAGGCCCAGAGTGCCAATAGAGTGAACATGAACTATCAATACAATAACATGAGCTACTATTAGCACAGCTAGTTAAGGCACGTAGTAAAGGCATCACCAACAACAGAATCCAGAGTACCAACAGAGTGAACATGAACTATCAATACAATAACATGAGCTATTATTAGCACAGCTAGTAAAGGCTTCACATACAATAAGGCCCAGAGTGCCAAAAGAGTGAATAACATGAGTGAACATGAACTATCAATACAATAACATGAGCTACTATTAGCACAGCTAGTGAAGGCTGCAACTACAATAGGGCCCAGAGTGCCAACAGAGTGAACATGAACTATGAATACAATAACATGAGCTACTAGTAGCACAGCAGGTAGGGAAGGCTTTTCCTACACTAGGACCCAGAGTGCCAACAGAGTGAACATGAACTATCAATACTATTACATGAGCTACTATTAGCACAGCTAGTGAAGGCTTCACCTACAATAAGGCCCAGAGTGCCAATAGAGTGAACATGAACTATCAATACAATAACATGAACTACTATTAGCTCAGTTAGCGAAGGCTTCACATACAATAAGGCCCAGAGTACCAACAGAGTGAACATGAACTATCAATACAATAACATGAGCTATTATTAGCACAGCTAGTGAAGGCTTAACCTACAATAAGGCCCAGAGTGCCAACATTGTGAACATGAACTATCAATACTATAACATGAGCTACTCTTAGCACAGCTAGTGATGGCTTCACCAACAATAAGGCCCAGAGTGCCAACAGAGTGAACATGAACTATCAATACAATAACATGAGCTATTATTAGCACAGCTAGTAAAGGGTTCACATACAATAAGGCCCAGAGTGCCAACAGAGTGAATAACATGAGTGAACATGAACTATCAATACAATAACATGAGCTACTATTAGCACAGCTAGTGAAGGCTGCAACTACAATAGGGCCCAGAGTGCCAACAGAATGAACAAGAACTATCAATACAATAACATTAGCTACTAGTAGCACAGCAGGTAGGGAAGGCTTTACCTACACTAGGACCCAGAGTGCCAACAGAGTGAACATGAACTATCAATACAATAACATGAGCTAATATTAGCACAGCACGTAGGGAAGGCTTTACCTACAATAAGGCCCAGAGTGCCAACAGAGTGAACATGAACTATCAATACAATTACATGATCTACTATTAGCACAGCTAGTGAAGGCTTCACCTACAATAGGGCCCAGAGTGCCAATAGAGTGAACATGAACTATCAATACTATAGCACGAGCTACTAGTAGCACAGCACATAGTGAAGGCGTCACCTACATTAGGGCCAAGAGTGCCAGCAGAGTGAACATGAACTATCAATACAATAACATTAGCTAGCTACTATTAGCACATCACTCAGTAATGGCTTCACCTACAATAGGACCCAGCGTGCCAACATAGTGAACTTGAACTATCCATACAATAACATGAGCTACTATTAGCACAGGTAGTGAAGGCTTCACATACAATAGGGCCCAGAGTGCCAACAGAGTGAACATGAACTATCAATACAAGAACATGAGCTACTATTAGCACAGCTAGTGAAGGCTTCACCTACAATAGGGCCCAGGGTTTCAAAAAAGTGAATTGTAACTATCAATACAATAACATGAGCTACTATTAGCACAGCTAGTGAAGGCTTCAGCTACAATAAGTCCCAGGGTGCCAACAGAGTGAACACGAACTATCAATACAATAACATGAGCAACTATTAGTACAGCTAATGAAGGCTCACCTACATTAGGGCCCAGAGTGCCAACAGAGTGAACATGAACTATCAATACAATAACATGAGCTACTATTAGCACAGCTAGTGAAGGCTTCACCGACAATAGGGCCCAGAGTGCCAACAGAGTGAACATGAACTATCAATACAAGAACATGAGCTACTATAAGCACAGCTAGTGAAGGCTTCACCTACAATAGGTCCCAGGGTGTCAACAAATTGAACATTAACTATCAATACAATAAAATGAGCTACTATTAGCACAGCTAGTGAAGGCTTCAGCTACAATACGGCCAAGGGTGCCAACAGAGTGAACATGAACTATCAATACAATAACATGAGCTACTATTAGTACAGCTAGTGAAGGCTCACTTACATTAGGGCCCAGAGTGCCAACAGAGTAAACATGAACTATCAATACAGTAACAGGAGCTACTATTAGCACAGCACGTAGTGAAGGCTACACTAACAATAAGCCCAGGGTGCCAACAGAGTGAACATGAACTTTCAATACAATAACATGAGCTACTATTAGCACAGCTAGTGAAGGCTTAACCTACAATAAGGCCCAGAGTGCCAACAGAGTGAACATGAACTATCAATACAATAACATGAGCTACTCTTAGCACAGCTAGTGATGGCTTCACCTACAATAAGGCCCAGAGTGCAAACAGATTGAATATGAACTATCAATACAATAACATGAGCTAGTATTAGCACAGCTAGTAAAGGCTTCACCTACAATAAGGCCCGGAGTGCCAACAGAGTGAACATGAACTATCAATACAATAACATGAGCTACTATTAGCACACCAAGTGAAGGCTTCACCTACAATAGGGCCCAGAGTACCAACAGAGTGAACATGAACTATCAATACAATAAGATGAGCTACTATTAGCACAGCTAGTGAAGGCACGTAGTAAAGGCATCACCTACAATAGAATCCAGAGTACCAACAGAGTGAACATGAACTATCAATACAATAACATGAGCTATTATTAGCACAGCTAGTTAAGGCTTCACATACAATAAGGCCCAGAGTGCCAACAGAGTGAATAACATGAGTGAACATGAACTATCAATACAATAACATGAGCTACTATTAGCACAGCTAGTGAAGGCTGCACCTACAATAGGGCCCAGAGTGACAACAGAGGGAACATGAACTATCAATACAATAACATGAGCTACTAGTAGCACAGCACGTAGGGAAGGATTCACCTACACTAGGACCCAGAGTGCCAACAGAGTGAACATGAACTATCAATACAATAACATGAGCTAATATTAGCACAGCACATAGGGAAGGCTTTACCTACAATAAGGCCCAGAGTGCCAAGAGAGTGAACATGAACTATCAATACAATTACATGAGCTACTATTAGCACAGCTAGTGAAGGCTTCACCTACAATAGGGCCCAGAGTGCCAATAGAGTGAACATGAACTATCAATACAATAACATGAGCTACTATTAGCTCAGTTAGTGAAGGCTTCACATACAATAAGGCCCAGAGTACCAACAGAGTGAACATGAACTATCAATACAATAACATGAGCAACTATTAGCACAGCTATTGAAGGCACGTAGTAAAGGCATCACCTACAATAGATTCCAGAGTACCAACAGAGTGAACATGAACTATCAATACAATAACATGAGCTATTATTAGCACAGCTAGTTAAGGCTTCACATACAATAAGGCCCAGAGTGCCAACAGAGTGAATAACATGAGTGAACATGAACTATCAATACAATAACATGAGCTACTCTTAGCACAGCTAGTGATGGTTTCACCTACAATAAGGCCCAGAGTGCCAACAGAGTGAACATGAAGTATCAATACAATAACATGAGCTACTAGTAGCACAGCACGTAGGGAAGGATTCACCTACACTAGGACCCAGAGTTCCAACAGAGTGAACATGAACTATCAATACAATAACATGAGCTATTATTAGCACAGCACGTAGGGAGGGCTTTACCTACAATAAGGCCCAGAGTGCCAACAATGTGAACATGAACTATCAATACAATAACATGAGCTACTCTTAGCACAGCTAGTGATGGCTTCACCTACAATAAGGCCCGGAGTTCCAACAGAGTGAACATGAACTATCAATACTATTACATGAGCTACTATTAGCACAGCTAATGAAGGCTTCAACTACAATAAGGCCCAGAGTGCCAATGGAGTGAACATGAACTATCAATACAATAACATGAGCTACTATTAGCTCAGTTAGTGAAGGCTTCACATACAATAAGGCCCAGAGTACCAACAGAGTGAACATGAACTATCAATACAATAACATGAGCTATTATTAGCACAGCTAGTGAAGGCTTAACCTACAATAAGGCACAGAGTGCCAACATTGTGAACATGAACTATCAATACAATAACATGAGCTACTCATAGCACAGCTAGTGATGGCTTCACCTACAATAAGGCCCAGAGTGCCAACAGAGTGAACATGAACTATCAATACAATAACATGAGCTACTATTAGCACAGCTAGTTAAGGCACGTAGTAAAGGCATCACCAACAACAGAATCCAGAGTACCAACAGAGTGAACATGAACTATCAATACAATAACATGAGCTATTATTAGCACAGCTAGTAAAGGCTTCACATACAATAAGGCCCAGAGTGCCAAAAGAGTGAATAACATGAGTGAACATGAACTATCAATACAATAACATGAGCTACTATTAGCACAGCTAGTGAAGGCTGCAACTACAATAGGGCCCAGAGTGCCAACAGAGTGAACATGAACTATCAATACAATAACATGAGCTACTAGTAGCACAGCAGGTAGGGAAGGCTTTTCCTACACTAGGACCCAGAGTGCCAACAGAGTGAACATGAACTATCAATACTATTACATGAGCTACTATTAGCACAGCTAGTGAAGGCTTCACCTACAATAAGGCCCAGAGTGCCAATAGAGTGAACATGAACTATCAATACAATAACATGAACTACTATTAGCTCAGTTAGCGAAGGCTTCACATACAATAAGGCCCAGAGTACCAACAGAGTGAACATGAACTATCAATACAATAACATGAGCTATTATTAGCACAGCTAGTGAAGGCTTAACCTACAATAAGGCCCAGAGTGCCAACATTGTGAACATGAACTATCAATACTATAACATGAGCTACTCTTAGCACAGCTAGTGATGGCTTCACCAACAATAAGGCCCAGAGTGCCAACAGAGTGAACATGAACTATCAATACAATAACATGAGCTATTATTAGCACAGCTAGTAAAGGGTTCACATACAATAAGGCCCAGAGTGCCAACAGAGTGAATAACATGAGTGAACATGAACTATCAATACAATAACATGAGCTACTATTAGCACAGCTAGTGAAGGCTGCAACTACAATAGGGCCCAGAGTGCCAACAGAATGAACAAGAACTATCAATACAATAACATTAGCTACTAGTAGCACAGCAGGTAGGGAAGGCTTTACCTACACTAGGACCCAGAGTGCCAACAGAGTGAACATGAACTATCAATACAATAACATGAGCTAATATTAGCACAGCACGTAGGGAAGGCTTTACCTACAATAAGGCCCAGAGTGCCAACAGAGTGAACATGAACTATCAATACAATTACATGATCTACTATTAGCACAGCTAGTGAAGGCTTCACCTACAATAGGGCCCAGAGTGCCAATAGAGTGAACATGAACTATCAATACTATAGCACGAGCTACTAGTAGCACAGCACATAGTGAAGGCGTCACCTACATTAGGGCCAAGAGTGCCAGCAGAGTGAACATGAACTATCAATACAATAACATTAGCTAGCTACTATTAGCACATCACTCAGTAATGGCTTCACCTACAATAGGACCCAGCGTGCCAACATAGTGAACTTGAACTATCCATACAATAACATGAGCTACTATTAGCACAGGTAGTGAAGGCTTCACATACAATAGGGCCCAGAGTGCCAACAGAGTGAACATGAACTATCAATACAAGAACATGAGCTACTATTAGCACAGCTAGTGAAGGCTTCACCTACAATAGGGCCCAGGGTTTCAAAAAAGTGAATTGTAACTATCAATACAATAACATGAGCTACTGTTAGCACAGCTAGTGAAGGCTTCAGCTACAATAAGTCCCAGGGTGCCAACAGAGTGAACACGAACTATCAATACAATAACATGAGCAACTATTAGTACAGCTAATGAAGGCTCACCTACATTAGGGCCCAGAGTGCCAACAGAGTGAACATGAACTATCAATACAATAACATGAGCTACTATTAGCACAGCTAGTGAAGGCTTCACCGACAATAGGGCCCAGAGTGCCAACAGAGTGAACATGAACTATCAATACAAGAACATGAGCTACTATAAGCACAGCTAGTGAAGGCTTCACCTACAATAGGGCCCAGGGTGTCAACAAATTGAACATTAACTATCAATACAATAAAATGAGCTACTATTAGCACAGCTAGTGAAGGCTTCAGCTACAATACGGCCAAGGGTGCCAACAGAGTGAACATGAACTATCAATACAATAACATGAGCTACTATTAGTACAGCTAGTGAAGGCTCACTTACATTAGGGCCCAGAGTGCCAACAGAGTAAACATGAACTATCAATACAGTAACAGGAGCTACTATTAGCACAGCACGTAGTGAAGGCTTCACTAACAATAAGCCCAGGGTGCCAACAGAGTGAACATGAACTTTCAATACAATAACATGAGCTACTATTAGCACAGCTAGTGAAGGCTTAACCTACAATAAGGCCCAGAGTGCCAACAGAGTGAACATGAACTATCAATACAATAACATGAGCTACTCTTAGCACAGCTAGTGATGGCTTCACCTACAATAAGGCCCAGAGTGCAAACAGATTGAATATGAACTATCAATACAATAACATGAGCTAGTATTAGCACAGCTAGTAAAGGCTTCACCTACAATAAGGCCCGGAGTGCCAACAGAGTGAACATGAACTATCAATACAATAACATGAGCTACTATTAGCACACCAAGTGAAGGCTTCACCTACAATAGGGCCCAGAGTACCAACAGAGTGAACATGAACTATCAATACAATAAGATGAGCTACTATTAGCACAGCTAGTGAAGGCACGTAGTAAAGGCATCACCTACAATAGAATCCAGAGTACCAACAGAGTGAACATGAACTGTCAATACAATAACATGAGCTATTATTAGCACAGCTAGTTAAGGCTTCACATACAATAAGGCCCAGAGTGCCAACAGAGTGAATAACATGAGTGAACATGAACTATCAATACAATAACATAAGCTACTATTAGCACAGCTAGTGAAGGCTGCACCTACAATAGGGCCCAGAGTGACAACAGAGGGAACATGAACTATCAATACAATAACATGAGCTACTAGTAGCACAGCACGTAGGGAAGGATTCACCTACACTAGGACCCAGAGTGCCAACAGAGTGAACATGAACTATCAATACAATAACATGAGCTAATATTAGCACAGCACATAGGGAAGGCTTTACCTACAATAAGGCCCAGAGTGCCAAGAGAGTGAACATGAACTATCAATACAGTTACATGAGCTACTATTAGCACAGCTAGTGAAGGCTTCACCTACAATAGGGCCCAGAGTGCCAATAGAGTGAACATGAACTATCAATACAATAACATGAGCTACTATTAGCTCAGTTAGTGAAGGCTTCACATACAATAAGGCCCAGAGTACCAACAGAGTGAACATGAACTATCAATACAATAACATGAGCAACTATTAGCACAGCTATTGAAGGCACGTAGTAAAGGCATCACCTACAATAGATTCCAGAGTACCAACAGAGTGAACATGAACTATCAATACAATAACATGAGCTATTATTAGCACAGCTAGTTAAGGCTTCACATACAATAAGGCCCAGAGTGCCAACAGAGTGAATAACATGAGTGAACATGAACTATCAATACAATAACATGAGCTACTCTTAGCACAGCTAGTGATGGCTTCACCTACAATAAGGTCCAGAGTGCCTATAGAGTGAACATGAACTATCAATACAATAACATGAGCTACTAGTAGCACAGCATGTAGGGAAGGATTCACCTACACTAGGACCCAGAGTGCCAACAGAGTGAACATGAACTATCAATACAATAACATGAGCTAATATTAGCACAGCACGTAGGGAAGGCTTTACCTACAATAAGGCCCAAAATGCCAACAGAGTGAACATGAACTATCAATACAATTACATGAGCTACTATTAGCACAGCTAGTGAAGGCTTCACCTACAATAAGCTCCAGAGTGCCAATAGAGTGAACAAAAACTACCAATACAATAACATGAGCTACTATTAGCTCAGTTAGTGAAGGCTTCACATACAATAAGGCCCAGAGTACCAACAGAGTGAACATGAACTATGAATACAATAACATGATCTACTATTAGCACAGCTGGTGAAGCCTTAACCTACAATAAGGCCCAGAGTGCCAACATTGTGAACATGAACTATCAATACAATAACATGAGCTACTCTTAGCACAGCTAGTGATGGCTTCACCTACAATAAGGCCCAGATGCCAACAGAGTGAACATGAACTATCAATACAATAACATGAGCTACTATTAGCACAGCTAGTGAAGGCATCACCTACAATAGGGCCCAGAGTGCCAATAGAGTGAACATGAACTGTCAATACAATAACATGAGCTACTATTAGCACTAGTGATGGCTTCACGTACAATAAGGCCCAGAGTGCCAACAGAGTGACGTGGATTATCAAAACAATACCGGTAACATTAGCTACTGTTAAATATTCAAAAAGAACAGAAATAGTAGTCAAAACATACAACCAAAACAAAAATATTCTTAGAATTATAAGAGAGGCAATGTAGATTCTATAATGACCCTTATTTGATTTTCCTCTTTAATAGCCAAGTTTTCTTCTCCAAATATATCACCTGTGTCATCCAGGAAGGTATCGGTGGGTAAGTGCCCTTTTGACTCCTGGGAAGGACAGTATTATACAAGCATGACATAACAGCAATCCTAAGTAATGTGTAACACACAATGAAAAAGTTAACCTTGCTTGTCAATGCTCATCAATAATATTGCAATGTTACACACACTGTATGTAGAATTATTAAAATACAACTTACAACTCTAGCGAATTCATCGGTTGGAGAAAACCATTCTGGATCACTATTGATGAGTGTTTTTTCCTCCATAATATTCAGGAAACTAGAACCAGATCACCGACGAGAACACCAAATCAAAAGTAGTATCGGTATTGTATATGCAATCCGAATAAAACAATTAAGATGCACATCCAGAAATTGCCTATGCTATGTTACACTTGGCAATAACGGGCTTTTACACAAGACTTGATATAAGTGAGTAATGTCCAGTGAATTAAATATCAATAAATTATTGAGACTGAATGGATGAAATGAGAAAATTAATGGGGTCAGCAGTGTAATCCGAAGAAGCCTTTACACGAATCGAACATATACTGTTGGGTCAGACGAAGAGTATCTGATTGGCAGAAGTGACTATAACTGACGCTATATTTTAAGTTATTTTTGTTTTAAGGTGTGGAACTACGAGGCCATTTGCCCGTATAGCTGACGCTAACCAGGCGGCTGAAAAAGGTTGCGTATAAGTTAACTCAACTAACTAGACGAGCTTTTGAAATTCGGCAAAAATTTCATACAGACATTCAGAAAGCACAATTTGTGTGTACAGTATCCTCCTCGCGTTACAAGGCGCCCTGTTCAATAGAAAGACCATAACTCCCCTCAATGTACGAAAGTGATTGATAGATATTCTTACGCCTCACATGGGGTACATGTATGTTGTCGCAGTATGGATATTTCCAGTAACAAATCGATACCTCAATCCTCGACAATCGGCGGAAAGTACAGTACTGTATATCAAAGACAATAATTCCTGCCCTGGATATCATATTTTACTGCACAGTAAGCAGTGTTGCCAACCATTGTTCGGCGAAGAAGGAAAAGGATACCCACCCAAATAGAGGAGTTGTATACGACTGTTTATGTTCGACAATAATTATTATACGGTAACTATTATATGTTCGATCGTAAATATTCATAAATATCTGTCGAGATTTCGCCAGTTTTATGTACTGAACAGAGCGCATGGGACGCAGAGAATACCTTGTATTTGACCATGGCCTCCTCGATTACCCCACTATGACACTAAGCCACGCAGTGAAATTTAAATTAGGAGGCTTTGTAACTCAGCGCAGTTGCGATGCTATCCTTACCTAATTGGTCAAACAACTGTTTCTTGAGCTATGATTGGTGGGAGAAACTGTCCCATAATGAAAACTTGCACTATAAGGAGCCTCATTATAGTACAGTTTTCTGACATATAATATTTACATTTCGACATCGTCGAACATAAATTAGATTTTCAAATTTAGTTGGAAATTAAATATTTTTTATTATACACCGATAACAGTTACGTATCATTAAATAGCCTTCCTCACTTTTCCATTACTAACTCCGCCGTCTACTGAAATGATTTCTCGTGTGATGTAGCCTACTTTACACTAGATAATCGGTTTATCCGGCGCATCGTGCACGATTGAGATAATTATGATGACGATAATTGTTTTAAAAGGGCCCAACATCTAGGCTATCGCCCCCTAATGGTTTGGCTGATAGTGAAAATGAAAGATAAATTAAATGAAAACTAACTGAACTACTGGCTTACAAACCATAAGAGGAAATGGTAATCAAAAATGTAAACAAAAGACAGGAGGAAAGGAAATGGCTTCAACCCTGGAAGAATAAGAATTGAAGGACTTCGAAGGAAGGAGATTAATTTTTTTGTTTCTCTTCTGTCGTGTGGCCTCCTGAGAGGCCGAGTGCATGACTTTCTTGTCGACGCCGTGGGCGACCTGCGCGCCGGGATGAGAGGCGAAATGGATGAAGATGAATGAAACTGGGCAAGGAATTGGAAGGAAGCGGCCGTGGACTGTCAGAAGGTACCATGCGAGCATTTGCCTGGTGTTTAAAATGGGGGAAAGCGCGAAAAACCATTTCAAGGATGGCCGACGGCGGGGCTCGGACCCACGCGTCTACCGAGTCAGCAGAGTGCTTGACCCCATGACCTAACGCTGCGCTTTAGCGAGCATAGCCACCGCTGTCGGTGCAGGAGAGTCATGAATGGCAGAGAGGAGAGGGAAAGAGGAGAGGGTCTTCCTAAAAGGCAATGTATAAAGAAAGGGGGGTATGTGATATGGGGGGAAACTTGACTCAGCTCAGGAATCCCTCGGGGTCACCAAATCCCGAGCTTACTAGCCGTGAGCCCTTGAGGGTGTAGCAATCCAGGGGGCACCAGAAGTGGTGGGACTACATACACCCTGCCTCCATTAGGGCCTTCAGCAGAAAGCAGGAGATATCGTGAAAAGAAAGAGAAAGCTGACTCCTTGAAGAATGAGGGTATTAGGAAAGACGAGAGAAGGGCCAATTAAGGCGGAAAATTGAAAGACTCCCTGGGCGTGCATACCCTGATACCGTTGGATCGGAAGAGAACAAGAGTTGGCCAAGAGAGACCGAAAGGAAAGGTGTCAGTCAGGTGCCCGGCACAAGTAAGTGGAAGCAATGCTGGACTGAGCAGGGGTCCCGTGGTCGCCAACCTGCGTTCCACTGGGCTAGTTGTGGCTAACGATAAATGCAGTGGATATTTCTCTCGCTTCTTTTCAGCCGTTTAAGGGAATTTTATAGTTTTCATTTGAACTGGGCATTCTGTGGTTTCTGAAAGCCAGTGTGATGCTATTGCTGATTCGCAAAGAAGCCCATGGTAAGATCAGTTCACTTGACCGTCTGCTAGAGTGACGTCTGACAATCAGATTCTCCCCGTCACTCCGTAAGATTTGTCAGCTCTGTCTGTGTTGGGAATAAGGGAACCGAACATACGATTGCCGCATTCAAGAATTGCTCCATTTCACTGCTGTAGGCTAGATACACAAGAAGGCCGCTGGTACATTTCCACTATCCAATAATACCTCATTTTATCCCTTAGGTGTTGTAATTTTTATGCTCCGAGCAGGGATCAATGATCAAGTCGTTGTCAATATGTATGACGTCCTTTTTTTAAATCAAATTAAACAGCAAGTATCATCAAAAGGCGCCTGGCAAACAAAGACATAATTACAATAATGGTTTACTCTCTCAGTTACAAACTTCTTCTATTATTATGAACATTTTGTAAACTTAAGGTGTGCTTCCATACAACATATAACCTCATTCAAATACAAGTTGAAAAATAGATATTAGATAAGTCGACAATATACCTTTTGACTCGACAGCATAACACATGTTTATGAGTTATCAAAAACTTCCCTACATTCAATATAGATACAATTTTGATGCCTGATGGCTTCAGATTTCACAGACAATATATTACACATCTATTCCGCCATAAGCTGTAACTTTCATCTTCTTCTGGTTTAAAATAATTGCCAACTTATAAAAGTAAAATACATTTTTGATTACATTGTTGCCAACTTAGATTTACAGTAGAGGTTATAGTCAGTTGTAAACATAATTAAATTTCAACACTCCTCCTTAATTATTTTACAACGAAGCGATTCAAACAATTTTCTATTGAGGGGTTTGGTCAGGATATCAGCAAGTTGCTTGGAGCTCTCGACATGTTTGAGAGCAACAGTTTTGCCCACGTGTTCCTGGATGAATTTGCGAGGAATCTCTATATGTTTATTTCCTTTTGTAGTCTTCCCCTAGTGTGCATTGTGCAGCATGTGCATTGCTGACTGGTTGTCAACAATCTGCGTGACTGGCTTGTCTGACTTCAAAATTTCGAGTTCCGGTCCAATTCTCTTGATCCAGCTGATGTCATCTATCGATGAGACGGCTGCTCGGTATTATGCTTCTGCTGTTGACGTAGCAACGAGTTTCTGCTTCTGTGTGTACCAAATGATTGGTCCTCCTCTCAACATTAGAACACCCTTGTTGAGCGCCCTGTTACGGTGTCCCCACCGTAGTCTGAATCTGTATATGCCACAAGTTTGTCGTCTCCATTGAAGAAAATTCACTAGTCTGGAGTTCCCTTCAAATACTGAAATAACTTCTTCACCATTTTCCAGTGGCTCTGCATGGCTTTGCCGTTGAAGCGGCTCAAGTAGTTCACTGCGTAGCAGATATCCGGTCGGGATATTGTAGCCAGGTAGAGTAGATTTCCCACTGCTTCTCGATATGGAGTTGTAGGTGGCGCTGGTCTGTCGTTGATTCGATCTTCTTCGTTTGTCACCATTCCTTTCTCCATGGGTGTTGAACTTGGGTTCAAGTGTCGAACCGAAAACGATTGATGATCTTTCTGGTGTATGTATGCAGGTTGGTTCACAAAAATTCCTTCATTCTCTATTCTGACTTCCATGCCTAGGTACGTGAATTCCTTCTGAACTGATCGTTGGTAAGTGATTTCAAATTCCCGATTTATAACATCCAAGACTTCAAAGATTTCTTCTTCATTATATCCAGCGATGAGCCCGTCGTCGACGAAAAGAGCCTTCATCAAAGTTCTCTTCTCTTTATAGTAAATGCAGGGGTCATCGTCGGGGTTACTAGTCCAAGTTTCTCCTCAAGAAAATCTGACATTTTCTCATTCCACTTTCTTGGTGCTTGCTTTAGTCCATATATGCTTTTCATTAGTCTGCAGACTCTGCCAGTACCACCTTCAAATCCTTCAGGTTGATACATGTACAAGTTCTCCTCCAAGTCTCCGTGCAAGAAGCCTGTCTTCATATCAAAGGGAACAAGTTTCATCTTCTCAGTAGGGGCATGACTGAGAATCAGTCTAATTGAAGCATGGTTTGCTACTGGACTAAAGGTTTCTGAATAGTCAACTCCTTCCTGCTCAAAGCCACGTGCTACCAGTCGTGCTTTTATTCTCCCATCAGGCTTCTCTCCTAACACCCAGCGGCAGGTCAGGGGTCGAACTTCTTCTGGACATTTCACTAATTTCCAAGTTACCATCTTCTGTAAGGATTCAAATTCTTCTGTCATGGCTTTCAGCCACTTGGCATCTTTCAACGCTTTGGAAATAGAGGTATCCTGGATTTCTCCTATCATGGCTAGGTTGGCAATCTTTCCTCCCCGGAGGTAGCCCATGATGTAGTCTGAAAGTTTGACAGGTAGCTGAATATTTTGACGATTGCATAGTCCTGGTCTTCTTGGTTGCTCATCTTCTTCTCTGGCTTCATCTCTTTCTTCGTTTCTATCTTGTCTCAGGACTATGCTGTCTTCATACTCATCTTCTTCTTCCTCAATCAACTCGTTCTCGTTGTTCACGGCCATTTCAACATCTGTTAAGTTTCGCTCATCTTTTCCTCCTTCATCAAACACGACGTTGTCTGAACTTACATCATCACGTTCTTCAGGCAGATAGACTCTGTAGGATGGAGAGTCTATGTCGTATCCAACAAATATACCTTTCCTATACTTCTTGTCAAGCTTGCTTCTCTTGTGGTTGGGAGTCAAAACGTAGCAGTCGCATCCGATGGTTTTCAGTTTGTTCATGTTGACCTGCCGTCCAAACCATAGGTTGGCAGGACTCTTTCCTTTGACTGAACTTGTGCCAGTCTGGTTGATCGTGAACACAGAATAGTTCACTGCTTCTGCCCACAAATTGTCCTTCAGGTTCGTGCATGAATTGCTGTCCTTGCTGACTCTACAATTGTTCTCATTTCACGTTCCACTCTTCCGTTCTGTTCTGGGGTGTTAGCTGTTGAAAAAGTGTGAAAGACACCTAGCTCCTTCAGCAGCATACGTGTGTTGGCATTCTTGATCTCGGTTCCATTATCTGATCGTAGAATTTTCACCTTTCTTCCGAATTGATTTTCCACCAGCTTCATGAAAGCATCCAGTTCGGCTACAGCTTCGTCCTTAGTCTTCAAGAAGTATACTGTTTGGAAATGTGAAAAATCATTCTTGAAAATCAAGAAGTGTTTTGCTCCTCCTAGCGATGGTGTCGCCATCTCTCCCATATCTACATTGACCAGATCCAATGGTCGGGTAGCAACCTTCTCGTTCACTTGGTGAGATACCCGATGTTGTTTCTCGTAGGTGCATCCTTCTCAGACTCTCTCGTTTCATCAACGTATGGAATGCCATTCCTGCCCAAAGCATCATGCACATACTTCAGCTTTTAGTGTGCGAGCCTCTCGTGCCAGGTTACGATCGAGGTGGCAACCATACAGGCTTCAAACTTCTCATGGCGTAGCATCATTCTGTACAGGTTACCTTCTCTGACTGCCATGGCCACAATTTCACGATGATCAGACGTTTCGAATATTGACTTCTCTTTGTCTGCAGTTTGGACATACCCTCTGTCGAGTATCTGACTGACAGATATCAAATTGTAATTGAGTTTAGGCACGTAAAGCACATCCTCCAGGATGACCTTGTACCATTCTGTTCCGTTGAACGCCTCAAGTTAAACGTTGCCGATACCAACGCCCTCTAGTACAGTCGCATCTCCGATGACAATCGGAGATGGAGTTTCCAACTCAATCAATTTGACGAACCAGTTCCTGTGTGATGTCATATGTTGTGTAGCTCCACAGTCCTGGTACCAGTGATTTCGTGTGTTACATTTCGAATTGAGACTGTTCAGCTCTGCAGTTGACAGTCCTACTGACGCTAGTGCGCGGTATGGGCGATTCGTGCTCTTCTGTTCACTCCGTTCTGACCGTTCATTTCCATTTTTGTTGTCATCCTTCTTTGTACAGTCTCTTGCAAAGTGGGCTTTTTGTCCACACACATGGCAAGGGTAGTTTTCTTTACAATAGGCAAGATATTTGGCACAGGGTTTGTTTCTGCAGTGTTTCTTCACATGTCTTTTCTGTCCACACTTAATGCAGCTGACTAGCGCGCTTCCACCTTGTCTGTTGCTATTGTTGCGAGCAGACTGATTTCCAGTTTTCTTCTCCTTTGCGATGAGTGCGTTGACTGCAGTTGCTTCACTTTCCTTTTGACCTTCATTGAGTCGAACCTCTTCCAGCCTCAATCTTTCGATGAGTGTTTCAATAGTTTTGTCGGCTCCTGTCACATTGCCCCAGGCTGTTCTGAAATGGTGCAGCTTAGGTGGTAGCA
The DNA here is from genome assembly GCA_946902985.2 of Meconema thalassinum. Taxonomy (NCBI): domain Eukaryota; kingdom Metazoa; phylum Arthropoda; class Insecta; order Orthoptera; family Tettigoniidae; genus Meconema; species Meconema thalassinum. Next base: position 255,899,013 of record OX336388.2, on the reverse strand, counting down.
TACTCAGCATTCGTGTCATGATCCAACTGTCTTTCACCCTGTCGTCATCTGATGACCGGTCTTCGGCTATTTGTTGAATCTCCAAGCAATTCTCAACAGCTGATTTTTGGCTGTCAAAAACACAACCAAAAAATTTCCTTTGCCAACCTTCAACAGTAATATCAGACTCTTTACCATAAACATTTTCTAGCTTATCTAACATTTATTTTGCAGTTTGGCATTTGACTAGCTTTTTCGCTATATTACTACTGACATTTAAACCTGTAAGCGCTTGAGCTTCTACATCTTTCTTTATCCAATTACGTACAGGATCGGAGTTTGTACCTGATGGTTTGACAGTCAAACCTGTTGCAATATCAAAACATTCTTTTGTTCTCATAGCTAAATTAATTTTGAAACGCCAATCCATGACTTAACTTAAAAAACAAAATTAAGTTTCAAAAAGATGACAAATTTACAAAAGTTTGATCTCACAAGAATTTTACTATCTATTTACAAATTGTTTTATCAATTTACTCTGACTCATCTATAGGCTACTTGACTGACATTTTGAGGTTAGATTGACTTAGCTGACGTTTCTCGGGCTGACGATATGGTAGACGTCCTCTTCGACGGAGCTGAATTTGTCTGCGATGACTGACGTGGACTTTCTCGGCTGACTGGACTGACCTGACGACTTCTGACGTCTGACTTGGACGACGACGACTGACTCGGCTGACTTTTTCTCGACGTCCAAATTGTTTCCCGTAATGCTCGGCGTGTCTGACGTATGAGCGGTATCTGGGCCGATAACCTGTTGTAATTCTTATGCTCCGAACTGGGATGAATGATCAAGACGTTGTCAATATGTATGACGTCCTTTTATTTATCAAATTAAACAGCAAGTATCATCAAAAGGCGCCAGGCAAACAAAGAAATAATACAATAATGGTTTACACTCTCAGTTACAAACTTCTTCTATTATTATGAACATTTTGTAAACTTAAGGTGTGCTTCCATACAACATATAACCTCATTCAAATACAAGTTGAAAAATACATATTAGATAAGTCGACAATATCATACCTTTTGACTCGACAGCATAACACATGTTTATGAGTTCTCAAAAACTTCCCTACATTCAATATAGATACAATTTTGATGGCTGATGGCTTCAATTTCACAGACAATATATTACACATACATTCCGCCATTAGCTGTATATCTTCTTCTGGTCTAAAACAATTGCCAACAAAGTAAAATACATTTTTGATTACATTGTTGCCAACTTAGATTTACAGTAGAGGTTATAGTCAGTTGTAAACATAATTAAATTTCAACATTAGGTCTCAATGAATACTATTGGAATATACTTGACTTTAGTTCAGGCGTAATATTTACTGTTATTGACACTGTGTATCTGAGTGTTAAGGTTTAATCGCTATACAGTACCAGTACAATTTGAAGGACTGATTTACCTCATTTGATGTATTATACATCAGGCTATTTTGACAAATAATTGCATATTTCATCAATTGTACAGTGTATTTCTGTGTTCTAGTTTCCTAAACAAAATGGAGGGACAGTCACTGATCAAAAGTGAGCCGGAATGGTCGACACAAACAGATGACATTGTAAGTGTATTTTAATTCCACGCGTGCTATTGTGTTAGTGATGTGCAGTTAACCATTGTTAATTCCTGTTACCACGCAGTGAGCTGTCATATTCTCTCTGCATACTTATTATGAAGGCCCGGAGACTTATATGTGTTTAATATTTTTATTTAACTAAATATTTTCTATTCATTTACATATATTTGCCGTATTTATAAATAAATACATATGCTGGCCTAATTATTCATATGTACATATTTCCTATATTTGGTGGTAGGCCTAAGTTGTACCCCATAGATGACTGCTGCCCACATTTTCCACCCTTGGCAATTCCAGTACCGTAATTTGCGTCTCTATGTCGTGAAGGGAGAAGTGGAACTGTGCCCATAATCAGTGGTATTTCCAGATCCTGTTAATTAGGCCGATTGAACTGCGTCCATAGTCAAGTCGGTTGTTAGCCCAAGTTCGGTTTAAAGGGAAGTGACGCACTGTCCCCCACCACTAGCTTCTGCACTTCTGAGAATAAGAGGTAGTCCCCCGTCCCGATAAGCAGCTGTACTACGGGCCTCCGGGGGTGGCAGCTAATCACACTAACCACTACACCACAGAGGCCAATAATAATAATAATAATAATGATAATAATAATAATAATGGAAATCCACAGCCTTTTTCCAGTCATTGGACTGGGTCAGGGTTGGAATGAATGAAGCCCCCATCTAGCGGCGAGGATAGGCTTTGTGCCGGCTTCCGAAGCCTGTCGCACTCCTCTGGTACAATGATTAATGAATGACAGATGAAATGAAATGAAATTGGAGAGTGTTGCTGGAATGAAAGATGACAGGGAAAACCGGAGTACCCGGAGAAAAACCAGTCCCGCCTCCGCTTTGCCCAGCACAAATCTCACATGGAGTGACAAGGATTTGAAGCACGGAACCCAGCGGTGAGAGGCCGGCGCACTGCTGCGTAAGCCACGGAGGCTACACTAATAATAATAATAATAATAATAATAATAATAATACAACTCTCTCTAATCCACCATAAATAACTACCCCTCTAAAAATATAATAATCTTCTAAATGGTAAGATTACCTCAAACTAGATTATTAAACATTTGCAATAACAGAACTATTTTTAAAATATGGTTAGGTTGTGGAAAACATCCCAATGTACCAGTTAATGCTAATATTCCTAGATCAAAAATTAAATATTAGTGTGTTTTGAAAACTGTACCTGTTTTATATATCCTAGGCCATCACTAACTTCTTGTCCGCAATCCGGACAGGGTATATTTAGTTGTTCGCAACCTGGATGGTTTTCGACTTGTTCCCAATCAAGACACAACCGATTTGAAATGAGTCACTTCAAATTCACACCACTCGACACAACATAATTCGGTAGAGGGGTGGAGGGACGGAACATACCAGACCGCTCTCAATGGGCGCAGTTCCACAGGCCACTTTTAAAGGTTGATGCTAATGATTAGGGTCATTAGTGAAGCTTGGGCGCAGTTCCATACAACCCGTCGTGAATGCACCCTAGTCTCTGTATTGCAGTAGTATTTCAAGACAGGAATTGCCCGGTCATTAAGTAGAGCGGGGGGGGGCTGGAGTCAACAGTCTCATTACGCCTCCAATAGTACAGACCTTGACAGGAAATTTTACTTGAAATTCCAGAGGTCAGCGAAACTTGTGAGTATTGACAAGAGTGCTATGAAAGTTGTTGACGGGATCTTTTCTTCTGCTCTATAGAATGAAATATACTGTGCCAACACCATCGCACTTATACAGAGGCCTAATATTTCCATGATGATAACTGTCTTAAGGGGCCTAATAATTACTCCCCGTTACTGCAATTTGTAAGCAGCGTAAGATGTAACTATTTTCGCAATTCCGCACCAGAACACAGGTAGGAGTGGCGTGATACAGCCCGTATTGCCAGCCAACTCATTGAAATATTTTTTCAGTTGCTACTCAATTCCCAGGTTCTCTGGTGTCCTACTACAAGACCGAAATACTACCGACTCGGTTGGTTCTAGGGCCATAAAACTTGCTTTTTGGGCCCATTTGTCGGTCTGTCTGTTATTTATACAAATCTACATCGTTTCGGCAAAGTGGCCAAATTTTTCGTTCAGTATTTTGTTTCTTGCATTGCGAGACTGAATTTGAGCGTTATTCATACAAAGTTACACCATTTCACCTAAATGAGCCAAATTTTAAGTGGAGATTTTTGTTTTATGTAATGTAAGGCCTGAGACTAGATTGGTCCCTCGACAAACTCGACATTTCGTCTAAACGACCTAAATGCAGGGAATGGAGAGGTCTGACCGAAATTTCAACCTGCTATGTTTCGAAAGGTAAGTACGTACAATTTGGTTCAGTTCGGTGGGACGGTGTAGATTTGTACCAATGGACTTAAATGTAGGGAATAGAGAGGGCTGTCCGAAATTTCAAGTGGACATTGCTACCCGCTGAGACCCAAAGAGTAAGTACATAGAATTTGGTTCAGATCGGTGAAACTGTGTAGATATGTGCAAAGGGCCTAAATGCAGGGAATGGAGAGGTCTGACCGAAATTTCAACCTGCTATGTTTCGAAAGGTAAGTACGTACAATTTGGTTCAGTTCGGTGGAACGGTTTAGATTTGTACCAATAGACTTAAATGTAGGGAATAGAGAGGGCTGTCCGAAATTTCAAGTGGACATTGCTACCCGCTGGGTCCCAAAGAGTAAGTACATAGAATTTGGTTCAGATCGGTGAAACTGTGTAAATATGTGCAAAGGGCCTAAATGCAGGGAATGGAGAGGTCTGACCGAAATTTCAACCTGCTATGTTTCGAAAGGTAAGTACGTACAATTTGGTTCAGTTCGGTGGAACGGTGTAGATTTGTACCAATGGACTTAAATGTAGGGAATAGAGAGGGCTGTCCGAAATTGCAAGTGGACATTGCTACCCGCTGGGTCCCAAAGAGTAAGTACATAGAATTTGGTTCAGATTTGAGAGAGGTAAGTCCCTTATTCCTCTTTATCTCCTGACCACTCAGTGGCGTAGCCAGGAGGGGTGTTATTGGTGTTTAGAACCCCCCACTTTGAAATTTTTGCACACAAAAAAAACTGATAATTAAGAAGCTATATAAACGTGTGTTAAATTAAATAATGATACTCGTTGAGACATGAATGAAACATTAGGGTAAATACATTTCATCGTGAGAAAGAAATGTCTCAGAAAACGTTAACTCATAATAGTTAAAAAATCTAATCCAAATTTCCATAAAAAAATCACCGATATTGAATATGTGCTGTACTTCCAGCAGGCTCTCAGCTGACAACAATGTCCTTGCTAAATTATAGAGGAAAATTACACTTAGTTTTAGCTGTCAAATGATTCACTATTACAAATATATTAAATTTAGCTGCTATTAGCTTTAGGTTTCACTATCTTACCATCTTGCATTGTATTAGTACCTAAAAATGTGAATCTAGTTTTGCATTATGTGACCAAGACTATGCCTTCTCGTTGCTATGGAAGAGCATATGTTTCTTATATGATTGTTTGAGAGTAAATTTTCTTTTGCATAATTTACATGTGTATCTAGTTTTACTACTATGGCTTAAAGTATTTGTTACCAAATTCTGCCAGATAGAATTATTTTCTATAGAGGCAGTGTTAGTATATGTCTTCCACTAATACCAACATCATATCTTCATTGTAGCCGGATTCAAAGTATCAGGACATATCAGCATGAAACAATTGGTACATTATTAAAGGAAATGAAATAATGGTCAAGGTATACAGATTAATGTAGTGAAAGTATAATTGGTGCAAGTTTCATTAATATCACTACCAAGGAATAAGTCTTTTATGAATTATCGGGATCTGATTCCGTTTTAATTTCTGAAGAATATGCTTTTCATACGAACTTATATTTAACAGAAATCATAGTGTGGCTTGTTGGAAATTTTGGAGTCATAACTCTGTGAGCATGAGTGTGTTGGGATTGTTTCGTAGCCACCACATTTTTCCGATCCTCAGGCGTTAGATTTCTACATGCTGGATGCACTAAAAGATTAGGTGTTTTACTTTGCACCCTTCGCATCCCTGCTGACCTTCGCCTATGGATCACCGAAAGCGGCTAAAATGCTGAGTGAAAATAATATATTAATGTTGTCGTGGTGTTTGTGTTCGTTTTTGTTGTCATTAATGTTTGAGTTTCAATGCTGCACTCCATTTCTCCCATGGTTAAGATAAATAATTTGTTTCCACATAGTCACTGAACACTACAGCCGCAGCAATCTATTTTACATATTCTAACCTTGCTTGACGCCTATATGTCCTTTACTCTGCTTCCATGACTACTGAACATTTGCTTTTCCTGGTACCTAAATATGTGCCCTATCAATCTTTTCCTTGCATTAGCACTCAACAGAATCATCTAATTCGCATTCATCTCCTTACCCTTGACTTTTTACTCTATCTAGTCGCTCCATCTCCAATATTCTGCAATATCACCACAATCTATGGCTGGAACATTTCCTACAGAAGGAATTAACCTAGTTTCCCATTCATATAGCACCACGCTCCAGACCATGGCTTCAAAAACGACTTAACAGTAGATGCCTCTCTATTATGATGTTAGCATGTGTCAACCCATCTTACATGTATCTTCTTGGTTTGGTCCAAATTGCTTCCTAACTACCAACTTTCTTTAGCGCTTCAACTGACAAACGATGTTGGTATATTCCTCCATTATCCGCATTAAGTAGTTTGTACTCATACTGGGTTTTCTCTAGTTTTTCGCTCTCACTTGTCTTTTATTCCGTGCCAACCACCAACGGTGATTTCTGTGTTTTTCGCTCTCCCCTTGCGGTTCTACTCATGCCTGTCTTAAGTGTGTTTCAGCGAACGAGATTCATTACCGCTCATTTATCAGAATCAGCAAGCTTCTCCTTAGTGCGGGATCACGCGGCACTTCGCTGAGCTCGCTCATCACCTGCGGTCAACGTTAGAACTCGTTGTCACCGACTACTTATGATGGAATGATGTTCGACTCGTCCTCTACAGATGGCATCCACCACACTTCTACAATATTTGGACTCGGGCTCAAGATAACGAATGTGTGTGCTTTAAAGATTTGTTTTTCTACGTTTGTGACCCTTCTGTTGTCCTTCACTCCCCCTCCCTTCTCCCCATCGATCGCCTCGCTAGTCAAGAGCCTTCTCACTTATCATACGTCTAAGGGCAGCCAGCAGACTCGCTATGTCTTTCTACAAGGAACGGCCGTCGCTCGTCCGACATTTTGTGAAAGCCATGTAGTGATAATTGCTCTATCAGCACCGCCAGTCAGCCAAACAACTTGCAAAGATAAGTTACACACTATTTTAACCTAGCTATGAAGCTTGTTTAATACTTGCAAACAATCAAATCTGCTATATTTTTATCTTGCCGGCAAGGTATAATTTTCTTGATGTCAGACATCAATTTCACCACCGAGGGAATCTAAGCTAAATGAAAATGTACAACTATTGGCTAGGCTCAACGGAAGATTTACTCTTTTATCATCTATACTCTGTCAAAGTCAATAACTTCACATATTGTGAGAAATTTGTAACTTCGTATCTAACTGTCTAATGGGTCAACTCCTGCTCATATCATGAGACTCTCAACCTCAAGCAATTACATCAATGTTCATGATTGAAATAGCTTCGAAACTAGGAAAATTCGCAACCCGAAAATAATTCACCATGGTAATCAGTGAGATGTTTTAAAGAAAACTATATCCACAGCTTCAAAACTAAAATGTGCATTACGCCAAAAAATAATCTGGTTTGCCGTACAATAGGTTCCAGTGTTCGGTACCCATACACAAACAGACAGTGACAAAACGTTAATTTCCTTTTCACCCTCTAGTAACAGATTTAAATTATGTATACTCTTATTAAATAATCTTTGCTGTATTTGTTTGGTAAATCTTAAGTTCAATATAAGGGATGTGCTACTCATTTTTGAATTTGCAAATAACTGTCATCTCTGCATACATTCAATGGTATTGGTCAACCACATCCCTAGGTCCAACAGATGGACGGTTGGAGCTTTCTCAAACTTGAAATACTTTAAATTTATTGTAACTTGACAAGCTTGCAAGCCCTCACCATTCTTATGCCGTCTAGGCCCTGTTTCATCCTTGCGCCATCTAGGCCCAAGCTCATATCATCCTTGCGCCATCTATGCCATGTTGCAAGCTTTTCTTCACATTTATAAATGGCATTTTAAGTTTTCATGGTAGCTCCTGATATCCCAACTTATTGGGATTTAAAAAAAATCAATAATCTTAACTCTAGTCAATCTTCATTGTGCCCCATGGGGCATGTTTACTTGTGATATTCTCGCTTATCTAATCTAGTCTTATGTGATAATTGCAATTCCTTCTTAATTTGTCTTTAAGTCCAATCTTGTCTAAAACCAACTACTTGCTAGCAACTCCTACATTTTGTATTGTGGCAAATCAGCAATCAAATTGCTTTAAACTTTCATATGTGGTACACTTTTACATTTTTTAGCTACGGTAACTCCCAGTTCCGTATTTTACATCGTCTCTAGTCACTTAAAGATTGAGCGTATATTGTCAATATTTACCCTCACTAATTACTATTCTAACTATTCTTGTAATTGATCTTCATTTATGGCAGCAACTTGAGATGCGCCTCATGAACTTTGGCATTATTTCTTTCGTTTGTTGTGATCTTACGAAAACTTGCTAAGCCACTTTTTTGTCAGGTTAATGATTTTTCACAGATCTCTTTAGATGAGTGTCTCTGGTATAGATCACTCAGCTAACTTCCTACCTAGGCTCGTTCTCAATCTATGCATCTTGATTATTGTTTTGTCATATTCAGGACTGTTTCTAATCTCGCTAAATCTCGTATTAGTGCAACAACAATAATTTTTCCTCATATAGGTTTTGAGTTTAATTTACAACTACTGCCAATGCTTGTAAATAGGCACGGGCCACCCCTTGCCTTATACTACTCTGCTTTGAGAAGTTAAGAGTCCCTTCATATTGATATCACTATTAAATTAGTTTATTTTTATTGAATTCGTGTATCAGTATTTAGCCTACCCTTTAATTTTTCATTTCTAATTTAGTTATAAGTCATATATGCTATTTTATTTTTCAATTCTTAATTGACTTTCTGTTTAAGCTGAAGATGACCTCATTGAAGGTCGAAACATGTCCAAATATATAAAACACATAGTTGTTTATGTATTGATTTGGCGTATAATTTTAAACGTTTAATTCTAACAGCAATACGGATATTTGAAAACAATTGTTTTCAATGGCAAATGTGTTTGCATTCTTTGCATTCTATAATAGAAATTCTCTTGTTTTGGGCCATTCCCGTTTGAACCAACCCTTCTAAATTCTCTACCTAACCAGTTTCCTTATTCTTATTACATCTTCTCTGTGGTGGCGAGTGGATTCTTCCAATTGTTTCCGAACTTGATACCGAAACCCGTGGGACCCAATTTTTTAATAACTTTCCAAATACTAATATTCACTTAGAATTTTCAGCTTTAATTTTTAACGAGTTCTCAGCAGAGAGGTGTTTGAGAGAAGCCACTCCTTGCAGTCCAACACTACGATACTCACTCTTCCTTGCTGCCAACATGACAGCTTGTACATCATCTTCTACCAGAAGCGTAAGTTGGACTCCAACTTCCATTCGTTAATAAGGCACCTCTGGATGACGGACTTGTCAACAAGCGCGCTTCGTACAAAGGGCATATTACCCGGTTCAGAAAACTTCTTATTTAATCCCTCAAGAATATTTTTTGGGCATAATTTCAAAGCGGTTAAAAAATTATGAACAGTCTTACGAAAGGTATGACGCATGCCAAACAGAGATTGAATCCATCGCTCTTGGACAGGAAGGGGACCGTGATAAGATGGAAGCCTTGTATTATGAGGGTGTTACCACGGCTCATGCTTTAAACAGAAAAACTCGGAAGATTAGAAAAAGGACATTCTAGCTCCTAGTCTGGTTCAATCTCAACAAACTGCATCACATGATAGCACTCACAGACCTAGACCGTTGCTCCCGAAAATTGAACTGCCCCATTTCCCGGGCGATGAAAACCAATGGGATTCATTTTACGAAATTTTCTGATCTCAAATCCATAATAATGACTCCATTGCAGGTCTTCATAAGTTTCACTATTTAAAATCTTCTCCTCACAACCAAGCATTAAAACTGGTTAAAGCTCTTCTATTAAGCACCGACAACAACCCTATTGCTTTTAATCTACTTAACGAATGGTATGGCAACACTTGTCTTCGCATACAGCGTCACATGGAATCGTTTTTCAATTTGCCGGTTACTCGTCCTAATTACGTCAATTCTTTGAGAGCTCGTGTGGACACCACTTAGCTTCATGTCAAAGCTTTATACCAACTTGAACAACCCAGCCAACATTGCGATACCTTCCTCATTCATCTCGTTACTTCTAAATTTGAGGTCGCAACTTTAAAAGAATGGGAGGTCGAGCTCTCCCCTAATGACGAATATTCCTATGAGCATTTGGTCACTTTTATTAACAGTAGATGTTAACTATATACTGCACTTTCAACTCAAGGTGAAAACGCTTCCACAAGCGCCCAACGTAGTGTTTCTTTCCCTCCTAGATCTAAGGCTCCATCAAGTGGCTATAGGCTCAGGTCTTCAAAAAACTGACAAACCAGCTCCGCTGCATTCAATAGTCAAGGCGAAATGCATAAAATGCCCAATAATTTTCCAAATTGTCTACTTTGTCCAAGATTCCACGGTTTGTATTTTTGTGATTTCTTTCGAGCGCTCACTACCGACGATAGGAGAAAGGTCATTGCTCAACATCATTGTTGCTTTATGGGAGGATAGGACTGAATTTATGAAAAATAGTAATTATTGATAGAATTGAATGAAATGTGGTTTGTAGTATCCTGATTGTGAAATAAGGCCATATGCCAATTTTCAGGAAAATAGCAACAGAACTTTCTGAGAAATTAACACTTACAATTTAAAATTAAAAAAAATCGATTATCACAAAAATGCTCCTGCTGAACAGTTGCTTCAAATATCACATTGAAAACTGGTGTACAGGTACATCAAGGTATGGAAAGAAATTAACAGAGAGAAAGTCTGCATGTGTAGTCCACGAATGTGAGGAAAAAATATGTTTTATGTGTTTATGTTTTTCTCAAATTATGCTAAAAAAATACCCTTTTGAAGGCTACTATAATTTTAAGTATCAACATTATGAAAAAATCCTTCTGTCAATATCAAGACAATTTAGGTGTTAACAACCCATGAAATTCTCATGGAATTCGAAACCAAATTGGTTCAGCTGGAACATTTTAAATACCAGAAAATGTATATATGAAAAAAACCACATGTTAGTAATTAAAACATGGTTGAAGGTTAAACTAATAATACATAAATAATACTGAACACAGAAGAAACACATTACGTAATTGGCATTTCTATAGTTACCGTAGTATTGTTACCTCGTCAACTCACTAGACAGTAGCTCTGGGGGGGGGGAGGCAATTTGAAGATAGGCATTGTTGCGTTGAAGCTAGAGGATGGGGGCGTTTCCCCAGCACTCAATCAGACATTTAAAAGTCACGTTAGTACTTTAAAAATGGCCGAATCCGAAAAATATCACCGCCAAATAATCCGCTGGTGTCCGGCGTACAATAATATGCACAAATTGAAAAATCGATAATTTTTACTCCTTTCACCAAAAACTCAGTCCCAACCTCCCTTAATTGCCTTTCGTCTAAACATTCTGCGTCTAATTGCCGATCCACTAGCCTTTGTTTCCAATGCCAAATGTCGCGTCATGCGTTGCAACCTCGTCACGAGAACCCGAAATCAGCCCCTTCAGCTTCTACCTCGAAACAAAGTGATACCGTTGAAAAGTCTAATGCTTCCTCCTTCGTCCATAATTCTAAATCTTGGCGTAGTGCTCAGGTACTTTTATCCACTGTTCAAGTGGACATTCAAGATACAGTAGGTTTGATGATTGAATTCGAGCCAGAGGTCTTCTGGATTCCACCGCCAGACACGATTTCGAGCCAAGGTCATTAATTGAAAAAATTCATCCTCCCGTGACACCTACCTCCATAGAAGTATCTGGCATTAATAATTATAAAAGTCAATCTCTACAATTTTCGAAGTTGCAACTCAAGTACACCAGTTAGAGAAAAACTACTTTAAAATGAAATTGGCTCATCCTAAATAACATAGGCGAGTATACCCCAAGTGCTTTTTCGATACTACCCGCTTAAACATTCCTGCGCATTTGAGGTTTGCCGGCCCCCTTCTCGATATTAAAGGTCCTATCGACATTCTGTTCAGTGCCAGCGTATTTTGTAACAGCGTACTTTACCATTATCCTCATATTGACATGATGAGTGGTGCAGCTTGAAGTTTATTTTGAAACTTAGCGCGACCTGCAGTTGCAAGTCCAGCAGGAAGATTACGGTACTTTCCGAGTACTGGCGAGCACGCACAAAGTCATCCGAATAAGGCACCAGTATGGCGACCATTTACCCAGTTTATTGATTGTACACCAGGATTACATTTATCAGTAATAAGAATAAGCGAAAATAACATGCAAGATTGGCAGTATTATACAAGATTCTAGAACAGAACATGATATGTATTTTGATGTATATACGTGTTAATTATTTGTCTGTAACATTATAAGTTATGAATTACATCCACCAATGAGATATCAGTTCGGTCCTTGTCACGCCGTGGTGAGGGTAGCAGGAGGCTAGTTGAAATCATTCGCACACAGCTGTGAGCAGAGAGTTTTTCATAGTGCATGAAAACACATCTTGTATTGGAAACTGAGAGCGCGTTTCGTAATTACAAAGGCGACGCGATAAATACTTCAAACACTTTGATGCTTATACAGAGCCAGTGTCGAAGGACTCTGTTAATTTTTTCACAAGATGCAGTCTTGTCTAGTAATACACGCGTGTGAAACTTGCGTTGTTTACCGATTTAGACACACTCTTATTAGACTGTGTGGACTTGACAATTATACCGCTACAAGGATGACCATTATGAGGAACTTTAATCACAGTACAATAAGCTGCTGGTAACGACGGCGAACTCTATTTTTCAAAAGCAGTGCCTTTCACTGTTGTATAGACATCGAATGCGCAGCAATGCTAGTGAACTTTAATTATTTTTCCTCATCTCTAACAGACACATTCTTTGACAAGATGTCGAGAGGAATAATTATAGTACTGTTTATTTCTTCAATTATGGCAGGTTAAAACCACAGTAACATGAGCACTACTGAACCGGCATAGTTTCGAACGTTTCTATGAATAATTGCCATGGATCCGGTGATGACTGATACTTATTGTGGGGCCACTTGTGTCCAGCTTGTTAGTAGTTCTGAATGCTATTTGCATTGGCAGTCATCCGTGTTCCGTTTATTGTCATTTCGATTCGATATAAATACCGCGATACTATGGAGAAACGAACTGTGTACTGGAAGAGGTTGGAGATTTGAAGTAGCGATAACTGACCGTTCATCCAGGATGGAGGATAGCCTGTTAAGCCAGAGAGAACGTGCGGAGTGGAGAATGCGTTCTCTGGTTCGATTCCCGACGACCTGGGGAGTCCTAGTTACTGCTACATTTGGGAAAATATGTGATATGCAGGGCATGTTAATACTCCCATTTTGAACTTCAGGAATCAACAAGGTACAGCACACATAGTCTCGTCTTTCGTAGTAAAGTGTAGATATTTCAATGCTAATTTCTGCCATTATTTCTAGTGTAGTTTGTTTTTGAGTAGCATGTCTAAGTATAGAATTTAGACATGACGTTCTAATCATGACTGATTTTATAATCGACAGGTTTTAGACTCCAATAAGGAGTGCAACCATTTTCCAACTTGTATTTAAATATGTTTAAGTAGATTTCATTGTAAATTCGGTAATTATTTTCTTGAAGCTTTCTAAGTGTAGTGAAGGGGCATTCAATAGGCACGTTAGCGATTCAGCGTAGTTTATCAACGTGGTGAACTCGTTTATATGTCAGTTTGTGACATTCTTCGCATCGGTAGACTCTGTTTTTGAGCTACATTTTCCGACTGAATTTTCGAATATTGTACATTCGAGTGATTCGTTTCAGAATGTAATACAGACTTTGATTGCAAGTTATAAGCTTTGTGAAGCCTTTTTACACAGAAGTTTGATCCTTCGATTATGCTAGGGACCATTCTCTGTGCTTTTGATGGATAGAGACTTGTAATGTTTTCTAACGGGTCAATTGCGCTAATTGTTATGATTACCATGTCCGGTGGTGTAGAGACATTACTTGTGTTACTAGAATTCATTTGTGCAGGGGTGTACCGAACTTTGGCTAAGTAAACTTTCTCTTCGTTTAAGTGCGATTTTGATTCGCTTTAGCCTCACGTATGAAGGCATAGTTGAGATCCATGTTCGATGGAATTTATCATTGTATTGAACTATAGTCCATTGACTATTGATGATTCTGAAACAACATTTACTTTTTAACCAGCGTATATCCCAGATTTAATGAATGTATGAATACACACTGATAAAGGAAAATTATTGTAATTTCAATCTCTGAAAGCATAGGTGTTTATTCTAAAAGGATATGTTTAGCCTACTTTTCACATTTTGCAAAAATGAGGAAAAAGTAGACTTATGAGATCGATCCGGGCAAATGTGTGTCTGTCTGTCCTTCTGTCTGTCTGTATGGCTGTGAGTGTGTCACCCCCCATCAACTCCTAAACGGCTGCAGCAATCAAAACAAAATTAGGTAGGAGTAAAGATCTATACCTGAATATCTCAATGCCGTATTTGAAAATGATATTAGTGCTACCAACTGCTGAAAAATCGCAATTGAAATTTGAGCTCCATGTTGGATATCTTGGAAGGTGTGAATGGGAGCTATTTCAAAATTGGCATAATATTACAGTTCAATTTCCAGGAGGCCATAAAGGCAGTGTTGCCAAAATGATTTTAAGCCTGCTGATAGGTCCAATTTTTAAATGCATAAAACTTCTACACTATAAATTGTAATTCAACCCAATTTTGTATGCGCTATGTGTACATAACCAGAATGACTGAGTGTATTCTTAAGGTCCAACACGGCTGCTAACAGTTGATAAATGCTCTAAATTTCCTTTAATCAAATACCAATATATCAGAAAGTATGCAAGCCAATACTTTGCATACGTATAATACCTGGCATTCTTAATTAATTTGGAGCAACTAATATACGTCAGTGCTGCCAACATGATTCTAAGCCTGCTGATAGGTACAATTTTAAGGTGTATGTAACTTACATACTAACTGATGGATTTCATTCAAAATTGGCACAACAATAGATCGTATTATTTCAGATTATTTGTAACCTATACATGCCTGACATTGTTGCCAACTTGATTTTACGCGCACTGCTAGATCCAATGTTTAACTGCATGTAACGTCCATGCTATCCATTGGACTTCAACCAAACTTTGTATTCTGTACCTCAAGAGATGGAACTAAGAATATATTCAGTCACCAGGGCTGCCAACTGTAGTGCTCTATTAGGCTACATTCGGCTACACCAGGCATACAGTATTTCGAACTAATTTTATATTTCTATATTACCAACTTAATTTCGTCATTATTTTAGATAGATTCATATAGATTAATCATTGGCATGGATCTTAAATTTAAGAAAAGTAGGCTCTTTAGTTCGTCACGGAACTTATTGTTATTATTGAGAGAATCCAATCTACATAATTGAAAAGGAATGTAAAACTCTGTATAAACTCTAACAACGATGTAGTAATAACAGTAATCAGCTGAGAATGAAATGTAAGAATAAAATTCGTCGTTCACCAATGAGGATGACCAATACGCGTTAATATATATATTTATGACATATTAATCTTGAAATGAGTACTCAGGGGAGTACAAATGTATAAGAATAGAGCCGTATGGAGGCATTAAAATTAAATAAATATTCGAGTGAATATTTATAGGTATTTCATGGAAACTAGTCCATGACGATTGTTATTGTGTAGTCAAGTATAATTTGACTTACTTCCAAGTTTAATTCAGCATATCATTACAAGCGTTTTACCGTTGTTTAGAAGAAGCATGCAAGCTATAATGTGAGATTAATACATGTGTTGAATGATATCAATTTTAAATATTCTGGATTTAATCACCATGATGACAAAGGTTTTACAGTTATCCTAATCAGTTATTTTGGTGATTACAGCTATTATTAAAGTAAAGCTAACCTCTACTGAGTTTTATCGCTTGGTCGGAGAGGACCAAATTTAAACATTATCAAATTTATGAGAATAAAACTAAAGACCTTATTCTAATGGAAGGATGTTAAATTGCTGCTTTCAAAATTGGAGAAATCACACTTGGAGTGTGCCACATGAAGTGTATATTAGTGAAAATTTTATAAATAAGTGATATTGCAATTTGTAGGATTAAAATTGACCTACACAAACGCGGAACTGATTTCCAATAATGCTATTAAGGCATTACTTGTGTCATAGTATGGTGTTAATTTAAACAGTTTTGTCTTTTTTGAGAATACAGTTTGTCTAGTGATGACTAGAAGATGTATTCAGGTCACATAGATTTTAGCTTCCAGTTGAAGCTGCAGTTGCTTTTAATTTATTGTTATGTTGTTATAGCAATTTATGCTATAATGCTATTTCTGAATACATTTTGGAGAATTTCATTTTAATTCTTTCTTTCAGAGTGATAATTTATAGCTGCGATAGGAGGTCACGTTAAGGAAACCACTGCAGGCATTTCAGTGTTTTTTCCACGCTTTGGAGATTACGTTTTTACGTTGTTCTTGTGTTCTTTCGAGCTAGATTTTATTTCTTTGCCATGTTCTTTCTTAACGTTCCCTCAGTTAGGTTATCTTTGAGCCCCATTATCCCCGTCTCTTGTTGAGTAGAATCTGGGGGTTTTAGCCGGGGTTTTCGGGTTCTGCAATCCAGTTACCATCGAGGGATGCTGACCAGCTGACGGTGGGTATTTTCGGGTACAGTACGTAAGTAAAGGCGCCATTTAGCTTCCGATATTTTCGCTCATGATACCAAATTCAGTTGGATCATCACTGGTCAACTTCTTATTTCAGCCCTCAGCCCACTTAACAGTGTCGTCAGCACTGACTAAAATTTGGTTCAGACGGTGAGACAGTGTAGATTTGCGCCAAAGGGCATACATGCAGAGAATGGACTGGTCTGTCCAAAATTTCAAGTACACAGTGTTAATTGTCAGGTTTCATAGGGTAAATATGCAAAATTTAGTTCAGTTCAATGAAACGGTGTAGACTTTGTGTCAAAGGGCCTAAATGTAGGGAATGGAGAGATCTCTTACAGATGAAAGAAAGCCTATGTGTTAATCCACGTTATAAGCTAACTCCATTTCAAGTTTAATCAAAATACGTCACGCCGTTTTAGTGTGAAGAGGTAAAAAACACACTCTTACAAACGTACACAATTAAAATGTTATATGGGGATTATTATTCCCTTCGACAAATACCATTGGTTGTTGTTCATTTCCGTCAAATCTAGTAATTACACACAGAGTGCTTTAGCATTGTTCAAAAATGTTTAGACTCAGGCCAATTTCACCAAGTGATGAGCGGGTAAAAGCGTCCGCAATAACACTGGGTTCGTCTGGCCTTCTTTCAATTTTGGTTTAAGGAAATCAAATGTTGTGCCATCTTCCATTTAAAAGTGGATTTTAAATCTAATTAACAACTGCATCTCCATGTTACCGATACCCAAAATCTGGCGTAAAGCTAAAGTGGTAGCCTTATTGAAACCTAGAAAAGATCCGACAGACCCCAAGATTTTTCAACCAGTCTCGCTTCTCTGTCATCTCTACAAACTGTTCGAGAGAATGGTATTGAACCGCATATCAGTATGTAGACCAGAACCTCATTAAAAATCAGGCAGTATTTCGCCCGGGAAATTCATGTTGTGGCTAGATCCTCAACCTAACTCAGCATACAGAGATTGGTACGAGAGAGGGCAGATTACAGGTGTAGCATTCGTGGATCTAACAGCTGCGTATGACACAGTAAATCATAATAAACTCGTAAGGGAAATTTATACCATCACCAAGGGCTACCGATTAAAGCAGTTCATCTAATGTCTACTACAAAACAGACGGTTCTTTACCACCTTCAATAACATGAAAAGCTGATGGAGAGTCCAGAAGAACGGCCTTCCTCAAGTCCGTTGCTGTACAATATCTACACCAATGACCAAACTGACGGAACGAACACAAGATCTTTCAGTTATGCCAACGACACATAAGTTGCAGCCGAAGGAAGTACGTTTGATGAGGTGGAAACGTGGCTGACTGCCGCCCTCGAAGTCCTGGCAGAGCACTATGACAATAACCACCTAAATCCTAACCCAACCAAAACACAGGTCTGTGCGTTTCGCTTGAGAAATAGACAAGCTAGGAAGAATCTGGAAGTAGCTTAGGAGGGGAAAACAACTACAATACTGTGACACCTCTACATACTACCCTGCCAGCGAGTAGAGAGATGGTAGGGGTTTAAAGCAACCCTTTTTATTTGTACCCGACTGTACATCCTCAGCCAAGAAAGATTTAAGATAGGTCACGAGACAATAATTGGATTTGTACATATGAGGTATAAAATTACTTGGGATAATGCCCCTTCTTTTCCTATAGCCCTATGTTTATAGAGCCTTGGACAGTACTACTCATTCAATGTCTCGCGCAGGCCTCAATACCAGAGAAATGGAGATACTCCATCATGAAAATGCTATATAAAGGCAAGGGTCAAATGGATGATCCCAATTCATATCGTGGCATAGCGTTGGAAAATACAGGTCTTAAGCTATTGTCAAGATACTGACAGACTAAGAAAATTAATAGACAGCAAACTGCCAGAAGAACAGTTCAGTTTCCGGAAAGGCCGGTCAACGATACATGCTATTCAATGCCTATTAGATAATATTGGCGATACGCTAAGATTTCCTAGAGGTAAACTACATGTGATATATATAGACTATGCTAAGGCGTTTTATTCAGTTGACAGGGAAAAAACAATAGGCAAGTTGGAATCGATCATAGGAAGAGACCATTATCTGAGTAGGATATTAACGGCAATACTCATGAAAAATTACGTACTCATTGATGACAATCTTACAAGATCGGAGCCTATCCTTCAGACAACAGGAGTCCTACAGGGCGATCCATTAAGTCCGTTGCTGTTCAATATCGCAGTTAGAGATGTTGTCAATGCCATAGAAACACCAGGAGTAAACATTTATATGTACGCAGATGATATGGCAATAACGTCGATCTCGCAGCAAATGTTACAAGAGGCGTTCGATAAACTTGTAAGATGGCCAGAAAGAAATGAACTCAAGCTTAATCCACATAAGACAGTACACATGACGTTCAGGAATGGAGGTAAGTAGTGGAGTAAGGCCGATTCTGCCCCCCTCCCCCTGCCACTCCCTCTGACGTCACATACTAACCCGCAATACATTCAGGAGCAAAGTCGAAATCACTCGAACGCCTGGTCCGATTTTGACAAATGAGGTGTCGTTGGACTCGGGCTGACGCCCTCTTTCCAATGGACCACTCATTTCAACCCATAAATAAAACCTACCCCTACTAGGGGGTGAAATTGTATTTTTTTAGTGAAAGTCTCTTTTCAAATGCGACATGTATAAGGTGCGCTGCTAAAATGAACTTAAACGTTGTTGCTCATATAGCGCATGCGTTTTGCTGGATGCCGCTATGAATCAACATTTTTGTTTTTGTTTTTTACGCATGCGCACTTGGGATTTTTTTAAAGAGGGGGAGCTCTTTGAATAAATGATTTATAAGAAGGGGTTTTGGTGGTGAGGAGAGAACCAGATAGTCGCCTACTTTCCTACGATGTTTGCCGATATCTCTCGGACGCAAGGTCGGATTTGGACGTGTGACGTGTCAAAGCGCTTGTCTCGAAGCCCTATATATGTTATTAATAGGTTAAAGTTTTGATAATGCTGGAAACATGTTTTTTGGGGTAAAACGTAATTTTAGACTTTTTCCGATATCTCACGTTTGCATGGTCCGATTTGGTCCTATGACGTGTCAAATGGCTTGTCTCGAAACCCTCTTTATTTTGGTAATAGGTTAAAGTTTATGAGAATGAGGGAAACAGAATTTGTTGGTTTAAAACTGTGATTTTAGACTTTCTGTTATATCTCACAAACCAATAACGCCAGAGACGTATACGAGGGGTCCTAGGACTCGGGCTAACGCCCCCTTTCAAATGTGGTAGATATGTTTTCCAAAAATAATTCACAAAGGGCCTTACGCCATACATGTTGAAAAAACTTTTTTTTCTTTACCTGTTTATAATGTTCATGGAGCGTGGTGGTTGAGAGAGACGATACTGCTGGGTGTGTGTGTTTCAACGAACCTGTCACTGACCACGGTGGCTGTGCTCAATTGATCAATCTATTTCGACGGGTCGGTTTATGACAGAGCGAGGGTGCGTTTTTTCTGATATTTTACCTTTAACGTGTAAACGGTGATGAGAACTTGGTTCTATGTTGGTCGAAGCGAGTAGAGAAAACAAATTTGCAGAGGAGCAGGAGGTGAATGTAATTTGAGCTTATTGGAATGCCCTGATCTAACTTGACCACAGGTGCAATGGAAAATTACAAAGACGCAGCGGACGCTTGAAGGTGAAATAATCTGACCATCGTGGTGGCAGGGAAGTGCGAAATGCATGCATACACGTGTGAGATGACATGTACGCTAAACAAGTTACAACCTGTTTGCTTCCTACGTGACAAAATGCAAGTTCATGTGAAATTTGATCTGCCACAGGTGTTCACCTTGGGTGTTAGCTGTCCACGTGTACGATAACTGTTAACAAGTCACATCCTGTTTTGCTTCGTACGTGACAAAATGCAAGTTGACGTGTAATATGATCCAACACAGGTGTTCACCTTGGATGTTATCTGTCCACGTGTCCGATAACAGAATGTTCAAAGCGTGGGAATCGCTGAATCAGTAACAAGTTTGATGCAACTTGTGGGAATGATGTCACAACCAATAGATAGGCAGGAGCTGCGAGCAGCAGTGGTGGAAGGTGGAGGAGGGGAGAGGGGGAGGGGTAATGTAAGAGTGAACACAGGTGGAAAGGGAAAGACAAACATGTATGAACATGCACGAAGCGCGGAGCGCTGTACACACAGAGCTATAGGAGGTGTACAACATGTGTGAATAAGAAGTACACAGGTTCACACAAAATGTAATTTATTGATCCAAGAATTAAACATAGAGTTAAATCCTAACCATTTGACATATAGTTTATTTCCTTTTTGTTTCAACACTTTTTCCACAAGATAATGCTTAGGAAATGCTGTTTTCTGAAGTTCATGGAGACAAAATCTACCTTTTATGGGTTGATGGTTGAGGTCCTCGATTAAATAGGTGACTGGAGTGTCCACGTTGACTTGACGAATTCGAAATAGTTCAGTCCCCCACTGAGGCGTGTAGCCCTTATTGAAGGCAGACTTAAATTTGCTCACACGAACAATATCCCCAATTTTCAGTCTGTGACGTTTAGGATCGGCTGTTTTTATGGGGTTAAACAGTTTATCTAGTCGCTGAATATTTTAGTCACGAGGCGTGGCTGGTCCCAATCGTTCTATGTTTGGTGTCATTGTAACGTGACACTAGCTCAGGTAACATGTCTAACCAGCGATACGTGCCCTGAGCGGTAAACGCTTTCCACATATTGGTTTTCAATGTTCGGTTGAACTGCTCGACCACACTGGCTTTGAGATTGCTGTACGTGGTGTAATGGTGAATATCCTTAGATTTAAGAAAACTGGAGATATCCTTGTTGAAAAATTCTTTCCCCTGGTCAGTTTGTAGCAGCTGAGGTTGACGTTTGGAGTGTTGAATAATACGTTGAAAGGCCTTGGTAACTAGTGGACCAGACTTGCGACGCACAGGTTGAACAAAGGCCATTTTGGAATAGACATCAATGACGGTCAACATATAGCGTACACCGTCGTAACGCCAGCATAGGGTATCATTTCAACCAAGTCAGCCTGCCAAAGTTCATCCGATGGGCGATGCAACTCGTGAGCAATACCCATTTTAATGGGTGAGGGCTTAAAACAATAATTTTGGCATTTCGAAGTTCTTGTTCAATTTCTTGAATTTCCCAATCGTGAGCAGTATGGCCAGCTTGACGTGAGGCATACAACAACTGTAGCCGCTGGACGAGCTTATTGGAATTGTGCCAGTAGGTAACATCCACAAGGGGTTTAATGGTTTAAATGTCACTCCCGAAGCGAATGCTTTACAACGAGTACTTTGACTGGTGGGAAACATTTTTGCAATGATGGTTTTATATTTTTGAGATATATTGGCATTTACTTGTTGCTTGGGATCATACTGTCTTTTTTGGGCATGGGTGTCCAATAAAATGGATTTATATTTGTCAAGATTCTCTGGTGTATAATCATGGGAATAGGGAGTCAGAGAAAAGAGCAGCTTTAACAGTCCTGGCGTTAATTTATAGTTGATGTTTTTAATGACAGCTTTAGTACGAGCAAATGTAATGGATGAATCGCCAATATTAAAACTATCATCCTCATAGCGAACACCATACGTGGTATCTGTGGTTCCAATAAATAGATCGGTGAAATAGGGTTCCAATGTTGATCCATAATATTTTATTAAAATGTTCTTCAGTTGAGCTTTATGTTGAGGGGTGGCTAAGAGTTGTGAAGACGGCAACGATCTGGAAGGGCAAGGTGTTTCGACCATGGCCAAGGATTTCTTTTTTCGTAAAAACTCTGCGAGGAGTGAGGTCTTTTTTTGAGGTGCAAACACTTGTTCCTCGTCATCCTCAACCTCGCTAACACTAGTTAAATCTTCCTGTTCCTCTTCCTCTTCCTCAGGGTCCTCGTGCAGCGTCTGCGTGGCTTGCGAAACGGTGGGTAACGTTTCAGATGGCTTGAAAGAGGGTTTCAACATGGCTTTTAGTGGAGGTGCTAAATGTTGTTGAATAAACAAAGCATGATTTGCACGTGATTGTTTCAATTGACGAAACTTTTGGCGAATAGTATTTTTTGCTCTAATAATATGCTTTTTCAATTGACTCTCTGCTAACGCCATGGTGTCTTGACAAATGACTTGACGGGGAATGAGACAGTACGTTAAATAGCAAAAAAAATGATCAAACCCTAAGCGATACCGTCCTTGGTTGAGTTCACTATGTTTGTCAATCACTAAACAGGCATGACTTTGAGTGTTCCAGCACGTGGCACACAATTCTGTAAACATTTGAAAGGTCATATCCGGACTCACATGTTCATTATAAATGTGACGACTGTTCCTCTCGTCCTGGCGAAATAAAACAATGACATTGGCATTGTCACGAATCAACTGTTTGGACATTTTTGAATACGTTTGTCCAAGAGAGAAGCAATCGATATGTTTGTGACGACCCATGCTGAAATAGCTTTGAATGATACCTTGACGTTCAGTGGATACATCATCGAAAATCATGAGTGAATCGGGCTTTACCTCATCCGGTGAAATCACATTTTCTTGCATGGAAAATGTGAAATAACCCATATTCTCTTTTTATAATCCAGACATGACTTGATCCAGAAACACGTAGAGGGGTTGGTAGAGAGATTTTGCAAAAATATAAATATTTTGAAAACGCAGACCATTGGGCGCTGTAATGAGCGTCAGCAAAATATTGGTCTTTCCACAGCCAGAAGGTCCCACAATGATGCAGCGAATGGAAGATGGAAACAGTGAACCATGGCGTTGTTCACGTGATGCGGGACAGAGATGGGAAACCATGTCCCCCACGGGGAATGACTCTTGCTGCTTAATAATCTTCATATCAACTAAGGCTTAGCCAAGCTAGCAGGCTGTCTATATACAGGACACCGAGCCTTGTCATAGAAACAGTAGACTCGTACTACAGGTTGACGATGGATGTTTTTGGACGTGCGTTGATGCCCAAACCTAGGTCTGTTCCCATACATGATCCTAAACAAGAAACAGATCATGCTAATAAGCACTATGTGGATAGGTCAGTAGTGCCACGCACAAAACAGGGAGATTATGACTCTAAGGGAAAGCGGTTAACCCATGTAGAACATCCTCAAGTGTCTACAGACGTTACTACAAAAAAGTATGTGGATAACAAAGTGTATGAGTTTTATGACAAAGTGCCCCAGCTTACGGTGAATGGCTATAGCGCTAATCGCCATCGGATTATTCACGTGGAAGACCCCCAAGACGAAGACGATGTCTGTACCAAGCGTTACGTGACCTATGAAATGAAAAGGCTTTATAAATTTATCCCATCTGTATTTTTAGTGTATCTGAAAAATGAAAAACCTGTGAATGACAGAAACCATTTACCGCAAGTCCATGATCAGCACTTGACCTATATGCTTGCTTCGGGTTTAAGCCACTATCGATTGCATAATGATGGAACTATTCACATTAAATACGCCATACCTGATGAGAACCATTTACAAATACAGATAAATGGTCATAGAATGTTGGTCCATAACCATGAAATGGTCAATGCAGGTGACGAACTATCCTTTCATCTCATGTTGACATGGGATGAAAAGCAAGCGGGAAAACCCATAAACGATTTCCCACTTTATGTGGAACTGGAATATACAGCCATGAAATAACCATCTGACGTTAGTTGTGATTTAAACTTTCTTGTGAAAGGTTGTTGGTCATTATCATCATGGTGCAACAAAGATATGTGGTGAGAAAGACTAAAAAAAGGACTTTGTCCTTGGCAAAGCCTGGGCTTAAGACATTCGTGGACAAGCCGTTGCGAAAGAATAAGAGAAAAAATAATGTATTGGCCATAAGGAAAGCTCTTCGAGCAGCACAGAGACATGTTATTCCAAAACGTGAACGTGAAGGTTCAATCCAAGGGCGAGTGATTCCCGTTCCCAAACGAGCAGGATTTTTACCTGCATTATTTGCCGGTTTAGCTGCTCTGGGTTCACTTTAGGGTGGTGCCAGTGCTGTGGCGAAAACCATTCAAGCCGCGCAGCAGGACAAGCAACAACTCACAGAAAGTCAGCGACACAATGAAACGATGGAAGCGATTGCAATGGGGGCTAGAAATGCCAATTTTAAGCCAGCCTTTTATCAACAAGGATTTGGGATTTCACCATTTCGAAATATAAAAACAAATTAACCTCAGCCATAGCAAGACATGCCCTGACGCATCAACAAGTGGAAAGCTATGCTAAACAACTAAGGCTTTATAATTTTCGAGGTGTGTTTATGCGAAACCAATTACCCCCACGACCCTGGAAACAGGAATGTGCTGTTGTCAATTTGGATGATCACCGAGGACCAGGAACGCATTATGTAGCTTATGTCAAAGAGGGATCCATCGTATGGTACTTTGACAGTTTTGGGAATTTGCCTCCGCCCATGGAACTAGTGACCTATATTGGAAACAGGATCAAGATATATTATAATGTGAAACGTGAGCAAACGTTTAACATCCAACAGTGTGGACGTTTGTGTTTATTTTTTTATATAAGACGCAGCATAAGCAAAAACGCCACCAGTATGTCGGCAGAAAGTACAACGTTTACACTGCATGGACGTGGACCTGAAGTCAGCCTAGACTTTTACCCGCCTATCGAATTGAGTGAAAAACCCTATGGTTTAGGACTTGTTTCTCTTGAAACGTACAATCGAATATACAACATACGAGAAAATGTGAACAACAAGTTTTACTATGATGATTCTGTGCTCACCCTGAACTCTGGTGGATACACGATCGATGATATTTATGAACACATTTATGTGGTGTTGATCAATGAATATGGTTTAAAGTAATTTCTCGATGGAACGCGCAAGTTTGAACTTGTAGGCAATACCAACACTCATTGCTGCAGTATTTTCTCTACATTCAACATCGACTTTAAAACACACCCCGATTCCATTGGTCCATTACTAGGATTTAAAACACGTGTGTTGGAGCCCAACAAAAAACATGATTCGGACCATGAAATGAAATTCATTGAGGAACATCATGTGTCGGTGACGTGTAATATTATTAGCCAAGTGTACACCAATCAAAACCATCGCATTCGATTTATGACTTTATTGTGATCTCCCAATGGGTATATTATTCGTGAAAACCCTCCAGTGGTGCTTTTTCATTCTGTGGCTGTCGATAGTATTAGCAATATTACATTAAGACTGATCAATAGAGATCAACTCATTGATCTAGATTCTACCACACCAGTCACTTACAAGTTGGTGCTAAAGCCACTATGAAGTTTGTGTATAAAGCTACAACACCGTCTAGGAATGGTGTTAGTTGTTTGCCACGTGAATACACGTTAACATCTCAAGGCAAGCAGATTTTACAGCATTTGGGTTACCACGTCAATCCTCATAATGAATTCTATCCTAGAGATAGCGAACCGCATCAAGGAGCAACCAGGAGGGGTAAGAATTGATCTCCATTCCTATCAAGCTCAAACACCTGGACTCTATAACAATGATGAAATTCAATTTGTTATCAACAACCAAGATATTTACACCCTACCGCATGAAAGTGTCATTCAGATTGAAGTTCGGCTCACCAAAGCCGATGGCTCCACACCCACCACATCCAAGTAGGCCAACCATGGTTTGGCCTTTCTGTTTTCTGAAGTACGTTACGTGATTAACGATATCGTGGTGGATAGCACTCGAAATGTGGGCATTTCCAGTGTCATGAAACTATACCCCTCTTATAGTGAGGAAGAAGGTAAAACACTTTGCATGGCAGGTTGGTGTCCTGACTCGACCAATGACTGGATGGTACACACCGATGGGACTTTTACTGGATATTTACCTCTTAAACTGATTTTAGGCTTTGCCGAAGATCACCAACGCATTGTGGTCAACGCAAGGCAAGTGCTTTATCTAGTGAGGGACAGGAGTGATAATAATGCACTCAAGGGAGCCGACAATGCCCCCATCGATTCAAAAATTCAACTACAACGCTTGCTATGGAAAGTGCCCCATGTGACACTTGACGATAGCAAAAAACTGGACATACTCAAAATGGTAAAGAGAGATATGCCTCTACCCATATAATTTAGAAGCTCGGCACTCCATGAGTATCCGCTATTGCCCACCACCAACACACACAGTTGGTCTGTTAAAACAGCTCGCTATACAGAGAGACCTCTCTACCTGATCGTGGGTTTTCAAACGAATCGCAAGTATAAACAAAACAAAGATGCCACGCAATTTGATCACCTGCAATTGAGAAATGCACGTCTTTTCCTCAACGGAGCCGTGTTTCCCTATGAAGGACTGGATTTGGATTTTTCAAAAAATAAGTTTGGCCCCCCTGTACGACTTGTTTTGTAAATTTCGATGGTCGTATTATCAAAAAGAGAACGGCCCCATGTTGCTACCCCAAGCGTTTAAGGCAAGAGCACCACTGATTGTCTTTGACTGTTCTTACCTGGAAGAGTCTGTCAAGCCATCCAATATTGACATTCGACTAGATTTTGAAACACATGACAATGTACCAGCCAATACGACGGCTTGATTATTCATTACAAACAAGTCAACTATTTTCCACTGTCCAACCAAGTGACGAGTGTATAAATAACAGGTCAACCCATGTCAAGCCACTCAGTCATGTCTTGCTTTAAAGCCTCAAGAGACGTCACATCCATGAATTTAAACTCTAAGGAACAACGTTTCAAGACTTTTGCCATGTGGCCGGTGCCTTTCATAAACCTTCAAGCCTTGGCGGCCGCTGGATTCTACTATTTAAAAACAAGAGATGAAGTGAAATGTGCCTTTTGTCCCATCATCATAGACCAATGGCAGGAGGGGATGAACCCATGCAGGAACATAAGCGCTGGTCACCCACCTGCCCCTACCTGTGTACAATGGAAGTGGGAAATATACCCTGTCATTCAAGCTATCCCTCACTTGTGTCTCTGGGTGATGAAAAAACATGTTACGATACGTGTGGACCGTATGGTGTCCATGGTGCTTCGGTGAGCAGCTCACCATCAAAAACGCCTAGTTTAGAGACATTGGGACATCATCGGTTTTATAGACGTTACAAACACAAGAGACTATATTGTTGTATCAGTTGGTATCGTCCTTATCCCAAAACGACAAAAGCCTGTAAGACATGTTATGATAATAAAATGATTTAATTCTTATATTCTTATTTTTTCATGTCTCCCTGCCCTACCCTAACCTAAATTTGAAACTAGCTTGGTAGGTAAGTCCATGTCATGATCACACTTTAGTGGTCGATCGTCAGTCAGTCGTCAGTTGAACTTGATCCTGGCAAGCGTCAACATGTTGCGTACACTCATTGTGGATTGCCAAGGGTTTAAAATTGGTGACAACAAATTTATATTTAAACAAGTGGCCATTATCGATTGTACGACGTTTTGGATATCGCAAGCTACGCATTTGCTATTTAAACCACCCCATGCTTTTGATTTGTTGTGTGAAAAAGACCGTAAACAAACCCAGTGGATTGAAAATCATAGGCAACTAGACTGGAATCAAGGAACCATTTCCTATAAATATTTGGACGTGGTCATGAAAGCACACTTGTCCTCGGCCAATGTGGTATTTGTGAAAGGTAATGAAAAACGTCAATGGTTGCCACCATTTTTGGCGTCTTACTGTCAATGTATCGACCTCATGGAGTTGGGCTGCCCCTCCCTGCAAACGCTCACGGATACTTGTTCCTGTGGCAACATTACCCATACAGCCCTATCGCATGCGTGGCATCTCTTTCATTGGTTAGCCACCCATGCCTGCTGGGAGTTGTTGAATAAAATTATAACTCAAGATTTACCTGTGAATGACGCCAGTGAGATTTCTACAAGCGACGTGTAAACATCTACAGCACGTGATACCATGGAGTAAGGCAATGCTACGGACAAAGCCATCGGCAAGTTCTTTGTGTGCAAAAAGAAACTAGACAGTTTTACCAAAGAGGAACTCTTGGCGCTGCCCAAGTCGTTCATTTATTATGTGGCCGCCAACGCGGTGAAAGAAATCTGGCAACATGTACCAAAATCATGGACTCAAGACCCTGTGTTGAGTGAATTGCAACCCTGTACGGTTTACGATCACCATAAGCAAGTGGCCATGGCAAAAATACCGTCTATGCGTCAGCGTGCGACTTGCCTGCTAGTGAAACTGTATCACGGTCATAAAAGTCCTTGTAAAGACTTTGTTGAATCATTCCACGGGTGTCATGGCGAGAAAAAGCAACAACAATAACAAAACCAAACATCGTCCACAGAGGAGGAGGAAGACCAAACCTTTTTACCATCAATGGAAAAGGATATGCCAGACCTGTACTGGCAATGCCGTCATTGACAAAGTGATTCAATACCTACCTTTCGAAATCCATCTTCCAGGTTATCGTTTTTGTGGCCCGGGAATTCATCTTGAAAAACGTTTGCAGTGTGGTGATGTACCCATTAATCTTTTGGATCAAGCATGCAAAGAACATGACCTTTCTTATCGCCATTGTCATCCTGGTTTAAGACATGTGGCAGATAAATTGTTATTGAAAAAAGCAAAACAACGTTTCACATCCTGTGATGCCTCAGTGGGTGAATGGATGGCAGCCCTGATTGTCATGTGTGCTATGAAAGGAAAGTTGATGATGCATGGACATGGATCATTAAGGAATTGAGGAGTGAGGAATTGGGATTTGTTTGTATTCTATATTTCTTTTGTCAATTCACAATGACTATGAAATAAAAACAAAGGTTTACCAGAGCACGATGTTTTGTTTTTTTATTTTTTGAAATCATGATGTTGATGACTGATTTTTCATTTTACATTTTACACATGATGAATTCACACACTGCCATTTGTCATTTTGCAATTTACAGTTTTTAAAAATGTTTGTTTCAAGTTTTGCGTTTTTTATGATATGGATTTTTCCATTTTTGTTGATGACACTTTTTAAACAATGTCCGTTTGAAGTTTTTTGAATGTTCAAATTTCACATATGGCCATTTCCAGTTTTTTAAAATGTCCGTTTTAAGATTTGCGTTTTTGGTGATATGGAAACATGGATTTTCCATTTTGCTGTTTTCACATTTTTCCATTTGGTGTATGTCGAAAGTTGAGATTTGACAATGTTGTTGATGCAAGTGCTTGACCATGATGATGCTGCAATGTGTTTATGAGTGTTTGGAGAAACCTTGAGGTCTACGACTACTGCAGGTAAGACTGTTTTTACAAAAATAATGTCTATTGTCTGCCACATTTCAAAGAAAACAAAACTATCGAAAACAAAATGAGTATATAAGTTAAAATTTACCCCTCCCCACTCACCCTACCTCACCGCGTTTCCTCTGGTCATACATACACACCAGCTTTCTCTCTCTACTCATATATTCACACCTGTCTATAGGAACAAACACAAACACTTTATTTATTCCCAAAAGCACATTTTCGACATGCACACTCATCCCAAAAGAACTTTTTAGTTTACCATTTATAATTTACATTACAAAAAATTAAATACTAGTTATTAACGTAACTAAAAAATACTATTACTCATTAAATATTTACAAAAAAACTACAACTTTGTACAGCTTTAAAAGAATCAAACTATTTACCAGTCACATTTAAAAAAATAAGGTTGCATAGAACTTTTTAAAGAGCAAAAGGTCCAAGTGGGTTGCCACTATTTACAAAATCTACTATTTACAATGGCAGAAACCAATATTTACAAAATACTAAATCTACAAGTTACATAAAGCTATGTCCCATAAACGATTAAACAGTGAAATCACACCTCCTCCTCCTTGCGATCATAACCCCAGGGCAGGCTGGTGAGCCGGTCATCAGCCCACACACATTTGTTATCCATGGAGGCGAGGGTGCGTTTTCTCTGTTCCACAAGATACAAATGATGGTTGCTGGATTGTATCCTGCACTGTGTATGAGACATAGCTTTGCCAGTGCGTAATACCGCTAGATAGTCATCAACACGTAGCGATTTTACCACTGCCCCACCTACACCTTTTGCTCTTTTGGCTTCCTTACAGTCGAGTGTGCGGTAAGCATACATTTTTGAGGCCAAACCTACGAATTCCGTCATAATGGAATCACCGTATTCATCTTTTAAAACGCCCATTACCTTCTAGTTTTTTAAGGTCAGCTGAAACACATTGTCAGCGCTATAGCAAGAAGTGTCGAACCAGTCACTATGTTGTCTCATAACGTCATAGGGGTTGCAGTGGCGAATGTGGTAATGAATGAGTCAGTGTCCATTTACAAAAAAAGGGACGTCCTCAAAATGGCGTTTGGCAAACTCATAGTGGAATCGATACATGACCGATTTGGAAAAGTCTAAAATGACTTGGCCCAAGTAAATGGGCTTATCCATGGTCACGCTGGTCCTACTCATTTCAATAGTAGCCAAATCCTCATCGATAATGTTGATCGATTTAAAATTTGGCTTGGCAATGTACCACCGGGCACTCCACCACCCCTCCCAGACATTGACCAATTTAATGTCACGGTATTTGCGGACATTCTCCATGGACTTGCCATAGATGCAGTTGTTCATTAATTTTAAAAAAATAATTTCAATCTGCAGTGTTGCCATTTTTCGGTGCTCTGTGTTGAGTCGCATGTATGGCTCAAGCCATGCTTTTTGAGCAAAAGAAATACCCCAGTGGATTTTCTTCAACACCAAGCCTTGGGCGAGGCATTGCACCAACATTTGGATATGTAGCACATACCGATTTTTGTTGTAAACTGTACCCATGAGTTTTTCAATTTTCACTTTACTGTCAGGGGGAACCATTTGCTCAAGGCAGAATGGGAAATCGGCATGTTCATCATACAAGGATGAGGGATATTCAATATCCACTTATAGCACATATCCACGGCCTGTTTCTTGGCTAGCCATGTTCACATCAAATTCTGACACTTGTTTGTCTGTCAGCCAAGCAAACTTCCCATAAGGCAAAGGCTGACTCATGGCGTAACCATACAAATTATTCACGTCATAGTACATTAAGTACGATTCTGGTTTGTCTGGTGAATAATCAGGAATGTAGACATTGTTCGCTTCGGCGTGGCGTTGGTTAAGCGACACAAAGCCGCCACGAATGCCCTTTTCAAAAAATAGAACCATGTCTACATCAGTGAGCAAATCCAATTCCACTTGAGTGTATTTCAAAGCGGCATCAAACGAGAGCCCAGGACTCGTATGATAGTGAGCCGGGTCAAGACCGTAAATGTGTTGACACAAGTTACGGTATTTTTCAAACACATCGGTGAGCAGCAATACATCCAGTTTTAGGTAATGCAAAGCATATTCACTTAGCGTCTTAATGCCAAACACTCGCCAAACTTGACATGCATGTGCATAGTCTTCATCGGAAACGGTACTGCGTGTTAGTTTCGAGTAAAATTTACCTTGTGGTGGGAGTTTTCTTTGCTTTAACACGTCCCAGCTGTTGCAGAAATCATACGGGAATATACCTTTCCGAATGCACAATTGAAATTGCTCAGGATCATTAAAATGCATTCTAGTATTTTTTAATTCCTCCTCATTCAAGCCATTCACAAGACTGTCTAGCGAGGATGCCATAAACTTAAAGGAATCCAAAAATCGAATGCTAAAGTCGCCCAACCACCATGTCAGGGCTGTAAAACGCTCATGGTTTTGGGGGATAATGGTAAACGAGCCCTTGTTGACATGACCCAATTCATGAATCAAAAACTGAATGTCATAATTCGCCAGATTGTGGAAAAAGACACTGATGAAACGAGGAGCTGGAAAGTTCAAATTGCATTTACTATGCGCAGCTCCACGAAACTCCCCCGTAAAGTGCGAGAGGTCTCTGACTTTTTCCTCTCCGCCTAAAATAGGCCTTTCACAAATATGGCATGTCATGGCATTCTCATACTGCTGCTGCTGTTCTGGAGATAGGCTCATGGGTACTGGGTGGTCCAGTAATTCCTGTACAACATGAGCCATCTTGACAAATTCATCCAAGAACCATTTGGCACAATCTGGCCCCTCACGGTATTTGTAAACGGATTGTGTGGGGTCATAGCCACACACCACATTAAATCCTATGGCAAAGGGTTCATGTTTTTGAATGGGTGTGGTTGAGCTGATGGTGGGATCTGGTTCACATCCCGCCATGGGTGAGGTGAGAGCTTCAAAATCTGCGTATACCACATAGGGAACAGTGTCACGCTTATGAATGTCCTTAAACTTTAACACAGCCTTGTCCCCTTGTGGCAATATCAGTCTCACCGCTTCCTGAGAAACACAATCTACCCTATGACGTTTCAAAAGCGTAGGGGTTTTAAAATATTGCAAGCAACGGTCACAAATATGTTTCTTATGTTGATCTTTGGATGCTTGACTGCTTAGCAATCAACTCAAGCTTTTAATCAGGCAATAGTGATTCACCTCTCCTACAGATAAATATAAAAGATGAATGTGGTGTCGTTTCGGTTCCTTTGTGGCATAAAGAGGACCCACAATCTCATCACCATCACGGCCATACACCATGAACGAAAAGTCCTGGTTGTCTTGTTCAAACCTATGGATCTCGGTTAAGTTCATAGGGAACGATACACGAGTTAAATTTAAAGTTTGTTTTAATTCTTCAAACTTGGCCTTGTACTTTGCTGCTCTGTTAACATGTCGATCTTGAGCTGGCTGCAAATACGCAGCCACAGCCCACTAGAAAAAATTCATCATCAAAATTTTCAATATTCACCACAGCTTTTTTCGAAGCGATTGCTGGTGGTGTTTTAATATTCAACGGATTGAAATGACAAATGTTGATTTGTAGATGATGAATTTTGTTTAACGCTAGACCACTGGGTCCTTGTTCCAGTTTATCAAATTTTGATAGCAAGGCATTCACCACGTGGGTTTCATACCACTGTTCCAAATTATGGGCTATGAATAGCTCTTGCATTTTACTGCAAATATAAAATGTCTCTTTATGCTCTACGTCCTTCGTTTTATATATGAAATCGCACACTAGTTCTGTATTCACCTTTAAAGCCGTATGCAACCTTTGCGCTCTACAAATTTCAATTTTAAAAATTTCAAAACAAGTTTCTAAAAATTCTTTGGGAATCAAACTTTTTCTAACATTGACCACACGACCAGAGCACACACGCGATTTGAAACAAGTGTTTAGGGGTTCCCAAGTTAACGTATCCACAGCAGTAAAAGACATTATTTTGAAAGAACACTCTCACCTGAGTTTTCAGCTGTAGACTGCTGGACAATGGCCCCAAACACACACGCTCCTGGTTATCAACAGAGGTCAAGCGTTTTCCAACACTCTAAAAAGAAATAAAATAACCCACCATAGGTATATCCATTCCATATAGTTTATGCATTTCATAAACAAAACAAAATCAAACAGGTTATATATATAAAAAAACGAATCTCACCTTGACGTGTAATGCTTTGCTTTATGGCCGTCTCGTGGGCTAGTGTGGAAATGGTTTCCTTTTCTAGCTGTATGTCTTTCTCTCTTTTTTCAATCTCTTTCCCACAGACAAACAACAGGTTGGCTATACACGTTATCTGCAAACAAATAAATAAACATTTATTTATAACTTCAACAATCAATAAATAATTGCTTGTAAATATATATAAATCAATAAATATATAAATGAATAAATATATACCTACATCACAACAAGGTTAAGTATTTTCCACCTACACCAAAACTGTAAAACAAGACCAGGGGTTTCACCCAACGCAATGTGTTCAAAGGTAGTCACCTAAGTGAGAGAGGAAATGATAACGACATGTCTTTATATATGTTACGTTGCATGTATAATCATTTTTTCCCACGCTTTGAACATCCTGTTATCTAACTCGTGGACAGCTGACGTCCAAGGTGCTGTGGCAGATCAAATTTCACATGAACTTGCATTTTGTCACGTACGAAGCAAGACAGGATGTCACTGGTTTAGCGTACATGTCATCTCACACGTGTTCACATGCATTTCGCTCTTACCCGCCATCAGGGTTGTCGGATTATTTAACCTTCAAGTGTCCTCTGCGTCTTTGTCATTTTTCCATTGCACCTGTTGTCAAGCTAGATCAGCGCATTCCAATAAGCTCAAATGACATTCACCTCCTGCTCGTCTGCAAGTTTGTTTTCAGTACTCGCTTCTACCAATATAGAACCACGTTCTCATCACCGTGTACACGTTAAAGGTAAAATATCAGAAAAAAGCACCCTCGCTCTGTCATACACCGACTCGTCGAAATAGCGATTGATCTATTGAGCACAGCCAATGTGGTCAGCGACAGGTTCGTTGAAACACACACCCAGCAGTATCGTCTCTTTCAACCACCACGCTTCATGTACATTATAAACAGGTAAAGATTTTTTTCAACATGTATAGCAATAGGCCCTTTGTGAATAATTTTTTGGAAAAATATATCTACCTCATTCGAAAGGGGGCGTTAGCCCGAGTCCTAGGACACCTCGTACACACGTCTCTAGCGTTATTGGTTCGTGAGATATCGGCAAAAATCACAAAAACACGTGTTTACCCCAAAATCGAGTTTCCATTTTTTTTTAATAATAAAGAGTGGTCCATAGCAAAGAAGACGTCACCCCGAGTCCTTGGACCCGTCGTACACGCCTCTAGCATGATTGGTTCGCGAGATATAGCAAAAAGTCTAAAATTACGTTTTTACCCCCAAAAAACATGTTTCCAGCATTCTCAAAACTTTAACCTATTAATAACATATATAGGGCTTCGAGACAAGCGATTTGACACGTCACACGTCCAAATCCGACCTTGCGTTCGAGAGATATCGGCAAACTACGTAGGAAAGTAGGGGACTATCTGGTTCTCTCCTCACCACCAAAACCCCTTCTTATAAATCATTTTTTCAAAGAGCTCGCCCTCTTACAAAAATCCCAAGTGCGCATGCGTAAAAAACAAAGACAAAAATGTTGATTCATAGCGGCATCCAGCAAAACGCATGCGCTATATGAGCAACAACATTTATGTTCATTTTAGCAGCGCATCTTATACATGTCGCATTTGAAAAGAGACTTTCACAAAAAATTCAATTTCACCCGTAGTAAGGGTAGGTTTTATTTAGGGGTTGAAATGAGTGGTCAATTGGTAAGAGGGCGTCAACCCGAGTCCAATGATATGTCGTATGTCAAAATCGGACCATGGCTTCGGGAGATATCGACTTTGCCCCTGAATATATTGTGGGATAGTATGTGACGTCAGAGGGAGAGGTGGGGGGGAGGGGGGGGCAGAATCGGCCTTACTCCACTACTGAGGTGGGCTACCAGCATCAGTGAAAATCATGTATGGCAATGTGGAGCTAACAAGGGTAAATTCCTACAAATATCTTGGCCTGATACTCTAAACGACTGGACGGAATTTCTCCAAACATGTAAAAGATAGAGCTGCTTCCGAGGTTATAGCCATGAATGAGATAAAACTAATAAGACAACTCTCCATACAGACTGCATTAGAACTCTTTTACTTAAACTTTCTCCAATCATGACATATGCAATAGAATTAATAAGGGAGCATCTCTCGAAAAACGACCTTGCTCAGATAGAAAGGGTAAAGGCCATAAACATGAAAAAGATTCTCTGTCTAGGACAAAATGCACCGTCAAGGACGACCTATGAACTAACGAGACAACCATTTTACATAGAAGAGTTACGTATAAGAATGTTATTGCCATCTACAAAGCAATATTAGTTATTACTGCAAGAACTTCAAGAGAAGAAAGCCAACATCTGGAGGGATTTCTATCAGACAGATGTCATGATGACTTCAGAGTGGAGGAATTCTATGTTTGAACTTCGCCATTTCATGACACGTTTCGCTGTTCATGGTTTTCATTTCAAGCTGTGCAGCAAGAAGGTATACGATAACCCAGACGAGAACTGTATGTGTGAATTATGTGGAAAGTCGTGTGAAAGATATCACGCAAAAGTTTGTAGTAAGAGAACTGTTGTGGTTAAAAGAAATGGATAACGGGAACACTACCATCTGATCTTTATTCAGTTTAACCAAGATGTCACAAGTCAAGTGATAACAATAAAACGAATGACAATCATAAATCGCAATCCATAGATTGCAACTCTCAAGATTTTCAACGTCTTAATTCTCCACATCCTCCCCACCCTGGTCAACCTCCAGGACGATGACCAGCTGAATGGGACGGGTTATTGTGGCTCGGTAGGGGTACGAAGAACCACCGTCCTGACGACTCAACTTCTACCAGCACGGAGCTCCTTAATGCGGACCTTTGCCCACATGTGCCTCGGCGTCTTGTCTTCCTGGAGAAGTGTCTTTAGTAGACACCGCTTGGTAGTGCCTACCATCCTCTCCCCACATCCTCCCCACCAAGACGCCCTTGGAGGAATAAATCGCCAGGTGATGTTATGATGAGCGAAGTACTGATGAGTAGGAGGAGCTGTGAGAGACGTCCAGATGGACTCGAGTTCTCTGTTGGTCGCGTGAAACGTCTGAGCATTATCAGTATATACCGTGTGTGGTGTCCCTCGTCTATCAACGAATCTCTGAACCTCCAGAAATGGGTTGAAGCGGGCTGTTCTTGATTCATTTGGCAGAGCTACACCGTCTGTTAGAGCCAGATATTCTGCAGGGAAACACTCTTTTTGTACAGTTTGAATCCAATATTTGCGTGAGTTTTGAAGCTCTTGTGTTTTTAACTCCCCAGAGAACCGTTCTTTTCTTCGAACATGTTGCAAGAAACGAAGTATCCACGCAGTGATGCGAAGTAACCTCCTGTAGGAACTGTACCTGGAAGGATCTAATAGGGGTGAAATTTTCTCAAATTTAAGGATATTGAAGATGGTCTTCTTTTCTTCTGGCAGTTGTACGCGGGAGGATAGTTGGCTAGGCCAATGTTCTGGTTGTTGTTGTAGCCAAGGAGGCCCATGCCACCATCCATCAAGTGACTTTATCTGCACCACTGAAATTCCTCTCGACAAATGATCTGCTGGGTTTTCTCCCCCTGGACAGTACCTCCATTGAGATGGAGTAGTGTAAGATTGGATTTCAGTTACCCGGTTGGACACAAATGTTTTCCAGCGATTTGGGTCACTCTGTACCCAACCCAGTGTCACTTCAGCATCTGTCCATAAAGTCGCGCTGAAGAGCTCAAGTCAGTTGCTTTGCAGAAATAATTTAAGAGTCGCGATCCCGCCAGAGCAGCTAACAGTTCTAGTCTCGGAAGCGTAACCCTTTTCACGGGAGCGAGTCGATTTTTGATGCAAGCGAAACGGACAGTAACACTATGCCCTTGAGTGGTCCTGACATAACATACTGTGCCATTGGCCCTTTCACTTTCATCGCAGAAGATGTGAAATTGACTGTTGCTTCTTTCGGAAATGCCGCTCCATCGAGGAATCTGTAGCTGCGATAACTGTGAAAGACTCGAAATCCAATTATGCCAACGCACGCCTATATCATGTGGTAAGAATTCGTCCCATCCAATCCCTTTGCACCAGGTTTCTTGGAACAGTATTTTCCCAATAATCTATACCGCTGTTAAAAGTCCCAAGGGGTCATAAAATCGTGACGTGGTTTGTAACAGTAATCTCTTACTAGCGGGTTCCTGCTTGAGATTATCGATGATATCATGGTCGTCTATGTAGAAAGTGTCAGTTTCAGTGGACCATTTCACTCCTAATACTTGCGTATTGGTCTCTAGTACCCGACCTTCGGACGTCCAGATGCACTTCAGTTGTTGCGAGTTGGTCGCCCTTTTCGCCATGGGCATGTGGATTGTGTTTAGCAGTCCTGTGAGTACATAATAAAGTTTGATCACTTGGTTCTCAGTTTCACCGCCGGTTACAAAGTCATCCATGTACGTACTACAATCTATAAGGGCGGCAGCATTTGAGAAGGCAGAGTCATGGATATTGGTTAGTTTCCTTAGTGTCGCTGAAAGTAAAAATGGACTGCAAGTTAGATCATAGGCACGCGAGCAAAACGGTATATTACGGCTTCATCAGTTGTTTCGTACACCCTTTCGCCTTTGTCAATCACATCGTACCAGAAGAATCTGGTCAAGTCTCAACCCTTGGAATCGAGTACATGTTGTAAGAATGCCAGAGAGACATCACCAATGATGGCTACCGGGTAGCTTCTGAATCTGAGGAGAACAGAAAGTATCTCAGGCAGTAAATTTGGCCCTATTTCGAGGGCCTCGTTAAGGGACGGACCACCTCCTTGACGAGAAGATGCATCAAACACAATCCTCCATTTCGTTTTCCCAGATTTACACTTCTTAACTAAATGGTGAGGCAAGTAGTACGTGTCACCAGTTGTTTCAGAAGGAGCATGTTCAACATGGCGTTTTATAATATAGTCCATCATCTGTGAATAATAAGTCTCCTTCAAAGGTTCATTCGCCTCTAGTCTCTTTTGCAATGCGTTGAATCGTTTTACCGCATTAGCATGGTTATTGGGCAAGAAGATACCTGATTTTCTAGGAATAGAGACCACACGGCGATGGGTCTTCTATTCGGTAAGATCATGAAATTCCTTAAGTATCGCAGAGATTTTGGAACTTACATATTTATCCTGACTTTCCCTGATTCCCTTGTTTCCAGATTCCAGAACTGCCTGATTGTCTCATCTAAAGGTGAGTGTATCTATTCAGAATGAATATTGTTTACCAGTGATGAATTCAAAGTAATGCCTGATCGATTTCCAATCAATACCCATCCAAACATGGTTGGTATGATTACCACGGAGGTGGAAATGCGCACTGGTGAAGTGTCCTTTACGATTTTGCAATAACAATCTCCTTCAATAAGTATTTCGATAGGCAAAGGTTGTTCTGATTGATTCTTTGGGTCAGCCAACTGTAGTTTTTGAGTGTGTGCTAACATATTAACATCATCAGGAACGACCGGATGAGCTGAAAAGGCATGGATACTCTCAAATGCAGTAATATTTGTAGCAGAGTTTGTCCAGATGGTCTTTATGGAAAACTTAACAAGGTTAGGTACACTCTGATTGGTTGGAGACGATTCAAAGGCGCCAATAGTTAATCTTGGCGGCCAATAATTACGAGTTTCAGTTCGTTGACTAGAGACTGAAGGATAAAACTGGATTGACTTCCAGCATCCAGTATGCAACGCGTCTGTTTAGTTCGCCCATTGGGACCCGTAACCCAAACTCGCGTGCTTTGCAGGTAAGTAAAGTCGGATGGAAGAGAATCTATCTTGATAACGGACGTAATGGTTGCCGCTGTATTAGTAGATAAGTTTCTACTGCAAACCGATCTGTGATGTGAAGCTTTGCAGGAAGAACAGAAAGCCTTACCCTTTCGATTGCAGTTCTTCACGGAGTGTCCGCGGTTTAGGTCAAGAAAGCAGCGGTTCGTGTTCCTGAGTTTGGTAAGTCTATCGTTAACGTTAGAAACTGTCTTGCATTCTTGCGCCCATTGTCCGCGGGATTCGCAAAAGACACAAAATGGTTCCGGCGAAACCTTCCTATTGGATTGTTTCTTATTTGAATAAACGTGCAGTGCTGCTGTCGTGGGAACATGAGTTGAAGCAGATGTAGATCCTCGAATCTTATGCGTCACCATAGCCCCATCTATTTCTTCTCCCAAGAATTCCATCAGCTTAAGAATATCGCCTTCCGAGATATTTTCCCTCTTCGTCTGAATTATCCAACGACGACAAATATCAGCGGGAAACGTTCTAAGTATTTTAGGAGCAAGAACTCTCCCGCAGCCGTTTACGTCCTCTCCCAGCGCACGAAGAGCTTGAATGTGTCGATGAAAATCGATGAACGTGTCGTTGAGTGCTTCAGGAGTAGCGAGCTGAATAGGTCTCATCCCCTCTAAGTAGTCTAAGTGCGCCTGTATTATTCTATTTTTATCGCCATAGCTAGCTTGTAGAATCCGTTTCGTTTCCTCGTATGTATCTGCTTTTACGGCGATTCCATCGACTAGCTGCTTCGGCTCGGCTTCCAAGTACCCGCGCAAAAATATCTACTTATGGTAGGAAGGAAAGGGTCTTTATCAACGGATGACTCGAACTGCTCCCAAAAACGTGGCCAAGTTGCGATGTCACCAGCGAAGGATTCTATTTTAATTGGCGGGAGTCGAACTGAGTGTGAAGCCTGAATTGGAATAGTAGGTGTAGTTGACAGTGATTCAGGGATACTTAAATTAGCGGCTGAATTTGACAATTTACTTGTAATTCTTCTCGATGCCCTTGTGATAGCGCGTTTCACTGAGTCTATATGTCCTTCAAAACTCTGAACATCAGTATCGTATTCAGTATCCGATAGTAACTCATGTATAGAATCATCAAGTGTGGTTAAGTTGTTGAGAGTTTCCTGTAGTCATCTCGGTAGTGCTCCCAGTCTTCGAATGAATTATTATCAGTGAAACTGTTAATTTCCGTAACAAAGCGTGTTGTATTTGCCCTCTGTCTGGTTCGCTTTCTTCTTAGACTGTGTAAAATTCCATCTGTTTGATCGTTATTGCTCATGTTGTACGTGTGTTCACGGAAATGTGCAAGGCAAAAAGCGGTTAATCTGTTATCTGAAGTTCGAATGATTTTCGGTCAGGTGCTACTAGGATCGCTAGTGTCGACGCTTAGATTGAGTATAAATTACTATGGTCAGTTTTATATTATCTCTGGCCTGCGCTCCGATTTTATAATATCCATGTTTAGCACCAGGTGGCGCTACAATGTGCACGAACGAAACATAATGATATCACACACATACATAACCAAAAAAGAAGTTATTAGGGTCATTCAACAGTTATTTGGTTTACAAATGTGTAGCTTTGTCACTTTTCTGTAGTCGGTTGCGAAGTAGGAAACCTTTTGTCCAGTATAGTGTAATTGCAAGTCTTCCCTCACAGTCCTGAGGTTCCGTAATGCAATTGCTGAGTAAAAACTTACGAGAGGCTTCAATTCCTGTAGTATAGGCCTAAACAGATTATTCCTCAAAATCACTTGATAGCATGCGATATCCCGAGTGTTTTCGGCACCAAATATTGTGGTTAAAAGAAATGGATAACGGGAACACTACAATCTGATCTTTATTCAGTTTAACCGATATGTCACAAGTCAAGTGATAACAATAAATGGAATGACAATCATAAATCGCAATCCATAGATTGCAACTCTCAAGAGTTTCAACGTCCTAATTCCCCACAAGTACAGTGACATTAACAGAATTCCGTACATGACTTCATTGTGCGCAATTTTAATTATTATTGTATTTGACCATTGGTTGTAATAAATATCATAAATAATTTAATTAAAGGACCCACAACTAGAGGGTCATATGCTTTTTAATATCTCGCGAACCAATAGGGCTAGAGCAGTGTACGAGGTGTCATAGGACTTGGAGTGACGTCCCCCTTTTGAATGTATTATTTATTTTTCCCAAAATAATGACAAAGGGCCTAACGAGACATGTTGAAAAACATTTTGATTTTTAAACTTTTTTCAAATTTTATTTGAATATTTTTTTAGTAGAGAGAGACGGTACCAGTTGTGTTTAAACGAGCATGTTGCCGGCCACGGTGGTCGTGCCCAATAGATCAATGGATATTTCGCCAACCATTGGTCGCAGAAGTATATACGACGGTTCGTTTTAAGAGTGTTTAACGATTTTTTGCATGGCGCACTCATTGACCCTAATGATCCAAAACAGTAAGGTCATCGACTTGTGATTTTGTAGACCAATAATCGTAGATGGCTATGTGAAGTGTCGCTTTGCTCGATGTGATGCTGTAGACGCTAGGCAGCTAAACGAAGAGAAGGGTAAGAGGAATAGTCGTGGCGAGACAGATTTAAGATGAAACATGGTTTTGAATGGTTAAATGCTTTGTTCCAGAATTGCTGCATCGCTTGAACATTGTGTCTAAAATGTAGTGTTTATTGTATCAAAACAACGTATATTACTAGTTATAGAAATAATACTTTGTTTGCAAAATGCAGTAGACGCTTGGAAAATCGTTGTAGATTGTTGAAATACAATGTTGTGTATTATACATTTTACTAAGTTAAGATTTCCCTTAACATTGCGGTATTTCCTGAAACTGCTACTTACCACATTCAAATAGTTGGTCGAGTGGTCACAATGCATTACTCTTATTCAGGAAGCCAGGGTTCAAATCTTTCGAAGGTTGGGTTTTATTATATATGTTGTTTTATAATTACCCAGACATTAAAACATAAAGCACATAAAGTGTGTATTTTCTAATGGGAAATAAATATATACTCTTCTAGGCACCACTTATGAACGAGTGCAGTGGATCACGTCCTTGCGCACAGT
Source organism: Meconema thalassinum (assembly GCA_946902985.2). NCBI lineage: Eukaryota > Metazoa > Arthropoda > Insecta > Orthoptera > Tettigoniidae > Meconema > Meconema thalassinum. The sequence goes on along the minus strand of OX336388.2, from coordinate 255,855,942 downwards.
TCGATAAGCAGAACTGGTGAAACTGTGCCTAAGAAGCACTTGTAAGAACACGGAGAGGAGTAGAATGGTAGCATGACACAAATCTATCTAGAATTTCTCCAACTTGATGTGTAAATATGCTATAAGTGATGGATGAGATATAGAGGAACGAGGTACCGTACAACATACTGAAAAGGTAATAATGGAACATTTCGACAAAGAGGTGAGAACATTCCCTAGGTAGATGAACTCGTCATTTGCCACGGAGGCATTGAATCGGAGAAAGAAACTGATACAGCAGAAGAAGACTTTGACTAGGAGTTAGCTCTTACGTTGTGATTCTGGACTTAGGCAGGTGGGATGGGTAGAGTATAGTGCTCCCCGGGTAAGTGTTACGTTGCACCCCAATCTTCTACTTTCTATGCTTTTAAGCAGTGGCCTCAAACTTCCTGCCTAGTGTAAGTGAACTTCAATCCCTCAGTCAATATGCTGCAAAGTTAATTTTCCTCTTCAGTATAAAAGCCATATGTACTGTACTGTAGGTCATATTTCCCAGAGTTGCCTACCTAAAGCCTTTGTACGTTTACTCTCCTGTTGGTCAACGACATTCTTATCTTCTTTTTAATATTAGTAATGATTTAGTCAAATTTATATTTCTGATATGTCCTGCGTTACAATGCCATTTTTTGAAGGCCTTTGTCTGAAGCGTGACAGCCTATTGAAGTGAAACTTGGACTATTGGTGCAGCAGAAAAGAGGAGAATTGAAGCGCTTGAAATGTGGTGTTACAGGAGAATGATGAAGATCAGTCGGGTGGATAGGGTTACAAACGAAGAGGTATTAAGACAAGTGGGAGAGGAGAGATGTTTCTGGTGATTGATAATGAAGAGAAGATATAGGTGGGTAGGACACATACTAAGACACCCAGGAATAGCAAGCTTAGCTATGGAAGGACGGGTCGAGGACAAGAACTGTAGGGGTAGACCACGGTTAGAATATGTTAAACAGATTGCCTCGGATGTAAGGTTTGGTAGCCATGTAGAGATGAAACGATTAGCTCAGGATAGGGAGGCGTGGAAAGCTGCATCAAACCAGTCAAAAGACCGAAGACTCAAAGAACAACAACAATGTATCTATCGTATACTCGTCGCAGTAAGTTCTTTCTATTTCACCTTTTCCATCCAAAAGGAATTGTACTGAGTGACTCCTGGCAGCTAGTTCGTGTCCACTTCTGTAGGCACTTTCCATTTGTTCCTACAGATTCGTGTACTTGTGGGTGTTGAACCTGTCTGGTAACCTGTATAAAACTATTTTATCTATCTTGTCATGTTTTGTATTAGATTGTATGACTTAAATCAGAGAATGTCATTTATTATTATTATTATTAATAATCATAATATTATAAGGTTGATGTGAAAGTGCATCGCTCTGTCTCTCTCCTTTACAGGTGTGTTTTATTTCTAAAAGAGCAGCTGTTAGCAGAAAACATCATCTATCAAGGAGCAAACTATTTCGAGCTATATATGTAAAGAGTGCGGAAAAGCCTTTCTTCGGGACTATGAAAGGAAACGCCAAGTATCGTGTGAACAATTCCATCAATGTAAGACATGTGGAAGCAAATTCAAATTACGAAGCCCCCCTTCCCGATAAAAAAAAACCAAGCCTATAGTTTGAACAATTGAAAGAGATTTGTACAAATTATGTAACAATGCAATATTTGGTAAAACAATGGAAAAAATCGTAAAAGAATAGATATACGTCTTGTCACCGATAGCAAATTGGCTGAAAAGCTAATAGCAAAACCAACATTCATAAACAGAACCATTTATGGTCCTAACCTAGCTGCTTTCCACATGGCTAAGCGTAGCATTCTATTCAATAAGCCTAAATATATTGGAATGTGTATACTAGATATCTCTAAAGCTCTAGTGTATTCACATCACTATGATGTCCTCCGGCCCCATTATGAATCAAAAATCTCAAACTCATGTTCATGGACACGGATTCCTTCATTAATTTGGTAAACACCGAAGACGTTTATCAAGGCAAGTTGAATTATCTTGAACACCTGGATACATCTGACTATTCCACTAATCACATATATTACTCTCCATCAAACAAGAAAACCTTGGGTAAATTCAAAGATGAGGCTTGCGGACGTATTATTAAAACATGTTCGCTTTAGACATAGATGGATTAGAACTTAAGAAGATTAAAGGTATTAACAGAAGCGTTGTTAGAAAATGTATAAGTATTCAAGAATTCAAAAATTGTATCATGAAAAACGAGGTAAAGAGATTACCTATGAACATTATCACTTCAAAACAGCATAACCTATCATCGGTAACACTTAACAAAATTGCCTTGTGTCCTCATGATGACAGTTCAACTCACAGGAGATGTTTGACGCTGGTAATCACCTATTACATCACGCACATGATATCGCAAAGTTGCTCCTTATTGGCAACGAAGGTATGACGTATCTCGTAAGATTTTGTGCGTTGAGAATGACCCGTTCACATGCTTATTTTTTGTACTTATATACGAGAGTGACGATGACTGGCTCAGTGACGAAAACCGGTAAAGTTACCTTACTGGCCCCAATATCTTCCTTAGGATATTTCGTTCTTTCTTTTCTAACTCATGTGTTTTTCCCTTATTATAAATCATAGAATCTCGGATCCTGAACTTTGAAATAATCTGGTGATACCGATTGAAATATACAACCTCACTATGTGGAAATATACTGACGATGAAAGTAATGTTTAAAAACCTTTCCTCCACTTTGGATCTGGTGATTGCATCCCAACATCTTGTGACTGCTAATAAATATTGACCGATAGTTCCACTTCCAGACAACTTTTCAAATAATTTCTAAATATCTGATCTTCCTTCACAGGAACATTGGACTAAATGAGTTAGGGGTTTAAGATTAAATTCAATAGAATTAACAAAATATAGCATTCACTAGAATTCTATTTTTATATGTATATTTATTTATCTTACTCGCACAGCAGTAATCTTGTTACCAGGCTCGTCCAAATGTGTTGTCAATTTCATTTATTATATTGTGTTTTTCTAAATTGTATACACGTGCATATATACCATTACGCACGTAATTCACAAAACCTTGAGATAAAACAATCCAATCGTATAAAGAGATTGGAATTGCGATTGGAGTTATAGACACCAGACGCACTACAATCGTAGTTTAAATTAAAAAGTACGTAATTTAAACCTCAACACAGTGATCACGATCGGATAATGGTCCGCTTGAAAATCAAAAGGCGTATTCCTATACTGCCCCGTTATAAAAGTGAGGGGCCGATAACCCAGATGTTAGGCCCCTTAAAACAACAATTATCATCATCATATAAAAGTGATAACTAACACAAGTACATTTTTGCCAGTAATGTTACTTGCATATTTTACAGCTAGTCATTGGAAAAACTCATGTTTACCGACTGAAGAGCTACAAATCACGGTTTTTATAGGCAAAAATGAAAAAAAAAAGTCTTCAAAACTTTAAATGCCTCGAGATAGGTATGAAGAGCAAAGATTTTCTCGCAAATACTACAACATTATGGCTTCTCACGATTGCGAAGTAACGTACGCCTGTAATGTGACTTAATAGTGAATTTTACTTCGCAACTTTGTCATGTAACATAATTATGTCTTCAAACTTCTTTTATGAGTACATTCTGTCTCCCACGTTCTACAAGAAAATGTCTTCTGATCGCTGTGAAGTAACATATGGTTATTCAAATGTCTCCTCGGAGTAAATATTGCACCGTATATACTACACAAATGGCTTTTGACCTCTGTGAAATATACGTTTCATTTTAGTAATTCACACGTTCATCATCAGTATGAGTTTACACGACTATGAACGAACATATAATTCCTCAGATGTCTCTTACGAGAAAAATTTGCTTCGCACGTCTGTCGTGAATATGGCTTTTTTACCACTGTGAAGCAACATGTGTCTCTTCAAATTTCCCCCGTTAGTAATTCCTGCATTTCTTACGTACCGTATGAATATCTTATCATCAATGTGACTAACATGTGAGATTTCACACTATATTTGGTAGCAAATATTGCTTTGCATGTACCACATGAATCTGGCTATTCTCCACTGTGAATTAAAAATATGTGAGACTTTAATTGCCCCTTACGAGTAAATTTTGCTTCGCAGGTACCACATGAATATGGCTTTTCATCACTGTAAACTAACATATGCATTTTCAAATTTCCCCTCTGTCTAAATTTTGCTTCGCACGTTCAATATGGATACGGTCTTCGACCACTGTGTACTACCATGTGAGACTTCAAATTTGTCTTACGAGTGAAGTTTGATCCGCAGATACCACATGAATATGGCTTCTTACCGCTGTGTAATAACATGTGCGACGTCAAACATCCCTTACGAAAGAATGTCTCTTCGCAGATACCACATGAATATGGCTTCACTCCACTGTGAAGTACCATATGCAACTTCAAACTACCCCTCTGTGTAAATTTTTCTTCGCACGTACTACATGAATATGGCTTTTTACCACTGCGCAATAGTATGTGGCACTTCAAACTTGCCTTATGAGTAAAGTTTGCTTCACAGATACCACATGAATATGGCTTTTCACGTCTGTGAAGTAACATTGCGATTTCAAATTTCCCCTCCGTGAAAATTTTGCTTCACAGGTACCATATGAATATGGCTTTTCACCAGTGTGAAGTAGCATATGAGACTTCAAATTCCCCCTCCGAGAAAAACTTTGCTTCGCAGATACCACATGAATATGGCTTTTCACCAGTGTGTAGTAACATATGCAATTTCAAATTTTCACGCAGTGAAAATCTTGATTCGCACACACTACATGAATTTGGCTTTCTACCACTGTGAAGTAACATATGTCTTTTCAAGCAACTCTTCTGAGCAAATTTTGCTTCGCACGTACGACATGAATGCCGCATATCGCCACCCCGCCTGAAATGTAGAATAATAATTAATGATTATTAATAGGCTATGTTGTATGGCGAAGGAAATTAGAACAGCAGTTTCGAGATACAAAGATCTAAATTGTGAAATGTAAATTGAGGGAACTTTCAGTAGTACGAATGACTTCAAATGAGGTGTTGCACAGTCTAAATACTGTTTTCTAACATTTCTTACATAGTACATTACGCCATGTCTCGTCAGAGATTCTAGAGTCATACCTTTCCTGCAAAAACATGTTAATGCAACTATAGCATAAAAGAAGCCTTTAACTTTGGGGAAGCGCAATTATATCCACATACAAATGTTGTTTCCCAAAAGACAACCTAGTTCTTCATCAGTTCAAGTGACAGGATATGGAAATTTATATTTACAGTGCGAGTTATTAAGTCTTTCTCTCACCCATTCTAGATGAATACTGTAGTTGTAATTATGGTAAATATTATTTTTCAGTGAATAGAGACTCTGAAATGTGAATTTCAAACAGCAGGGCTGTACGAGAATATTGATGGAAAGGGGGTGACTGAACCCCACGTAGGCATCACTAATGATAAGTGACATACTTTAATCGCTACCGAATGGGGCTAGTTACAGTATGGAGGATGTATGGGATAAGCAGGCAAACACACATAAGTTATTACGTTGCACCGAGATTGAGTGGTACGCACTATTAAGGGATATTTAAATTCTGCGGTGATGTTTGATTGGCCTAAACATCAAATGAAAAATACCTAATATTAAATATGGAGGAGGGTTTTTATAATTTAAAGAATTTTGGAACCATGTCACATTAACAAAACTATATTAACAACGATAATTATAATAATAATAATGACTGGAAGCAGGCTGTGGATTTTCATTCAATAATAATAAAAATATTGTTTTTACGTCCCATTTTACTACTGTGGCTTTCAGAGACGCCGGGGTGCCAGTATATTGCCCCGAAGAGGATCTTTAACGTGCCAATAAATCTACGGACACGGCTCCTTAGTATTTGCTCACCCTCAAAAGTCAACTGCCTGCGCCAGGATTCGATCCTGCAACCTTGGAATCAGCAGGCGAGAACGTTACCACTGATCCACGCAGACAGTCAACAATACTATAAAGGACACATTTATTGAGTTATCGGCTCCAAACAACCTGCCTCTCCGTAACGTCCAACCCTTTACCGGGCAAAATTAAATGTGCACATTCACATACCCTACACATCGGCTTAATTCACTCGTTCGAATTACTCTCATAATACCTCAACCTGTACTTTGACTCTAAAACGTTCACTCTATGCACATGTATTACCAAATTAATAACCAGAACGTATGATTAAATGTTTCGATAATAATTCGCGAATATCTTCAGATGTTTGTCAAACCTGTCAGAAAAACATAGAAGTGACACGTTTATGTAATAAATTTCGATTCATGCACAGTTCCCGTTTGCCAGCTGGATTATACGACGCAGTCACCATGGAGGTGAAGTAACATAGCTCGTTTCTACTTATAATGAGGCTCTCAATAGAGAATCCATGAGGATTATGCTCGAGTCCCGTAAATTCTAGAATTCCCACTCCCATCTCGTAATTTAGGCTAGCAGATTGTGCTTATTTACCCCAAGTGGACTCTTCAATCCGCCACAATACACACTGAAAGTTCTGTAATCAGGTGGGGATAATAAGAACGGCATCTATGAGACCTTACTCTGAAGAGTAAATTGATTCACATTGGCACTTACTTGGACAAGAAATACGCGTGCATATTGTACGAAATACCGAGTAGTGACGAGGCTTAGTTTTGCGGGACCCTCAAACATGACTGCGCTGGGTCGCCTCAAATATCAACGAATATTATTCTAAATGAACGTACATATGCTTTCTCTAAATTCAGTGTGAACTGCCACAATTTTTTGCCTACCAACTCATTCTGTCTGGTGGATGTACCATGTCCGTAATATTTTGATCCCGTTTAATTATTTCGAGCAAAGATTAATGGAATTGTCCGGTTTTCTAACTGAAGTACTTTGAGTTCAGACAGTTAAATATCCAATGCGCTGGAAGAGATGATTTTATTTGTTTAACTTTGGTTATGTTTTTAACGCACTGAATACGGCCGTTTTGTAATCGTTCCGGGTTGTAAACTCTCTTTCTTTAAGAACGACAGTAGTGTTGGTTTGATATAACATGGGCTCATGATGGATTAACCCGGTCACATAAACTTGATAAGCTGATTCCGTGCCACTATTTTTAAATTGTATACTGAGGTCATCTTTTGAGCAATCAGCTAAATTGTAGTCGTTAATTGATGTTGGGTTGTTTGCTTTTTGTGCGTGCATGTGTTGCGAGCGTCCGTTACGTAATATTTCATTGTCAAAGGAAGTTTTGGGTTTGGCTGTTTATCGTATATTTTATTGGTAGTAGCAATTTTGTACCTCGGGGTACACCAGATGAGTTGGCCGTGGTCTTTACGGCAAGGCTGCTGGCAGTCACTCACATCCAGGAGACGAGGAGGTTCGAATCCCCCCACCGGCGACCTTGAAGATGGCCTTCTGTGGTTTCCCATCTTCCATCCAGGCAAATGCCGTGGTTGGTCCCTAACTATAGGCCACAGCCGCTACCTTCCAACTCCTCGTCCTTACGTTCAAACGTTCCTCCCCAGACAACACACCACACGCGACGGTACGTGTAGCTCACCCCATGGGTGTCCGCATAGAACCATCTACAAACTGGCGAGCAGAACATGTCCTCGGACACTCCCGGCACTAAAGCCATACCCTAAAAAAACTCGGGATAATTTACATTTTAGTAAGGCCTCTGTTAATTACTGTTTGGGATGAATGCGAAATAATGTGTGCGCCTCTTGTAAAAAAATATATATCATCGTTATTGCTTTCTTTTCCCGCTGTGTTCAACTAACGTTTTGTGAATCAAATTGGTTACTTACGTTATTCTTGGGATATATTCATATTTATATGGTCTGAATTCATATGGGGTGAATTGGAAATTGTAATGTGCTTGCATAACTTTTAGGACCGGTATAAGTGTTTCTACAGTTGCTTATGATAAAATGTGGTGTTACCAAGATTTTCAAACTCAGGGAAATGTCAAAAGGATTTAATGTACTCTTTCACTGGTCATCATTGTGTGATATGTGGTCTAAGGTGGCAGACTTCAGTCCACCATGTTCGAGAGAATTCCTTTGGTGAGTTTTGTGTCCCTCATGTTTTCGAGATTTATTGTTATTGTCTGGCACGTGTATGCTCCTTCATATAGAGATTTGTTTTATAGATGAAGACCCTTGATTTTGTTCTTACGTAGCACAGAGTGGTGGATTTGCAAGTCATGCAACTATCGAGTAAATTCTTGTTTCTGTACAAGTGTAATGCAAACACGTGATTGACGCAATTCTTTGTGAAAGATGCCAGTTTCTCAGCAGTGCTTGGAACGTTTCAGGTTGAGTGAAAATCGAAAACACAAGGCGATTACGCGTTGAATCTTCTCAAGTGCAGCAAATCTCTCCAAAATAGTGTCAATTGTAGTTGGTGTGGTCTCTAGCAAGCTGAATGCAAATTAACGTTGTTCTGACAACGCAGTGTCTGTATCCTGGAATGATTCTTGCAGAGGCCATAATTCTGTGGACGCTAATAGCCACGCTGGACCTTGCCAACAATAAGTTAGTTGTTTAATATGTGTGGGTTTGTTCCTCTTGAAATTATATCTGTTGGATTATCCTTACCTTAAACATGTCCCCTGTGTTGTACAATCGATGCATCATGTATTTCTGCAACGCGGCTTACCACAAATGTCTTCCACCGGTTCGAAGGCGAGTGAATCCAAGCCAAGATGACCATGGAATCTGTCGACAGATGCGTGCTGTGTATGCTTAGTTGATTGATAGACTCGATTTTCTTCATTAGATGTAACAGGAGCATTGATGCACATAACTCTGGGCGAGGAATACACGATTGCTCCAACGGTGCTACCTTCGATCTGGAGGAGATTAATTTCACCAAAACATCTTCTGCCATGTTACCACATTGTAGATAGACACAAGCACCATATGCTGTTCGTGAAGCATCAAAAAATCCATCCAATTGTATGTCCACCTAGTGTACCTCTTCCTAGAAATGGACGAGATACTAAAATGTTACTCTACATCTGACAAATAATCATACGGTTGACGACATTCACCCTCTAGACCGGTAGGTAGAATTTCATCCCAACAAGTTTTAACTTGACACAACTTCTGAAGAAAGATCTTGCAGGACACCACGACTGGACCTACCGAACCCAATGGATCAAAAATGAAGGCTGTCACTGCTAGTATTTTCCACTTGGTCACTGGCAGTTGGATACACTTGTTGTATCCACTTTAACATTTTCTAACTTTTTACGCACTCGATATTCTTTATTTCGCTGAGCACTAGATTTAGCTTCAGTAAACATATTAGCACTGTTACCGTCAACAGACTCCATTGTAACACTTTACGTAGAAATATTAGCATTATTACCTTCAACAGACTCCATTGTAACATTTTACGTAGAAATACTAGCACTATTACCTTCAACAGACTCCATTGTAACATTTTACGTAGAAATATTAGCATTATTACCATCAACGGACTCCATTGTAACACTTTACGTAGAATTATTAGCATTATTACCTTCAACAGACTCCATTGTAACACTTTACGTAGAAATATTAGCATTATTACCTTCAACAGACTCCATCGTAACACTTTACGTAGACATATTAGCATTATTACCTTCAACAGACTCCATTGTAACAATTTACGTAGAAATATTAGCATTATTACCTTCAACAGACTCCATTGTAACACTTTACGTAGAAATATTAGCACTATTACCTTCAACGGACTCCATTGTATCACTTTTCGTAGAAATATTAGCATTATTACCTTCAACAGACTCCATTGTAACACTTTACGTAGAAATATTAGCATTATTACCTTCAACTGACTCCATTGTAACACTTTACGTAGAAATATTAACATTATTACCTTCAACAGAATCCATTGTAACACTTTACGAAGAAATATTAGCACTATTACCTTCAACAGACTCCATTGTAACACTTTACGTAGAAATATTAGCATTATTACCTTCAACAGACTCCATTGTAACACTTACCGTAGAAATATTAGCATTATTACCTTCAACAGACTCCATTGTAACACTTTACATAGAAATATTAGCACTATTACCTTCAACGGACTCCATTGTAACACTTTACGTAGAAATATTAGCATTATTACCTTCAACAGACTCCATTGTAACACTTTACGTAGAAATATTAGCATTATTACCTTCAACAGACTCCATTGTAACACTTTACGTAGAAATATTAGCATTATTACCTTCAACAGACTCCATTGTAACACTTTACGTAGAAATATTAGCACTATTACCTTCAACAGACTCCATTGTAACACTTTACGTAGAAATATTAGCATTATTACCTTCAACAGACTCCATTGTAACACTTTACGTAGAAATATTAGCATTATTACCTTCAACAGACTCCATTGTAACACTTTACGTAGAAATATTAGCACTATTACCTTCAACAGACTCCATTGTAACACTTTACGTAGAAATATTAGCATTATTACCTTCAACAGACTCCATTGTAACACGTTACGTAGAAATATTAGCATTATTACCTTCAACAGACTCCATTGCAACACTTTACGTAGAAATATTAGCATTATTACCTTCAACAGACTACATTGTAACACTTTACGTAGAAATATTAGCACTATTACCTTCAACAGACTCCATTGTAACACTTTGCGTAGACATATTAGCATTATTACCTTCAACAGACTCCTTTGTAACACTTTACGTAGAAATATTAGCATTATTGCCTTCAACAGACTCCATTGTAACACTTTACGTAGAAATATTAGCATTATTACCTTCAACAGACTCCATTGTAACACTTTACGTAGAAATATTAGCACTGTCACCTTCAACTGTCTCCATTGTAACACTTTACGTAGAAATATTAGCATTATTACCTTCAACAGACTCTTGTAACACTTTACGTAGAAATATTAGCACTGTTACTTTCAACTGACTCCATTGTAACACTTTACGGAGAAATATTAGCACTATTACCTTCAACAGACTCCATTGTAACACTTTACGTAGAAATATTAGCATTACTACATTCAACAGACTCCATTGTAACATTTTACGTAGAAATATTAGCATTATTACTTTCAACAGACTCCATTGTAACACTTTACGTAGAAATATTAGCACTATTACCTTCAACGGACTCCATTGTAAAACTTTACGTAGAAATATTAGCATTATTACTTTCAACAGACTCCATTGTAACACTTTACGTAGAAATATTAGCATTATTACCTTCAACAGACTCCATTGTAACACGTTACGTAGAAATATTAGCATTATTACCTTCAACAGACTCCATTGTAACACTTTACGTAGAAATATTAGCATTATTTCCTTCAACAGACTCCATTGTAACACTTTACGTAGAAATATTAGCATTATTACCATCAACAGACTCCATTGTAACACTTTACGTAGAAATATTAGCATTATTACCTTCAACAGACTCCTTTGTAACACTTTACGTAGAAATATTAGCACTGTTACTTTCAACTGACTCCATTGTAACACTTTACGTAGAAATATTAGCACTATTACCTTCAACAGACTCCATTGTAACACTTTACGTAGAAATATTAGAATTATTACCTTCAACAGACTCCATTGTAACATTTTACGTAGAAATATTAGCATTATTACCTTCAACAGACTCCATTGTAACACATTACGTAGAAATAATAGCACTATTACCTTCAACAGACTCCATTGTAAAACTTTACGTAGAAATATTAGCACTGTTACCTTCAACTGACTCCATTGTAACACTTTACGTAGAAATATTAGCATTATTACCTTCAACAGACTCCATTGTAACACTTTACATAGAAATATTAGCATTATTACCTTAACAGACTCCATTATAACACTTTACGTAGAAATATTAGCACTGTCACCTTCAACTGTCTCCATTGTAACACTTTACGTAGAAATATTAGCATTATTACCTTCAACAGACTCTTGTAACACTTTACGTAGAAATATTAGCACTGTTACTTTCAACTGACTCTATTGTAACACTTTACGGAGAAATATTAGCACTATTACCTTCAACAGACTCCATTGTAACACTTTACGTAGAAATATTAGCATTACTACATTCAACAGACTCCATTGTAACATTTTACGTAGAAATATTAGCATTATTACTTTCAACAGACTCCATTGTAACACTTTACGTAGAAATATTAGCACTATTACCTTCAACGGACTCCATTGTAAAACTTTACGTAGAAATATTAGCATTATTACTTTCAACAGACTCCATTGTAACACTTTACGTAGAAATATTAGCATTATTACCTTCAACAGACTCCATTGTAACACGTTACGTAGAAATATTAGCATTATTACCTTCAACAGACTCCATTGTAACACTTTACGTAGAAATATTAGCATTATTTCCTTCAACAGACTCCATTGTAACACTTTACGTAGAAATATTAGCATTATTACCATCAACAGACTCCATTGTAACACTTTACGTAGAAATATTAGCATTATTACCTTCAACAGACTCCATTGTAACACTTTACGTAGAAATATTAGCACTGTTACTTTCAACTGACTCCATTGTAACACTTTACGTAGAAATATTAGCACTATTACCTTCAACAGACTCCATTGTAACACTTTACGTAGAAATATTAGAATTATTACCTTCAACAGACTCCATTGTAACATTTTACGTAGAAATATTAGCATTATTACCTTCAACAGACTCCATTGTAACACATTACGTAGAAATAATAGCACTATTACCTTCAACAGACTCCATTGTAAAACTTTACGTAGAAATATTAGCACAGTTACCTTCAACTGACTCCATTGTAACACTTTACGTAGAAATATTAGCATTATTACCTTCAACAGACTCCATTGTAACACTATACGAAGAAATATTAGCACTATTACCTTCAACAGACTCCTTTGTAACACTTTACGTAGAAATATTAGCATGATTACCTTCAACAGACTCCATTATAACACTTTACGTAGAAATATTAGCATTATTACCTTCAACAGACTCCATTGTAACACTTTACATAGAAATATTAGCATTATTACCTTAACAGACTCCATTATAACACTTTACGTAGAAATATTAGCGCTGTTACCTTCAACTGACTCCATTGTGACATTTTACGTAAAAAATATTAGCACTATTACCTTCAACAGACTCCATTGTAACACTTTACGTAGTAATATTAGCATTATTACCTTAACAGACTCCATTATAACACTTTACGTAGAAATATTAGCATTATTACCTTCAACAGACTCCATTGTAACACTTTACGAAGAAATATTAGCACTATTACCATCGACAGACTCCATTGTAACACTTTACGTAGAAATATTAGCACTATTACCTTCAACTGACTCCATTGTAACACTTTACGTAGAAATATTAGCATTATTACCTTCAACAGACTCCATTGTAACACTTTACGTAGAAATATTAGCACTGTTACCTTCAACTGACTCCATTGTAACACTTTACGTAGAAATTGTAGCATTATTACCTTCAACTGACTCCTTTGTAACACTTTGCGTAGAAATATTAGCATTATTACCTTCAACAGACTCCTTTGTAATACTTTACGTAGAAATATTAGCATTATTACCTTCAACAGACTCCATTATAACACTTTACGTAGAAATATTAGCACTATTACCTTCAACAGACTCCATTGTAACACTTTACGTAGAAATATTAGCATTATTACCTTAACAGACTCCATTATAACACTTTACGAAGAAATATTAGCATTATTACCTTCAACAGACTCCATTGTAACATTTACGAAGAAATATTAGCACTATTACCATCGACAGACTCCATTGTAACACTTTACGTAGAAATATTAGCACTATTACCTTCAACTGACTCCATTGTAACATTTTACGTAAAAATTTTAGCACTATTACCTTCAACAGACTCCATTGTAACACTTTACGTAGAAATATTAGCATTATTACCTTCAACAGACTCCTTTGTAACACTTTACGTAGAAATATTAGCATTATTACCTTCAACTGACTCCATTGTAACACTTTACGTAGAAATATTAGCAATATTACCTTCAACAGACTCCATTGTAACACTTTACGTAGAAATATTAGCACTGTTACCTTCAACTGACTCCATTGTAACACTTTACGTAGAAATAATAGCATTATTACCTTCAACAGACTCCATTGTAACACTTTACGTAGAAATATTAGCATTATTACCTTCAACTGACTCCATTGTAACACTTTACGTAGAAATATTAGCATTATTACCTTCAACAGACTCCATTGTAACACTTTACGTAGAAATATTAGCACTATTACCTTCAACAGACTTCATTGTAACACTTTACGTAGAAATATTAGAATTATTACCTTCAACAGACTCCATTGTAACTCTTTACGTAGAAATATTCGCATTATTACCTTCATCAGACTCCATTGTAACACTTTACGAAGAAATATTAGCACTATTACCTTCAACAGACTCCATTTTAACACTTTACGTAGAAATATTAGCATTATTACCTTCAACAGACTCCATTGTAACACTTTACGAAGAAATATTAGCACTATTACCTTCAACAGACTCCATTGTAACACTTTACGTAGAAATATTAGCATTATTACCTTCAACAGACTCCATTGTAACACTTTACGAAGAAATATTAGCACTATTACCTTCAACAGACTCCATTGTAACACTTTACGTAGAAATATTAGAATTATTACCTTCAACAGACTCCATTGTAACACTTTACGTAGAAATATTCGCATTATTACCTTCAACAGACTCCATTGTAACACTTTACGAAGAAATATTAGCACTATTACCTTCAACAGACTCCATTGTACTACTTTACATAGAAATATTAGCATTATTACCTTCAACAGACTCCATTGTAACACTTTACGTAGAAATATTAGCACTATTACCTTCAACAGACTCCATTGTAACACTTTACATAGAAATATTAGCATTATTGCCTTCAACAGACTCCATTGTAACACTTTACGTAGAAATATTAGCATTATTACCTTCAACAGACTCCATTGTAACACTTTACGTAGAAATATTAGCATTATTACCTTCAACAGACTCCATTGTAACACTTTACGTAGAAATATTAGCACTATTACCTTCAACAGACTCCATTGTAACACTTTACGTAGAAATATTAGCATTATTACCTTCAACAGACTCCATTGTAACACGTTACGTAGAAATATTAGCATTATTACCTTCAACAGACTCCATTGCAACACTTTACGTAGAAATATTAGCATTATTACCTTCAACAGACTACATTGTAACACTTTACGTAGAAATATTAGCTCTATTACCTTCAACAGACTCCATTGTAACACTTTGCGTAGACATATTAGCATTATTACCTTCAACAGACTCCTTTGTAACACTTTACGTAGAAATATTAGCATTATTGCCTTCAACAGACTCCATTGTAACACTTTACGTAGAAATATTAGCATTATTACCTTCAACAGACTCCATTGTAACACTTTACGTAGAAATATTAGCACTGTCACCTTCAACTGTCTCCATTGTAACACTTTACGTAGAAATATTAGCATTATTACCTTCAACAGACTCTTGTAACACTTTACGTAGAAATATTAGCACTGTTACTTTCAACTGACTCCATTGTAACACTTTACGGAGAAATATTAGCACTATTACCTTCAACAGACTCCATTGTAACACTTTACGTAGAAATATTAGCATTACTACATTCAACAGACTCCATTGTAACATTTTACGTAGAAATATTAGCATTATTACTTTCAACAGACTCCTTTGTAACACTTTACGTAGAAATATTAGCACTATTACCTTCAACGGACTCCATTGTAAAACTTTACGTAGAAATATTAGCATTATTACTTTCAACAGACTCCATTGTAACACTTTACGTAGAAATATTAGCATTATTACCTTCAACAGACTCCATTGTAACACGTTACGTAGAAATATTAGCATTATTACCTTCAACAGACTCCATTGTAACACTTTACGTAGAAATATTAGCATTATTTCCTTCAACAGACTCCATTGTAACACTTTACGTAGAAATATTAGCATTATTACCATCAACAGACTCCATTGTAACACTTTACGTAGAAATATTAGCATTATTACCTTCAACAGACTCCATTGTAACACTTTACGTAGAAATATTAGCACTGTTACTTTCAACTGACTCCATTGTAACACTTTACGTAGAAATATTAGCACTATTACCTTCAACAGACTCCATTGTAACACTTTACGTAGAAATATTAGAATTATTACCTTCAACAGACTCCATTGTAACATTTTACGTAGAAATATTAGCATTATTACCTTCAACAGACTCCATTGTAACACATTACGTAGAAATAATAGCACTATTACCTTCAACAGACTCCATTGTAAAACTTTACGTAGAAATATTAGCACTGTTACCTTCAACTGACTCCATTGTAACACTTTACGTAGAAATATTAGCATTATTACCTTCAACAGACTCCATTGTAACACTATACGAAGAAATATTAGCACTATTACCTTCAACAGACTCCTTTGTAACACTTTACGTAGAAATATTAGCATGATTACCTTCAACAGACTCCATTATAACACTTTACGTACAAATATTAGCATTATTACCTTCAACAGACTCCATTGTAACACTTTACATAGAAATATTAGCATTATTACCTTAACAGACTCCATTATAACACTTTACGTAGAAATATTAGCACTGTCACCTTCAACTGTCTCCATTGTAACACTTTACGTAGAAATATTAGCATTATTACCTTCAACAGACTCTTGTAACACTTTACGTAGAAATATTAGCACTGTTACTTTCAACTGACTCCATTGTAACACTTTACGGAGAAATATTAGCACTATTACCTTCAACAGACTCCATTGTAACACTTTACGTAGAAATATTAGCATTACTACATTCAACAGACTCCATTGTAACATTTTACGTAGAAATATTAGCATTATTACTTTCAACAGACTCCATTGTAACACTTTACGTAGAAATATTAGCACTATTACCTTCAACGGACTCCATTGTAAAACTTTACGTAGAAATATTAGCATTATTACTTTCAACAGACTCCATTGTAACACTTTACGTAGAAATATTAGCATTATTACCTTCAACAGACTCCATTGTAACACGTTACGTAGAAATATTAGCATTATTACCTTCAACAGACTCCATTGTAACACTTTACGTAGAAATATTAGCATTATTTCCTTCAACAGACTCCATTGTAACACTTTACGTAGAAATATTAGCATTATTACCATCAACAGACTCCATTGTAACACTTTACGTAGAAATATTAGCATTATTACCTTCAACAGACTCCATTGTAACACTTTACGTAGAAATATTAGCACTGTTACTTTCAACTGACTCCATTGTAACACTTTACGTAGAAATATTAGCACTATTACCTTCAACAGACTCCATTGTAACACTTTACGTAGAAATATTAGAATTATTACCTTCAACAGACTCCATTGTAACATTTTACGTAGAAATATTAGCATTATTACCTTCAACAGACTCCATTGTAACACATTACGTAGAAATAATAGCACTATTACCTTCAACAGACTCCATTGTAAAACTTTACGTAGAAATATTAGCACTGTTACCTTCAACTGACTCCATTGTAACACTTTACGTAGAAATATTAGCATTATTACCTTCAACAGACTCCATTGTAACACTATACGAAGAAATATTAGCACTATTACCTTCAACAGACTCCTTTGTAACACTTTACGTAGAAATATTAGCATGATTACCTTCAACAGACTCCATTATAACACTTTACGTAGAAATATTAGCATTATTACCTTCAACAGACTCCATTGTAACACTTTACATAGAAATATTAGCATTATTACCTTAACAGACTCCATTATAACACTTTACGTAGAAATATTAGCGCTGTTACCTTCAACTGACTCCATTGTGACATTTTACGTAAAAAATATTAGCACTATTACCTTCAACAGACTCCATTGTAACACTTTACGTAGTAATATTAGCATTATTACCTTAACAGACTCCATTATAACACTTTACGTAGAAATATTAGCATTATTACCTTCAACAGACTCCATTGTAACACTTTACGAAGAAATATTAGCACTATTACCATCGACAGACTCCATTGTAACACTTTACGTAGAAATATTAGCACTATTACCTTCAACTGACTCCATTGTAACACTTTACGTAGAAATATTAGCATTATTACCTTCAACAGACTCCATTGTAACACTTTACGTAGAAATATTAGCACTGTTACCTTCAACTGACTCCATTGTAACACATTACGTAGAAATTGTAGCATTATTACCTTCAACTGACTCCTTTGTAACACTTTGCGTAGAAATATTAGCATTATTACCTTCAACAGACTCCTTTGTAATACTTTACGTAGAAATATTAGCATTATTACCTTCAACAGACTCCCTTATAACACTTTACGTAGAAATATTAGCACTATTACCTTCAACAGACTCCATTGTAACACTTTACGTAGAAATATTAGCATTATTACCTTAACAGACACCATTATAACACTTTATGAAGAAATATTAGCATTATTACCTTCAACAGACTCCATTGTAACATTTACGAAGAAATATTAGCACTATTACCATCGACAGACTCCATTGTAACACTTTACGTAGAAATATTAGCACTATTACCTTCAACTGACTCCATTGTAACATTTTACGTAAAAATATTAGCACTATTACCTTCAACAGACTCCATTGTAACACTTTACGTAGAAATATTAGCATTATTACCTTCAACAGACTCCTTTGTAACACTTTACGTAGAAATATTAGCATTATTACCTTCAACTGACTCCATTGTAACACTTTACGTAGAAATATTAGCAATATTACCTTCAACAGACTCCATTGTAACACTTTACGTAGAAATATTAGCACTGTTACCTTCAACTGACTCCATTGTAACACTTTACGTAGAAATAATAGCATTATTACCTTCAACAGACTCCATTGTAACACTTTACGTAGAAATATTAGCATTATTACCTTCAACAGACTCCATTGTAACACTTTACGTAGAAATATTAGCACTATTACCTTCAACAGACTTCATTGTAACACTTTACGTAGAAATATTAGAATTATTACCTTCAACAGACTCCATTGTAACTCTTTACGTAGAAATATTCGCATTATTACCTTCAACAGACTCCATTGTAACACTTTACGAAGAAATATTAGCACTATTACCTTCAACAGACTCCATTTTAACACTTTACGTAGAAATATTAGCATTATTACCTTCAACAGACTCCATTGTAACACTTTACGAAGAAATATTAGCACTATTACCTTCAACAGACTCCATTGTAACACTTTACGTAGAAATATTAGCATTATTACCTTCAACAGACTCCATTGTAACACTTTACGAAGAAATATTAGCACTATTACCTTCAACAGACTCCATTGTAACACTTTACGTAGAAATATTAGAATTATTACCTTCAACAGACTCCATTGTAACACTTTACGTAGAAATATTCGCATTATTACCTTCAACAGACTCCATTGTAACACTTTACGAAGAAATATTAGCACTATTACCTTCAACAGACTCCATTGTACTACTTTACATAGAAATATTAGCATTATTACCTTCAACAGACTCCATTGTAACACTTTACGTAGAAATATTAGCACTATTACCTTCAACAGACTCCATTGTAACACTTTACATAGAAATATTAGCATTATTGCCTTCAACAGACTCCATTGTAACACTTTACGTAGAAATATTAGCATTATTACCTTCAACAGACTCCATTGTAACACTTTACGTAGAAATATTAGCATTATTACCATCAACAGACTCCATTGTAACATTTTACGTAGAAATATTAGCATTATTACCTTCAACAGACTCCATTGTAACACTTTACGTAGAAATATTAGCATTATTACCTTCAACAGACTCCATTGTAACACTTTACGTAGAAATATTAGCACTGTTACTTTCAACTGACTCCATTGTAACACTTGACGTAGAAATATTAGCACTATTACCTTCAACATACTCCATTGTAACACTTTACGTAGAAATATTAGCATTATTACCTTCAACAGACTCCATTGTAACATTTTACGTAGAAATATTAGCATTATGACCTTCAACAGACTCCATTGTAACGCTTTACGTAGAAACATTAGCACTATTACCTTCAACAGACTCCATTGTAAAACTTTACGTAGAAATATTAGCACTTACCATCAACGGACTCCATTGTAACACTTTACGTAGAAATATTAGCACTATTACCTTCAACGGACTCCTTTGTAACACTTTACTACACCTCACAAAATGTTAAACTTGTCAAGTCGAGTTGTAGACTATAAGTAAATCTGCGAACGAACCCTGATGCTGCCGCAGAGATAGCAAGAATCACGGGCGTACTGCGTGGAAATCAAGGCCAAAGTAGGTAGCTGGCTGGATGACGTCACGCTCTCCGTTGCGTGCGGGGAAAGGACGAAGCTGGAGCGGTACTGTGACATCACACACCTCAGTGCATTCTCGGTACATTTCGTCCCATCACCGTAAAGTCATCCCAGCGTAACGACGAAGTCGACAAGATCATTTAAAATGATAAAAAGTTTATTTAAACTTCATACTTTAAAAATACTTTAGTGTTCAGTTTGGTTAGGTTTTAGCCTACTTTCGATTTTTGCAAAAAATGAAAGTAGACTTATGAGATCAACACAGGGCGCAAAAAATTGTGTATGTCTGTGTGTGTGTGAGTGTGTGTATGTGTGTGTGTGAGTCTGTGTGTGTGTGTGTGAGTGGGTATACTCTGAATGTCTGTCCCCCCTATCAATTCGAACACGGTGAACGCGAATTGAACGAAATTTGGTACAAAGGTAGCACTAGCAAAGGACATCTCAGAGTCATGTTTTATATCGCCGCCATCTTGACGGAAACGTAATGGCGGCCACACAAATGTTCAAAGCTTAAATCAAATTACGACTAACCCAATCATCCGATCTCTACCAAATTTTGCAACAACATACCTTTATGGAGGGAGCATCCTTTGAAAAATCTAATAGGTCATTAGCCTAATAGTTTGCGGATGGCGGTCATCTTTGTGTCAAAATCGATTCCCCCTATTAATTCGAACACGGTGAAACAGAATCGAACGAAATTTGGTTCAGAGGTAGCCCTAGCAAAGGGCACCTCAGTGTCATGTTTTATATCGCCACCATCTTGACGGAAACGTAATGGCGGCCACACAAATGTTCAAAGCTTAAATCAAATTACGATTAACCTAATCATCCGATCTCTACCAAATTTTGCAACAACATACCTTTATGGAGGGAGCATCCTTTGACCAATCTAATAGGTCATTAGCCTAATAGTTTGCGGATGGCGGTCATCTTTGTGTCAAAATCGTTTCCCCCTATTAATTCGAACACGGAGAAACCGAATGGAACGAAATTTGGTACAGAGGTAGCACTAGGAAAGGGCACCTCAGTGTCATGTTTTATATCATCGCCATCTTGACGGAAACATAATCGACCACCCAAATGTTAAAAGCTAAAATGTATTTACGACCAACCTAGTAATCTAGTCTCTACCTAATTTTGCAACAACATATCTTTATGTGGGAAGCATATTCTGACCAAACTGCAAGATCATCAGCCCAATAGTTTGCAGATGTTATTATTATTATTATTATTATTATTTATTTACCATAAATCGTACACGAAGTATGGAAGGCCTAGTGAAAAAGGGCAAGCCCCACATACATATTTCATGCTTCACAGGCACAGCTTACATCTACATTTGTTTTAACAATATTTACAAGTTTTACAAAGATATTTGCAGTATTTACATATTTAGAATATTGACATAGTACATTTTCCTGTTCACTCACTCTATCACGCACGCACTTTCATAACCTCGATCACGCGATACATTCATTCATTCCATTCAGATACTCATTCATTCAGCGAGACAATCAATCACTCATACAGACGTTTATTTATACAATGTACATTTTTACGTACGGCTTGAATTTCCTAAGAGGCAAGATCTTGGCCTCCCCTGGCAGCGCGTTCCATAGCCGCGCAGAGCGGCCGTAGAAACCTGAGCGGCCGTAGAAATAGTTTGCCAAGTATGTGTGCAAATCGATTCCCCCTATCAATTCAAACAAGGTGAAACCGAATTGAACGAAATGTGGTATCTGTACCACTAGCAAACGGCACCTCAGTGTCATGTTTTTTATCGCCACCATCTTGACGGAAACGGAATGACGGCCACCCAAATGTTAAACGATTAAATCAAATTACGACCATCCTAATCATTTGATCTCTACCAGATTTTGCAACTACATGCCTTTTTTTTGTGGAAAGCATCTTATGACTGACTACAAGGTCATCAGACCAATAGTTTGCAAATAGCGGCCATGTATGTGTGCAAATCCATTCCCCATATCAATTCAAACACGGTGAAACCGAATTGAATGATTTTTTTTACAGAGGTAGCACTAGCAAAGGGCACCTCATATTCATGTTTAATATCCCTATAGCACGTTGTATTTCAACAAGCTACTACAACCAACATTCAATTATACTCCTTGAAAAGGACAAAGAGTTATAACAATACCCATGCATTTAGGAGAAAGTAGGCTATATATTCTTTACTGAACATCTTGTTTAATTTTAGTTAAACTTTCCCAGCATGCTGATGTTGATATCGAGTGATGATTGCAATAATCTCTCCCCACTCTCTAGCAATTCAAGACTTGGAAAATATGGATTCCAAATCTAATTCTTGCTATAAATTTTAGTGAGTCAGTACAGTAACATACACATTATTGTGGCAACACTGTAGATCTTTACTCAAAACAACGGCTATGTTCTATCTCCATGGCATAAAAACGTGGCATTGAATTTAGGGAGGAAAAATCAGACTCACTGTATAAACATTGTTCCAGCTTCTTAATAGCAAGAGATACACAAGTATGACAATACAGACACAATATGACCTCCAGTTAACAGGCATGATTAACCTACTGCTTGACATAATAGAGCAAACATTTTGTCTTGGACATCACTAAGTTTGCTATGTATGGAATCAAAACACAACTTACAATATCGGCCAAGTCATCTGTTTGTATCGACCATTCCGGCTCACTTTTGATCAATAACTGTTCCTCCATTATGTTTAGGAAACTAGAACACAGAAATTCACTTGCAAATAAGTTACATACATTCAACGATATAGCCTCATATATAATACGGAATGGTACATTAGCCCTCCAAATGAAATATTGCGAATATATACCGCGAGGTGCACAGTGATGATTGTAAATCCCACGAGTAAATTCTATCACAAATCATCTGATTGGGTGGATGAAATGAGGAATTTATGGGTATTAGTAGGCCTAACGCCAGTTCGTATATAAACAGAAGGGAAATGGGGCAACTATCGAATGCGTCTATAATTATGTTCAGTTCATTTGTTCCGAAACACACACAAACAGAACAATGTTTTGACGAGGCGGGGATAATCTGATTCTTAGTATACAACACACCTATCTAAGCCCTTTAAAATAGGTTCCGTATGAGCTAACTGAAATTGTTGGGAATCAAGACTAGTTACCTTAGGCTTCTAGAAACCACACAATGCCCAGTTGGAAAGAAAACGCATTGGACGGAAGTGAGACAAAGATGTACTGTGCCGTATTTATGTACACACACTTACAAAACTAACACAACTAGCATAAATGTTGTTCATTGAGTCTTCAATCTTTTGACTGGTTTAATGCAGTCCTCCATGTTTCCCGGTCCTGAGTTAATGGTATCATACTTCATACAGTAGCTACCACACCCTAAATCTGAGGCAATCCTGTTTAACATATTCTAACCTTGGCTAGCCATACAGTTCTTATCTTCGACCTTTCCTTCCATAACTGACTTTTCTATTCCTGCGTGTCTTAGTCAGTGTCCTACCAACTTAGCCTATCTCTTCTCACCAGAAACATCTCTTCTCTCCTAAACGTCTTACCTCTTCATTTGTAACCCTATCTACCCATCTGGTCTTCATTCTCCTGTAACACAACATATTACGTTTCAATCCTCTTATTTTCTGCTGCTCATCAATCCAAGTTTCACTTCCATAGAGTGTGCCACGTTCCAGACAAAGCTTTCAAAAATGACTTCTTAATAGGTAGGTTGGTTGGTTGCTCAGTTTAGGGGCTGCGACAAAGCGGTCATGTAGCCCCGTGTAGCGCACTTGGGTGTGTGTAGTTTCTGTGTGATAACCTGTGTTTATTGTGATGGCTGTATTAGCGTGTGTTATATGTAGGCCTAATTCAGCAATTTTAGCAAATAAGCTGAATTGTAGATCAACAGTGGCGTATAGCCTACTGGTCTGAAGATCTGGGCTACCACTGAGCTTAATAATACACAAATCATTAAATTACATTTTTTAAACCTTGCCTATTTATATGTGAAGTCAAGACGTCTGGTTTGGCCTGATAATTCCTTGATGATGTCGTCATCGAAGTTGTAGTCGGGCCACTTGCGAAGTTTCTGAAGAAAGGACTTTTCCATGGACATTAATGCCAAACCGCATAAACGTTCTTGTGTCTGCGTTGAACGACAAAACAACTTTATTCTTTTTATCGCAGAAAACGTTTTTTCTACAGATGTTGAGGTTGCTGGTATTGTCACAATTAATGTTGCCAATTTTAGGACTTCAGGAATCACTTGGTTTAGTCTGTTTTGATATATGGCGGAAATAATTTCATGAACTGCTTTTTTTTTGAGAAATCGAATACTTCTCCTGAATATATGACACTTAACTCATTTTTCAATCTTACTTGATCAAAGTGACTAGCCTATTATATGACTGAAATCATCTGTTTGTTGTCTCATTTGGAAAGATTTCCTTATAAACTGAAAATTTATTTGAATCTAAGACATGTGTAAACTGAAGTTTCCCATAGTCAGAAAATCTGTCGTTAATTTCCATGTGCAGCCGATCTAGTATGCAGTTATGAAGCTGCTTATATCTTAATTCATCATCACCTTTTCTTTGCTTCTTTGGTGGCACCGTTGCACTGTCTGAAGAAAGCCCAATATTCATATAATCCCATACTGAAGAAAATCCATAAAGTCTATTATGTTTTTGAACTTGAATACCTCTTGTAAGCAGTATGCTATATCTAGAACTTAAGTTTGAAGGATGTTGAATAGAACATCTTAATGTGCAAAAATTCTAGAGAAAACTTCAATCAGAAATATGTTCCGAAACTGCTTAAAAAGTACAAATATGCTTGAGCCTGTACAACTGTATCTGCATCCCAGTCTTCTTTAGAGTCATCACTTATCACATTTTCAAAGAAGGCAATGAGTTGCTCTTGGTATTCGCTTACTGTGTTTACAAGCCTAGATGTAAAATACCATCTATAGAGCGCCTCAACCTTAGAAGACAGTACGCATTAGATGGAGCCCTCTGATGCCAGATCTGCTGCATATACAAAGTTCTGCAAGGCCGGGCATATGATGTAACATAACTCGTATTCAGGCGTGCTTTTACGCAAAACTCGGGAAATTTCCAAAATATTTGTTTGTTTGTTTTATATAACTGTACCTCATGCCTTGAAGCGAAAGACGGTACACTATTTAGATTATGATACACCGAAGCTCAGAGCGCGATTTTAATGCACACATTATAATAATTTACAATTTTCAATTATTCATGAATATGATAAGGCCTTTTTCTCGAATATCATAGGTTATAATAAATTATAATATGACATAAAATATTAATAATAATAATAAATCTTATTATTATTATTATTATTATTATTATGTATTGTTGTCCTCGTAATTTACCCAATTTTGTGTGGTCAAGTGGGGGTATGCAGCCGAAATTAAATTATTCATTTCTTGTTTCTTGAACGAGACTTTGTTCAATTTTATATAGTCCTTCACTTGCGCCCATACCATTTCGATGGGATGAAGTTCACTGTGGTGTGGTAAGGTGACAAGCAAGAACATATTTCTCTGCTGTGATAGCCTACATTGTCTATTACTAGGCTAGATCCTTCGGGAACATTGAGCAACAATATTGCTCGGCGAACCACTTTTCATATACTTCACCTGTCATTTTGCCGTGTGTGTCTACCGTGTTCTTTTGGCACAGAAACGTTAACTCGGCACCATTAACGAACCCTTGTGAATTCCCGGGACGAACAAAGGCAAACTACGGAAACCACTTCGAGGATGGCTGAGGTAGGAATCGAACCCGCCTCTTCTCAGTTTTGTCTCATGGAGTTGAGTACACCCCGTTCCAGCCCTCAGACCATAATTACATTTCTTGGCAGAGCCGGTATTCAAACCCGGGTCTCCACGGTGACAGCACAGTGACAGCCAAGAACGCAACGAGGCGGACAATTGATAAAGAACACAAGATCCACTTCATTTCATAGTTTTACTTCACGTCATCACCTACCCTCCTTCAAACGTAGTCGAGGGAGATAGCCTGCGGGCCACATTAGTAAACAAACTTCCGGTGCGTCAGCGCTGAGCGGGAGGACTAAGCGAAGTGTTATAACTAATGAATGCTACCTGATATTGAGCTCTGATTTGTTTTAAAAACTATTTCAGACATTAATGAACGTTTCTTCTCACTTAGTCACCAACGTAAAGTCTATAGCAAAAAACTTTCTCGCTAGGTAACTTTTCTGTGACATCATCCCAGATTTTTCAAGTAACATTTAAGAAAAAAAAATCCTAACTTTCTTATTGTGAAAATAATCACTGCCCTGAGAAGTAGGGTACCTTCTACCAACATCAGGCAATCTAAAAATAAATTCTTGATCTGTTGCGAACAATAGTTCATTATATATGGCGTGATAAGTTTTATAAATCCAAAATGTAGATTCGCGCTAAAATATCGTAATTGCGAAATATGGGCCATGTGTTAATAATTATTTATGGCTTTTATATTCACACCATCATAAAGAGCGGGAAATTCTCTATAAGACCACGCAAACATTTTCTTTGATTTGTCACTTTCAATTATTGGGAAATGGCAACATCGCCGGGGTAGAAGACAGGCGCGGATCTAGAGTTTGGCTTTGGGGGGGGGGGGGGGGTCAGAGAATTGAAATTGTTAAGAAAAATGGTATCACTAAAAACGCAATCTCAAAATAACCGAACGTGCAAAACCAGACCAAATTTTTGCAAGCTACATGGATAGAAATTTGATGCGTTTAGCGCACCAAAAATATTCGTACACATTGAAAGGCGTGTTTTGCGACTTTTACATCGAGCTTTGAGAAAAGTATCAAGGTACGTTACAGTTTCGGCAAGTCGAGTTGGTACTGACAAAGGGAAAAAAGTCAAAGCTTAAATTGCCAACCAAGCTTGCAGGTTGGACGTCGGCAAAATTGTTTGGTGCGAAAAAAGCCCCTAATTCCTATCTGTGCATTGCTGCACATTCATCGTGACATCACTATAAACATCGATTCGGTAATCACAAGGTTTGCTAAACAAAATAGACGAGTTGATTTTGTTATATAAATAATCGTTTTTATATAACAGGTATGACATTGTAAATATGTACAGTTGTAACAGAACATAATAACTGCAGTAAAGATATTTTCAGTATTGAATAAAATGAAAAAACTGTTTTTCAGTTAAAATTCGTTAAGTCTTATTTGTCTGATTATTGTGTTTTCGTTTTTTGAGTTTGCAAAAACATTTGGTCTCCGTTTGGGAGGGGGGTCATGACCCCCGTGACCCCCCCCCCCCTTGAATCCGCGCCTGGTGGATGAGGACGAAGCTAATTGCAGGACATAGGAGTGCGAGTGAGAGGCAAATACTACATTTAATTCCATACTGTCTTTTAAGGTAGAGACGCACTATAGTTGTGCTACTTTCGGAAGTTTTTTGGTCATGAATTGTTTCAGTTTTTCCGATCTTTTGGGAGATACCGAAAAAAAAAATCAGCTATACCAGATAGTGTCTTGAAAAAGATTCGACATTGTGGAATGGATGATACGGTGTGTTGCAAAACCAAATTGAGAACTTGACTGTAACAATGAACAGAAAGTGCTTGCGGGTACTTTTCTTGAACTTAAGTTTTCAATCCATTAATGTTCCCCGCCATCACTGCTGCGCCATCATAAGTCTGTGCAATTAACTTGCTGCCGATATTATACTCCGCAATTACATTTTCCACATGCTGAAACAAATCTGCTGCAGTTTTCTCTGAACTGACATTTGTGAAAACTATAAATCTTTCTTTAGTATCGTCGTTACTGACTACGTACCTTAAAACAGTAGACAATTGACTCTGATTTGAACAGTCACTTGTTTCATCTATAATAATGGATACGAAATGCGCATCTTCTATTTCAGATTTTATGTTCTTGATCATAACTCCACTTACTGCAGATATTATATAATTTTGAATTGCAGGAGATGTACCACGAAACACTGTAGAGCTCTCCAGATGATTGGCAATTAAGTGATCAAATTCACTTAGGGAATATAAGTATTCAATATAATTTCCCCTGTTGTCCGATTCCATACCTTCGTTATGCCCCGAAAAGCTAATTCTTGCTTTCCGAGAAAACAAGCTGCGTTGATAAACCGTAGTAAAATTTCACGATTTTTTTTCACAAGAGCATTATGTTGGTCAATGTGTAGAGCATGTTGTTTATATAGCTGTAAATCTATTCTTGTATTGCCAAAGTTTGCAAAGTTCATGCTACTGAAAATGTGAGCTTTAGATTTGTCATGCTTTTGAACTGCCGTGCGAAAAGAGTTCATATTTGAAAACCCTTCCTTTGACCATACATTAACTTAACGGCTAAATAACAAACACGGCCAGCAATACAGTTTAGACAGCTTAGAACTGCCAGATAACCAATTCCACCTAGCATATCTAGATGATGTGAAATGACGTGTATACTCACGCTGCTTTTCTTTCACATCGGCACACAATTACAGTTCAGGTGTAGGCCTTGTCATATTCATAATATGAACTTTCTCACTATATGGACGACGGCTGGAAGGAACTTCTAACAAACTCTCTATTATACAGTCATTGGCATTTAAAGCCACAGCAGGTGTTTGTTCCATCATCTTCTTACAAAATCACAACTGGCACAGTAAAAAAAAAAAACACTACTTAAAAATTCTTCAGCATACACACACTTAAATAAATCACACATCGAAAATACTACAACTTCTAAAACATATTCACATCCATGCGCGCGAAAATGTATATTTATTGTAGGCTATTTGTTGCTCTAAACGCTTTTAACTTCAAGAAACCGCTGACTGTAGCGGCAATTGACTCGCTATGAGCGCTGAGCCTGAGGGGAACAAGGGTGGGTGCGGAGAGGTGGGGTGAGTCGCGTAAGGCTGCCGCTTTCCTGGTCGGTTTCTACAGCGTTGCCGCATTGACTCTGCAATAACCAGCATTTCTTTCGATAAAGAAGAATGTGCTTGGAAGTCACGATTGTTTGAGTGCTTTGTTGAAACTGTGATAAAGTGTTACTTATTTTTAATGAAATTTTCTTGGGCTACCGCCGGTAGCCCCGGTAGCCCTAAGAATACGCCCCTGTAGATCAAGTCTACACCACGTAGCCTACTATGCTAAAAGTAGCTAATGTTATTGCACTGGATCAGTAGGAACTTGGTCGCCCGCAGTGGGGACCGAATCTTAGAAACTAAAACGATATGAAAATCATACTGAGAACAAACCTTTTTTTTGCAAAAGGTGCTTACAGTAGCCCATTCTGTTTAATTTTGTGCTAAATATAAATACTCCAGACATTTAACCTTCCGTCGAGTGCAACATTAAATATAGCGGCAGTGGGTGCACACCTCAGAAATCTGAATTTTAAAGAATTGCAATATTTGCTGAAAAACAGTTTGTAATTACTAATTTGTGAATAGTAATTGTAATTAGCGAATAGACTCATTCGTTCTCTACATATCACGTAACGATGCTTGATCAGGCGCATTCTGTCTGTCAGATAACTTTTGCAACAACAGCAAATGTGTAGGAAGGTATTCGACAAACTGTCCGATATAGACTTGAATGTCATGTGGAAACTACTGAAAGGTGAAAGTACCATTGCCTCCGCGAGTGACGAATATGAGATAAAAAAATAACTCGAGTGCTTGTCAGATCACTTGCACCCACCGGAAGGTTAAAATCATCCTACATATCTCGGTTATACAATCGTGCGGGTGTGCTTTCACTTTATATTAGACATTTAAATAATATTTCGAAGGAATATAGTAATTGACGGGAGGGTGTGTAAATTGCGTTATGTCTCAATTCACTAGTAATGAGAAAATCAAGTTTGAAAGTTCAATTCGAATCCCAAAATCGAGTTGTGGAATATAAATAATGTTTATTTGGAATTACGGAGATATATGCAAATGAAATCTATATTACCGTTATTGAAAATTCTTTGTTCATAATTTCCGGTGAATGTAAAATAACCTACACATTCTTTTTATTCACATTACTAGTAACATAGGTATTCAAGTATTGTACACAAAAGCAAATCTAAGCTCAATGCAGATGACCTCAAAGTTCCGCTCCTTAAAACAACCGCTGCAGCGCGGAAGACACCCAACCTGATAAGTAGTAGCCTGTACTATACAGTACAACCATAGTTGCCCTTTAACAACCATATAGTCACTCCAAACAGACAAATTCCGGATTTCTATCACCATTTTAGCAATTCATCACATATACTACAACTAGCATACTCCGGCAAGTTGCATTACCAATACTGCAACTAAATAATTGTACATACGGTATTGCAAATATTTTCACCTGTAGACTATTTTCAAACAGATTTTATAGCCTAAGTGTAATGGATCTGATGATGATCGCTTGACGATCGAAACTGGTCATCCTAGTGTATTTATTAATCTCATGTAATTTTTCAGGATTAGGGTACAACCCAACTCTTTTGGGTATATTCGTGTTGACCGACTGAAAAGCACCAAACTTTCGTTTACTAAGGCAACACTGAAAAATGGCTTCTAACTCCATAAAGTTGTAAATAGTTGAAAACAAGTGCGATTGTCAAATAAATGACCCGTGTGAGAAATAAATTAGTGAATGGTCACATTGTGCGGACACGATTTAACACATTTTTTTTCTAATACGACATTTTTATATAAAGTGAAGGTTCGCCATTTTATTTCAATTAAAATTCTCAGGGTAAAGGACTCTATTTTTACAACCCTGTGATTTAGAACTAGGCAGGAAGTGTCTTTATATTTTTGTGTGTGGTACTTATGTGAATAAAAGTGGATTCTTTTTAAGAATTTTATCTTCATCCTTTCCCATACTCACGAGTGGAACTCGAATTCGGTTTGGCACCATTTTCTATCAAGTTTTTACCGAGTGTTTTTCGAGTCTCGTGCTCAACCAATTTCGAGGTTCACGCATATGTGGGCGTTGGTCTCCGGACTAACGGGCAGAATCTCCCAAATCTCAAATTTCTTTTTTTATGTAATCTTCTTCTTTCCTCGGTTTGTTATTATCTTGTCCCCGAGCTCTTTCTTCCTTGACATCTCGTTCCCTTAAAACGCCATCTCACCAACAGTTTGCTCAATTTCAGCCGCCATCCTTGTGATCCCTTTAAAGCGTCATTAGTTCTGCGTTTCACCACCATAACAGTTTCAGCCATCTTCTTTGTACTCCATTATCAGGGCGAATAGAGTGATAAGTGAAGGAATTCCGGTAGTTGACCGTTTCCGCCGCTAGGTGGTACTAGCGTAACTTGGCTACCGCTCTCCTGTCAGTCTCGCCTCTACTTAGTATAAAACAAAGTCCCCGATTCTTGGATGTCACGGCTAATCTCGAGAACCACTGGATGGATTTTGGCGCGGCTTTCACCTTTCTGTAAAGGTAATCTCGAGGAAGATTTCTGTAGAAAATAATTTATTTATGATCAAAGGGAGCCAAGAAGTAACGATTTCAGATTTCAGTGAAAAGGTCGAAAATAGAACCTGGCGTCCGTGCACTTTTTAAGCTTACGCTGGGCAAAACGTTAAAAATATCAATATACTAAATTATGAGTGTAAGAATTGTTCAGCATGAAAAATTCTTAAAAAAAAGTTCGGGAGAGCATATCTCTATCTTTGATACTTCGCCCACTACAAGTGTTTTTTAGTTTGGACGGAAGGGGGAATTGTGTCTCATGCACCTCGCCTTTCTTAAATTAAGTCTGACAGGAATTCCTTCCACATTCATAACTGTTCCCGGGCTAAGCCGGAGTGGGTTGCTAGTTGTTTATGAAAACAAGTATTGCACTAAATACTAAGCAAGTTGTGAATAACAGAAAAAAATCTACAAGGGAATACGAACATATTAAAATACTATCCAGAAGACACTAAAATACATTTCTAAGAAGAATAGAGCTTACCTCTAAACTGACGAGACCTTCATTATTTTTTTCGCTGATTTTCAAGACGATCTGGATCTCAGTTCCCCGGACATTTCTTTCGCCCGGAAAATGAACCGGCATTTAAAGTAGTGAAACACTATCCTAGGGAAATATAGTAACAGATGATCCTCTGAGCACCGGCCCTGTGGTGTTGGAGTAGCGCACCTGCATCTCACCCGGAGGCCCCGGGTTCGATTCCCGGCTCCGTCGGGGATTTTAGAAACTGACGTGAGGGCTGGAACGGGGTGCACTGAGCATCGTGAGGACAATTGAGTAGCTGTCTGACAGTGAGACAGAGCTCCGGTCACGAAAAGCAAGATTAACGGCTGGGGGGACCCGATTCGCTGACCACGCGGCACCCCAATATCTGCAGGACAAATGGCTGGGCAGCAGTCGCTTGGTAGGCCTAGTCTCTTCAAGGGCTGCAGTGTCAGGGGTTATTATTTTGATCCTCTGAGCAGCACACATTTCGGAACACAGGAAGTTCACAGATCATATCCTCACAATCTGAAAAGATATCGCCGCACAACGCGCCTTCTTGCTCCAATTTTGCCTCCACTACTGCATCTACACGTTTCATCACGTGAAATGTCCGGCTTCGTGGCTAAATGGTTAGCGCGCTAGTTTTTGGTCCGCCGTGTCCCGGGTTCGATTCCTGGCCGGGTCATGAGGGATTTTAATCTCTTGGGGTTAATTCCCGTGGTTCGGGGACTGGGTGTATGTGCCGTCTTCATCATAACCTCATCCTCATTAAGACGCGCGGGTCGCCCACGGGCGTCTATTCGAAAGACCTGCACTCGGCCTCTCAGGAGGCCACTCGATCATTTTTTTCATCACGTGAAATAAAGATAGAGACGGGTATTTGAGAAATTTAGATTCACTCCCGCCAAAGTCTCTCAGCATGGTGAGGATACACACATCACTAACAGCATTAAATGTTTCGGAATCACATTCCAATGACCAAATGCAGGAAGTACATATCACGATCTTCGTTGCTGCTGTGTGAATCAGGTAACCACTCAAATAATAAACAACGTTATCGCCTGCTCTCTCAGAACTCTCTTCAGTAACTGACAGGATTATAGGGTTCAATTTCTGTGAGTGTAATGAAATGAAAATCCACAGCCTGCTTCCAGTCTCCGACCGGGTCAGGAATGGAATGAATGAAGCCCCCATCTAGCGGCGAGGATATGAAGTGTGCCGGCTGCCGAAGCCTGTCGCACTCCTCTGGGGCAATGATTAAATGAATGATAGATGATATGAAATGATAGTGGAGAGTGTTGCTGGAATGAAATTGTGACAGGGAAAACCGGAGTACCCGGAGAAAAACCAGTCTGCCTCCGTTTTGTCCAGCACAGATCTCACATGGAGTGACCGGGATTTGAACCACGGACACAGCGGTGAGAGGCCGGCGTGCTGCCGCCTAAGCCACGGAGGCTCTTGTGAGTGTAATAGTTTCTTTAATTTGCTGACAATTGATATCCTTCACCTCTCTGCTCGTATGTATATCATTTCTCGCCATTGACCGTATTCATTAAGAGAAGGAAGCTAATTGTCAATAACGTCCTCATAATTAGCTTGTGAAGAAAGGACCTCTTTCACTGGTAGGCCTATGTACAGTATATAGACTGAAGCAAATGGAGGCGAAAGAAGTCAGGAGACGAAGGATGATCGTCACTGCTTAACCTCGTTTAAGTCCAAAATACCTCTCAGAAGGGTCTTGATTTAATTTTGCAATTAAAACGTACTTGTATTTTAAGTACAATTTGCGAACGGTAATGCATCACTGCTTGGCAGCCGGCATCTGCTACGACCATACGCTCAGCGTGGCGCGTGGTGTTGAAATTTAGAACTACTTCATCTTAACCATTGACTCATACGGAAGTTCCACCACTTATTACTTTATTCGCCCTGCCATTATAATACCTTCTCTATAACTTCCTTACACCATGCTAGCAAATCATAGTGCAGATAGTAAGATACCAAAACAAGTACATCTATGAATATTCTCAGGAATGCTGCAATCACATTTCCTTTCAACAGATCATCACAATTACATAAGTTCACACTTAATTATTTCCAGTCAAGATTTCTGAATATATCACATTCGCCCCCAGAAATCCTTACAACTATGCCATAGTGCTGGGATTTCTGACACGCATGTTAATTAGGATAATCAATCAGAACGCTGTAACTAACCAAATACATTTCTTACGCTTTTCAGCTGTAGGATAGTACTACCGTTTCACACTACCGTAATCATCCTACCCCAATCTCAGATTCTCATTCTTCTTTCTGCAATCTAGTATGACACAATTCAAATCCCCAACTGCTAGTAGCTGTAATTCATGCTCCTCCTTCAGAAGCATGTCGAATGTCTCCACATCAGCCTGCAGACGTCGTCCACGAAGAAAGTATGCCGACCGCAGCATACAAATTATGGGAAATAATTTCTCATTGATCGTGGTATTGATAATTGGAACTCATTAACTGCCACAGTCTTAAGAGCCTTTCTCCAATACATATTGATAAAACTGAAATTCTGTGTAAATACTACGATGTAATTACAAAAGTACTGAACCCATAATTTGCTTATTCTAGGTACAATAATTACATGCACGCAAAAATGAATGGCAAGAATATCTATCCAGGCGAGAATGACACGATGAAACTTATTAAATAAGTCGAGACTAGGACGAATTTGAAATGTTTTATATAATGTCGATTCTCTTTAAACTTGATATTTGCATGGTTAATAATTACGTGGGCGCCAGTTTACAGGGTTATGGCTTGTAAACAACAAAATGTATAGTAGAGCACAGAAGAACTATCCCTCCTCGAGTCGTAGGGTGTAAAATCTACCAAACAGAATAATTAGACGAGAGGTAGGATACTATATGCTGTAATCTACGATGTGCAAGGATACCCCATGTAAGTGAATAAGGAATGAATTTAATATGTAAAGTTAAACTAAATTTATAAATCCATAAACAATAATAATACATCAACTTCTGCTAGGTCATCTCACCAGAGTTTCATCTTTCACCTCCATTTGCTGTCTATTGTGCCCACTGGCCGAAAATTTCGAGGAGCCATCGGTTTCAAATGACCCTGCCGAGACCCTCTTCCAGCTCACACACAAGTATGGGGAACGACACATTCATAGGAAACTGCATTCGGGGGTGTCGGGAATTGGTGAGGTTCGATTCTTAACCAGCTCAGAGGAATGCATCGACATAAAATTAAACAAGAAAGAGGCCAGGCTTAAGTCAAAATCATGAATTAATTTATTCAATACAGATCCCTAGCCTAGCATGAGAGATGAAATACGGCTAATCCGATTCTAATCTGCCCTGAAAGAAAATAATAAAAAATTCTAAACAAATTGAAGTTAAATATCTCATGGTCCAAATACAAATGTTAAACGTTAACAAACAAGCTAAGAGTATGGCAAGTAAACTTGTCCCTAAGCAATTACATCGAAATGAACTACGGGAGGGAAAAACAACGTAGAATTTACAGCAAAGCAAAACATTTACTTGTTTACACATACTAAGCACGATTTTCATTTAATAGCAAAGGGGAAAAATTGTTCTAAGCTATGAAGGTGCCATCTCCAACATTTATCTTTAATTTAAATTTTCTCATCTAGTCCTAATTAAAATTAACTTAATGAACGAAAGCGATCACAATTAGAGAATTGTGTCCACTCACATTGCTACCAATATGATGCGTTGACAGAAGTTATCACGACATCAATCTGTCGTTGTCTACGGTTGTTTGAAAAGTGTCAAAATGTATCTAAAATACGGCGACGATCAAATACTATCTATTTCGGTCCACCAAAATATGTTAAGTTTAGTATTTATTCATTATTTATACGCAGGGGGTATTCTAAGATTGGTTTAGTTCATAAAAGCCTGTCACTTGATTTTTAAATTCATTTAGTAATTATTTAAGCCTCACAGTATCTTTGTCAAGTTTTAAGGACCTTTGATCTCGTTTAGTGTACTCTGGTGATATCAGTGAATCCATCTAAATGTTTCGTAATTCCACAATACTCCACTCATCAATAAACTTAGACACCTTGTGTCTTCACCTATAATTTCTTAGACATCCTGTGACACGGATCCGTCGATCCTGATGCCTTCGGTCAAGCACGACTTATAGTTCATTGCTGCCGGAATAAATAATAATGCAATATCCACTCATTACCAAAATAAACCTTCAAATACAACAATTAGTGTGGATCCTTAAATTATACTCGTTTTATTACAAGGTGTAATGTCTTTGCTTTCAGCTCCTAAGACATGTAAAGATTTATCTGAAGTACTGTGAATTGTGCTCTCTCATAGCACGTCATGAATTAATATAAATTCAAGTGTGAAATGGTGTAATTTTATGTGTGGCCTTCTTCATTGGAATAAAGTCGAACCAACGATATCTCGCCTCTCTGTCTGACACAGTTCATTTTAACATTGTCACTCTGCTGTCGTAAATAAGAAATAAAAGAGTTTGCTTCATAGTTAATTCGTCTGGCGTGTGGATAACGGGTTCTAGCATATGCATTATATAAAATCAAAGAATGTCACAGCTCTCTAGATCAAATATTCGCTGTCTAAAATTCATGTAGCCGGGGTTTGTGCTTCCTGCTTGCACATTGGATAACCTTGGCCTTCACTAGCCACCTGCTATAACTTGCTTCATATGTTTACAGCTCTGACAAGCAACTGTCCGCTTGCTATGTCTTTTAAAACGATACGCTAATAACTTCATTACATTGCCTGCCTGGCATTGGAAATCTTTTGATCAAAACTAAAATATTTCCACCCGTTTTCTTAATATTATGAGAAAAATACCTATCATTGTGCATCTGTGAAACTATCTTAAAACTAGTCTACAGTTCTAAGCCCATTGCGTTTTCTGTAAAGCATTTTCTGACTTACAGAACGTTGTTTGAGACCCGCCGTTAAGTGTTTGATGGTCTCCATTATGGATTAAGTCATCTTTCCATGGTGTTAGTTATCCTCCATCGTTAGTTCCCCCACGCATGCAGCTTAGCAATCCATTATCTGCTTCATAGAGTGGTCGCCTTTATCCAAGGTGTTGAAGTATCCAGTCACTTCCATTATGAGTGTATAAGGGGTAGGATTTTTCACAGATTCTAGAATTTATACTGTTTTACGGTGTTGAAAACTCACTGCTTTTAATGGTGCGGTTGTACAAAATTGCCAATTCACTTTCTTCCGCAACTGAATTTAAAATCACTTGAGTGATAACTCATACGCAATACTGTGGTAAAATTATATAAATAAAAATTGTAACAAATGAAAGTTCCACTCGATTAAATGTTATTAATGCAGTTAATAGTTAACACTGTTCAAATAAATTCACTTATACAAGAATTTCTCGGCATGGTTGAACATTTGACCATGCGGTTTGCTCGAACGTTTTCCATTTGTACAGTTTCGACAATATTTGCTTCAAAATTTCTTTCAATGCACTTGTTATGCTAATTGGAATAATTTCCACTGCCACATTTGCGGGGATGCTTGAATTTCAGCTAGTTATAGTTGGATTTTACTAAGTTCTATCACTCGTATCACATGTTAACAGCACTGTCCTCCACGGACTTGACTTTTGGTGTGTCCACTACGGACTCTCGACGTGAAGTGTGCTTGCCTGTCATCATGGCTTGGGTCGAGCAAATTCAGAATTTCACCTTTCTGCGATATGCAAAGTGCTTTAAATATTGTCAAAATGTCTTAATTAATTCGAAGTAACATCCAGGGTGTCCAAAAGAAGTAAAAGTTCACTATTATTAAATTTTGTTCCAAAATGTTTCCCTCTGCGACCAAGGAAGCTACATTTCTGTAGGGTGCATTCAGTGTTCTTGTGTGTCACAGCAACTTCTCCAGATAATCGTAGCGTTTGATTCTCAGAGCATACATGCGCAATCGGGCGCACTATCATGTCCTCAAAATGTGTTTTTTTTCGCATGAATACAGTCTACATCAATGATGTGAATATCGTGTAACATCATCAAAGTAAATAGTGCATTCAGTAGATTGTTGTTACATAACATTCAATCACTTTATACTTCTATCGTGAAGAAACATGATACCTGGAATACCAAAACCAATGCGACGTAGTAAAGACGACAGAATCTCCCAAAAATCAGATTTCATTTTTAATATAATCTTCTTCTTTCCTCCCTTTGTTATAATCTTGTCCCCGAATAATCATTTAGAGTACCTCATTCTTCCTTGACCATCTCGTACCTTTAGTACGCCATCTCACCAACAGTTCGCTCAGTTTCAACCGCCATCTTCGTGATACCTATAAAGCTTCTTTAGATCTGCGTTTCACCACTATAACTGCTTCAGCCGCCTTCTTTGTACTCTTTTATAATACCTTCACCATAGTTCCTTTACTCCATGCTAGCAAATCATTGTGCAGGTAACAAGATACCAACACAAGTACATCTATGAATATTCTCAGGAATACTGCAATCACATTACCTTACAACAGATCATCACAATTACATAAGTTCACATTTAATTAGTTCCAGTCAAGATTTCTGAATATATCACATTCGCTCCCAGAAATCCTGACAGGGGCTGATAACCTAGATGTTAGGCCCCTTAAAATGAACACTATCATCATCATCATCATCAAATCCTGACAACTATGCCATAGTTGAGGGATTTCTGACACACATGTTAATTAGGATAATCAATCTGAACGCTGCAACTAACCAAACAGATTTCTTGCACTTTTCAGCTCTACGACAGTGTTGCCGTTTCACACTACCGTAATCATCCTACCCCAATCTCAGCTTATCATTCTTCTTTCCGAAATCTCGTATGACACAAATCAAATCCCAGACTGTTTGTAGCTATAATTCTTGCTCCTCTTTCAGAAGCTTGTCGAATCTCTCCACATCAGCCTGCAGTCTTCGTCAACGAATAATAAGGAAATTGGAGGAGAAACAAGATTAGTTATAAACAATTAGAGATTTTAAGTAAAAGACGAAACAACACTCTAAATATATGAGTATCTTCAGCATCTGTCTATGGAAATTCATCTGGTAGAGAATGAGTAGGAGACATCTGTGGAAATTCATTATGATAAATCTCAGAGATTACTTTACCGGACATTTGCTTTCCCATGTAATTGCTTTTTGACATATTGAATTGTTAACACATCTAAGTGAAAGAAACAAGCTTCTCTTGGTATGCGTGTTTCTTACAGATCCAAAAGTCACAATTTTCTCTCATCAACCTCAGCACTACCTGAGTATTTCAGCAGTATGACTGGTGAATATTTTGAAAAAGATACCTTCTTAATCCTGTTATATATAATCGTTTCACCATTTATCACAGTTGGTGAGCTTTGATAAAATATTCTGCTCAACTGAGGGTTAATCCATGTGGCTTCCTCAGCTTTCACCATGGGTAGGGTTACATCTCCCTTGTGTACCCTGATGCTTTTTAATTTCACATTGAAGGAAGTTGTTGAGGGTTACGACCATTTGCCAGTTTGTGCGCTCCAGTG
Organism: Meconema thalassinum; assembly: GCA_946902985.2. NCBI lineage: Eukaryota > Metazoa > Arthropoda > Insecta > Orthoptera > Tettigoniidae > Meconema > Meconema thalassinum. Next base: position 255,815,687 of record OX336388.2, on the reverse strand, counting down.
CTAACTATTTGATTAAAACATCTCAATTTCGGAATTGGATAAGGGTACCCCAATATTGGTCTGTAAACCATTCATATTATGGATGACTATTTTCGGAGAACTTTAATATTTAATTTCAGTATATAGGAGAAATCTGCGATTCTTAAATATAATTAGAGCGATGATTATTAAAATATTTGAGTTTTTAAATTTCGATTTGAGTTTTAGGAATTTTAGATTTTGAATTTTAAATTTAGGAAGTTTCAAATTTTAGATTTGAGCTTTAGGAATTTTTAGATTTTTGAATTTTAATTTTTGATTTTTAATTTTTGGAATTTTGAATTTAGATATTAAATTTTTACGGCTAATGTTTTAAATGACAAACAGTATATTGGAGAGTTTTGTATCAATAGGATAAGTAAGGCTATTTTCGAATTAATTATAAGAGTACATCATTTATAGATCTTGGTGAAGATCGATATTGGATTGTTTTATGGAGAGAACAGATCTATGTTATGATAATGAGAGTGAAAATTGATTTCACTATTTTGAAGCCAGACAGTAACAGCTGGTAGGAATAATTTAATAAAGAATTGTAGGATATTATTATTGAGTTCTGTGAGATTATCCACAATAGTGACACATTGAATAATTAGCAACGAATATAATCATTTGTTGTGAGAAATAAATATATATGTGTATTACAGAGTAGAACAGATAAGTATGGTGATAAAAGAAATTGTAATATTACTATAAAAACACTAACGAATAGATATTTTTAATAATGAATATTATAGGATTATTATGAACAAAAATTTTAAAGTCAGCATTAATTCAAGAAAAAATAAGAGTATCAATTCGATGTATAAAAGGAAGCATGATATTATAAATGAAAGCACGATATATAAGCAGAAATATTTATGAGTACGATGATATTTTTGAAGGTATATGAATCTGCTATAATGAAAGGTGTAAGCAATCCCTTCATATGATCATGGCGGCTTTCTTGAGCAAATGTAATGGAATAATATGATAATATGAGTACAGGAATATAGGATCTACGATGAAATAACATTATTGTGCTATAGGAAATAGAGGTATATGACATAAGGTTAGGTGAATATTAAAATATTTTGTTAATGCAAATCTTCATTAAGAATGAAAATAAGGTCAACGATGTTACTTAAATGTTATACAAATCCATAATGCAATAGAAATGATATACGACAGCGTATATTTCAACAGCGGAGGGCGACTATAACAATATACAATTATACAGGCTAATAAATGAAATGATAGCATTGTTGAAACAGCATTACCTTATTGAGAGTTACCAATAATTAATTTTATTGAACCTGATATGATGTGAAAATTAAACTTTACTTCAGTGTACGGCCATAGTTAAATGATATTGACAAGTGAAGCCAGAATAGAAGAGAAAAAAAGTTATTAAATTTCAGAATTAATGGGTGTTGAGTTACGATAAATTTAAAGAGAATTCGAATGTCATGAAAGCTAATTTAAATAGATATAAATAATTCAAGAAGAGTACAATCAGAATGTGACTAGTAAAATAGGACTTAGTTACGGGTAGCAACGATATTTAATTAAATATAGGAGAGATTTTTAAATTAAAAGATTAATATGTGTATTTTCAGGAATTTAGAAATAGTTAACGTGACATTAGGAAGTCACAAATATAATATTAAGGATTTTATTTCGTACTCCTATCAATAGGCGAGTGGACTAGAGATAAGAATGCGGGGACATTTTAGGAATTTCAGTTACCGTTAGAAGGATTTTATTTTGAGTAAATGTTTTTCATTTTTATTTTTTGATGTAGTGAAAATTGTTTCGTTTAAGTTGCAATAAATACATAAATTAACGAGTACGTTACATTTTATGTAATCTTGTGATTTTCATAAGTCAGTGATATATTGTACTATGGAGGTAATTATAGGTGCCCAAAACCTTTAACCTTCATACGTCCCGCTCAATATCGAATTTTTCTCTCTCTCAAGCGCAGTTAGAAGTTCAACCCACGTAATATAGTCCCATAGTAGAATAAAAGTTAGTGTGCCTTATTATGTTTTATTTGACTGCGTTGTGCAGTGCGTTTTCTAGCCGGGGGCCGTGAAACTTCGGCGATCCAGCCCATCTTCGGATAATGACAACGACTCGTTACTTAAATGAAGGGTAGTGTGCCCAAATTGTGAATTGTAGATATTAAGTGTGTTTGATATTATTGTTGGCAATATTCTGTTATTGGAGAATTGTCACCGCAGAAATGCCCCCATTTGCAAAGGAAGTAAATGAATGAATCTTTTGGGTATTAAAATTGCATTAACCATACATACTGTAAGTGTTTAAATGATAGAGCCCCACACCGCCATGTGTTAAATGTCATATTATAGCACTTTTGTTTTTAAATTACATTACATGATAATAAATTACCATCACCATTTACTAATTTGTATTTTTTAAAGTACTCATTCAGGTAATGTGCCATCGTATATACACAAGTACATAGTTATAGCTTTTCGTCACTATGGATTATGATGTGACAATCACATGTCCTCTACTAGCCAATTTGGCCCCAAATCTCCTTTCTGACTGAAATTTATTTCACATGTACGTGAATATGGTTCCTTGCCGCTATATGTAATGACTTGTCTTCAATATCCAACATCCTAATCGAGTGAATTTGGCTCAACATATATTACTTGAATAAGGCTATTCACCACAATGGTTTAATATGTGCGTCCTCAAATCTCCTTTCCAAGAAAATCTGGATTCACATATATCACATGAATGTGACTTCTCACCCCCGTGACTTAACATACAGTATGTTTCTTACAATTTCTATTCTTAGAAAATGTGGCATTGCATATACTACAGTGTGGCATAAAAAGTGAGTTTTCAAATATCCTGTCAAGGAAAAATTTTGTTTCACATATGGTACATGTGTGAGACCAATCGCCTGTATGAGTTAACATGTATTTCTTCAAAATACCTATAATAGAAAATTTGCCGTCTCATGACCCGCATGAATTTGGCCTTTCTCCTGTATGGGTTAACATGTTAGTTTTTAAATAACCCGTCTGAACAAATTTTGCTTCACATTTGCTGCATGAATATGGCTTATTGGCACTATGAGTTATATGTTCTTCTTCAAAGCTCAATAAATAGTAAATTCCGCTTCACATATACATGATTATGATCTCTTGTCGCCAAGGGTAAACAAATGCCTCTTCAAATCTCTACCCCGATTGAACTTCACTTCACATACAGTACATGCATATGGTTTCTTAACGCTATGGGTTAGAACGTGAGACTTCAAACTTTTCATTCGTGCAAACTTTGCTCCGCACAAACTACACGAGTGTGGCCTCTCGCCACAATGGGTTACTATGTGCGACTCCAAATGACTTTTTTGAGCGAATTTAACTTGACATATATTACATGACTACGGTTTCTCGCCGCTATGGGTTAACATGTGAATCTTCAAATATTCTCTTCGCGCAAATTTGCCATGACATATACCACAAGAATGTGGCTTCTCACCACTATGGCTGAACAAATGTTTCTTCAAATTCCATTCTTAGTAAATTTAGCAATACATATATTACACGATACTGGCTTCTCTCCGGTATGAGTTAACATGTAATTTTTCAAATGTGCTGTCTGAGAAAATTTTGTTTGACATATGCTACATGAGTAAGGCTTTTCTCCAGTATGGATTCTCATGTGTTTCTTCAAATTTTCCTTCATTCCAAATTTGCCTTCGCATATATTACATTGGTAAGGCTCGTCGCCTCTATGGCTCAACATATGTTTCCTTAAATTCCAATTCTTAGCAAATCCCGCATCGCTTATACCGCATGGATATGGCTTCTGGTCTTATATTAGCAAGTCTCCTTCCACGTTAGAACGTTGATTACTGCATGTATTACTAGTGAGGTTCTTTTACACAGGGTGCTTCTGATAAGTTCCTTCATGTGCTGTGCTAGTATATTTTCCTCCATTATTACCTAGGGTGCAAGTTTATCTTACAACGCATCTGAACAAATCAGTCGGAAACAAGTGGTGCTAATAAAGTGAATTGAAGTTTTAACAGGGAGATAAATAGATACGTTTACGTATAGTAAGGAAATTCAAAACATTTTTGTAAATCTTAATTAAAGCAAGGGCATTTCGAAACCTTATATGATATATTCGTAGTAATAGTCTTTGATAAGAAGACAGAATAGTTGTATTTGTGAAGTATATTAAATATTTGGAACTCAGTAGATAATAACTACTTCTAATGACACTGTGCATCAATTTCTCTGTATACAATTTATTTTCATGCATATATGACTTTAACTTGAGATATATTTTACGTTATATTTGGGATATTAGGAACGAGTATGGCCTCTCGCCACAAAGGGTTACTATGTGCGACTCCAAATGACCTTATTAAGCGAATTTAACTTGACATATATTATATGAATACGGTTTCTCGCCGCTATGGTTAACATGTGAATCTTCAAATATTCTCTACGAGCAAATTTGCCATGACATATACCACAAGAATGCGGCTTCTCACCACTATGGCTGAACATATGTTTCTTCAAATTCCCATTCTTAGTAAATTCAGCATTACATATATTACTTGAAACTGTCTTCTCTCTGGTATGAGTTAACATGTGATTTTTCAAATGTGCTGTCTGAGAAAATTTTGTTTGACATATGCTAAATGAGTAAGGCTTTTCTCCAATATGGATTCTCATGTGATCCTTCAAACTTTCCTTCATTCCAAATTTGGCTTCGCATATATTGCATTTGTAAGGCTCGTCGCCTCTATGGCTCAACATATGTTTCTTTAAATTCCAATTCTTAGCAAATCCCGTATCGCTTATACCGCATGGATATGGTTTCTGGTCGTATATTAGCAAGTCTCCTTCCACGGTAGCACGTTGAAAACATCAAATATTACTAGTAAGGTTCTTTCCCACAGGTTGCTTCTGACAAGTTTGCCATGACATATACCACATAAAAGTGGCTTGTCACCACTATGGCTGAACATATGTTTCTTCAAATTTCCATTCTTAGTAAATTAACCTAGGGTGCAAGTTTTCCTTACAACAGAATTCAAGGCATCTGAACAATTCAGTTTGAAACAAGTGGTGCTAATATAGTGAATTGAAGTTTTAACAGGGAGATAAATAGTTACGTTTACGTATAGTAAGGAAATTCAAAACATTTTTGTAAATCTTCATTAAAGCTAGGGCAATTCGAAACCTTATTTGATATATTCGTAGTAATAGTCTTTGATAAGAAGACAGAATAGTTGTATTTGTGAAGTATATTAAATATTTGGAACTCAGTAGATAATAATTATTTCTAATGACACTGTGCATCAATTTCTCTGTATACAATTTATTTTCATGCATATATGAGTTTAACTTGATATATATTTTATGTTATATTTGGGATATTAAAAACGAGTGTGGGCTCTCGTCATCGTAGGTTACTATGTGCGACTCTAAATGACTTTTTTGAGCGAATTTAATTTGACATGCATTACATGAGGACGGTTTCTCGCCGCTATAGGTTAACATGTGAATCTTCAAATATTCTCGACGAGCAAATTTGCCATGACATATACCACATAAAAGTGGCTTGTCACCACTATGGCTGAACATATGTTTCTCCAAATTTCCATTCTTAGTAAATTGAGCATTTCATATATTACATGAAACTGTCTTCTCTCCGGTATGAGTTAACATGTGATTTTTCAAATGTGCTGTCTGAGAAAATTTTGTTTGACATATGCTACATGAGTAAGGCGTTTCTCCAGTATAGATTCTCATGTGTTTCTTCAAACTTTCCTTCAATCCAATTTTGGCATCGCATATATTACATTGGTAAGGCTCGTCGCCTCTATGGCTCAACATATGTTACTTTAAATTCCAATTCTTAGCAAATCCCGCATCCCGTATACCGCAAGGATATGGCTTCTGGTCGTATATTAGCAAGTCTCCTTCCACGTTAGCACGTTGATAACATCAAATATTACTAGTAAGGTTCTTTCCCACAGGGTGCTTCTGACAAGTTCCTTCATGTGCTGGGCTAGTATATTTTCCACTATTATTACCTAGGGTGCAAGTTTTCCTTACAACAGGATCCAACGCCTCTGAACATATCAGTCAGAAACAAGTGGTGCTAATATAGTGAATTGAAGTTTTAACAAGGAGATAAATAGATACGTTTACGTATAGTAAGGAAATTCAAAACATTTTTGTGAATCTTAATTAAAGCAAGGGCATGTCGAAACCTTATTTGATATATTCGTAGTAATAGTCTTTGATAAGAAGACAGAATAGTTGTATTTGTGAAGTATATTAAATATTTGGAACTCAGTAGATAATAACTACTTCTAATGACACAGTGCATCAATTTCTCTGTATACAATTTATTTTCATGCATATACGAGTTTATGTTGAGATATATTTTATGTTATATTTGGGATATTAATGGGTTACTATGTGAGAATCCAAATGATTTTTTGAGCGAATTTAACTTGAAATACATTACATGAGTACGGTTTCTCGCCGCTATGGGTTAACATGTGAATCTTCAAATATTATCTACGATCAAATTTTCCATGACATATACCACAAGAATGTGGCTTCTCACTTCTATGGCTGAACATATGTTTCTTCAATTTTCAATTCTTAGTAAATTTAGCATTACATATATTACATGAAACTGGCTTCTCTCCGGTATGAGTTAACATGTGATTTTTCAAATGTGCTGACTGAGAACATTTTGTTTGACATATGCTACATGAGTAAGGCTCATCTCCAGTATGGATTCTCATGTGTTTCTTCAAACTTTCCTTCATACCAAATTTGGCTTCGCATATATTACATTTGTAAGGCTCGTCGCCTCTATGACTCAACATATGTTTCTTTAAATTCCAATTCTTAGAAAATCCCGCATCGCTTATACTGCATGGATATGGCTTCTGGTCGTATATTAGCAAGTCTCCTTCCACGTTAGCACGTTGATTACTGCATGTATTACTAGTAAGGTTCTTTTCCATAGGGTGCTTCTGACAAGTTCCTTCATGTGCTGTGCTAGTATATTTTCCTCCATTATTACTTAGGGTGCAAGTCTTCCTTACAACGCATCTGAACAAATCAGTCGGAAACAAGTGGTGCTAATATAGTGAATTGAAGTTTTAACAGGGAGATAAATAGATACGTTTACGTATAGTACGGAAATTTAAAACATTTTTGTAAATCTTAATTAAAGCAAGGGCATTTCGAAACCTTATATGATATATTCGTAGTAAAAGTCTTTGATAAGAAGACAGAATAGTTGTATTTGTGAAGTATATTAAATATTTGGACTCAGTAGATAATAACTACTTCTAATGACACTGTGCATCAATTTCTCTGTATACAATTTAATTTCATGCATATATGACTTTAACTTGAGATATATTTTATGTTATATTTGGGATATTAAGAACGAGTGTGGCCTCTCGCCACAAAGAGTTACTATCTGCGACTCCAAATGACCTTTTTGAGCGAATTTAACCTGACATATAATACATGAATACAGTTTCTCGTCGCTATGGTTTAACATGTGAATCGTGAAATATTCTCTACGAGCAAATTTGCCATGACATATACCACAAGGATGTGGCTTCTCACCACTATGGCTGAACATATGTTTCTTCAAATTTCCATTCTTAGTAAATTTAGCATTACATATATTACATGAAACTGTCTTCTCTCCGGTATGAGTTAACATGTAATTTTTCGAATGTGCTGTCTGAAAAAAATTTGTTTGACATATGCTACATGAGTAAGGCTTTTCTGCAATATGGATTCTCATGTGTTCCTTCAAACTTTCCTTCATTCCAAATTTGGCTTCGCATATATTACATTTGTTAGGCTCGTCGCCTCTATGGCTCAACATATGTTTCTTTAAATTCCAATTCTTAGAAAATCCCGCACCGCTTATAACGCATGGATATGGCTTCTGGTCGTATATTAGCATGTCTCCTTCCACGTTAGCACGTTAATTACTGCATGTATTACTAGTATGGTTCTTTTCCGCAGGGCGCTTCTGACAAGTTCCTTCATGAGCTGTGCAAGTATATTTTACTCCATTATTACCTAGGGTGCAAGTTTTCCTTACAACAGAATCCAAGGCATCTTAACAAATCAGTCTGAAACAACTGGTGCTAATATGGTGAATTGAAGTTTTAACAGGGAGATAAATAGTTACGTTTACGTATAGTAAGGAAATTCAAAACATTTTTGTGAATCTTAATTAAAGCAAGGGCATTTCGAAACCTTATTTGATATATTCTTAGTAATAGTCTTTGATAAGAAGACAGAATAGTTGTATTTGTGAAGTATATAAAATATTTGGAACTCAGTAGGTAATAATTATTTCTAATGACACTGTGCATCAATTTCTCTGTATACAATTTATTTTCATGCATATATGACTTTAACTTGAGATATATTTTATGTTATATTTGGGATATTAAAAACGAGTGTGGGCTCTCTCCACCGTAGGTTACTATGTGCGACTCTAAATGACTTTCTTGAGCGAATTTAACTTGACATACATTACATGAATACGGTTTCTCGCCGCTATGGATTAACATGTGAATCTTCAAAAATTCTGTACGAGCAAATTTGCCATGACATATACCACATGAATGTGGCTTGTTACCACTATGGCTGAACATATGTTTCTTCAAATTTCCATTCTTAGTAAATTTAGAATTATTTATGTTACATGAAACTGGCTTCTATCCGGTATGAGTTAGCATGTGATTTTTCAAATGTGCTGTCTGAGAAAACTTTGGTTGACATATGCTACATGAGTAAGGCTCATCTCCAGTATGGATTCTCATGTGTTTCTTCAAACTTTCCTTCATACCAAATTTGGCTTCGCATATATTACATTTGTAAGGCTCGTCGCCTCTATGACTCAACATATGTTTCTTTAAATTCCAATTCTTAGAAAATCCCGCATCGCTTATACTGCATGGATATGGCTTCTGGTCGTATATTAGCAAGTCTCCTTCCACGTTAGCACGTTGATTACTGCATGTATTACTAGTAAGGTTCTTTTCCATAGGGTGCTTCTGACAAGTTCCTTCATGTGCTGTGCTAGTATATTTTCCTCCATTATTACTTAGGGTGCAAGTCTTCCTTACAACGCATCTGAACAAATCAGTCGGAAACAAGTGGTGCTAATATAGTGAATTGAAGTTTTAACAGGGAGATAAATAGATACGTTTACGTATAGTACGGAAATTTAAAACATTTTTGTAAATCTTAATTAAAGCAAGGGCATTTCGAAACCTTATATGATATATTCGTAGTAAAAGTCTTTGATAAGAAGACAGAATAGTTGTATTTGTGAAGTATATTAAATATTTGGACTCAGTAGATAATAACTACTTCTAATGACACTGTGCATCAATTTCTCTGTATACAATTTAATTTCATGCATATATGACTTTAACTTGAGATATATTTTATGTTATATTTGGGATATTAAGAACGAGTGTGGCCTCTCGCCACAAAGAGTTACTATCTGCGACTCCAAATGACCTTTTTGAGCGAATTTAACCTGACATATAATACATGAATACAGTTTCTCGTCGCTATGGTTTAACATGTGAATCGTGAAATATTCTCTACGAGCAAATTTGCCATGACATATACCACAAGGATGTGGCTTCTCACCACTATGGCTGAACATATGTTTCTTCAAATTTCCATTCTTAGTAAATTTAGCATTACATATATTACATGAAACTGTCTTCTCTCCGGTATGAGTTAACATGTAATTTTTCGAATGTGCTGTCTGAAAAAAATTTGTTTGACATATGCTACATGAGTAAGGCTTTTCTGCAATATGGATTCTCATGTGTTCCTTCAAACTTTCCTTCATTCCAAATTTGGCTTCGCATATATTACATTTGTTAGGCTCGTCGCCTCTATGGCTCAACATATGTTTCTTTAAATTCCAATTCTTAGAAAATCCCGCACCGCTTATAACGCATGGATATGGCTTCTGGTCGTATATTAGCATGTCTCCTTCCACGTTAGCACGTTAATTACTGCATGTATTACTAGTATGGTTCTTTTCCGCAGGGCGCTTCTGACAAGTTCCTTCATGAGCTGTGCAAGTATATTTTACTCCATTATTACCTAGGGTGCAAGTTTTCCTTACAACAGAATCCAAGGCATCTTAACAAATCAGTCTGAAACAACTGGTGCTAATATGGTGAATTGAAGTTTTAACAGGGAGATAAATAGTTACGTTTACGTATAGTAAGGAAATTCAAAACATTTTTGTGAATCTTAATTAAAGCAAGGGCATTTCGAAACCTTATTTGATATATTCTTAGTAATAGTCTTTGATAAGAAGACAGAATAGTTGTATTTGTGAAGTATATAAAATATTTGGAACTCAGTAGGTAATAATTATTTCTAATGACACTGTGCATCAATTTCTCTGTATACAATTTATTTTCATGCATATATGACTTTAACTTGAGATATATTTTATGTTATATTTGGGATATTAAAAACGAGTGTGGGCTCTCTCCACCGTAGGTTACTATGTGCGACTCTAAATGACTTTCTTGAGCGAATTTAACTTGACATACATTACATGAATACGGTTTCTCGCCGCTATGGATTAACATGTGAATCTTCAAAAATTCTGTACGAGCAAATTTGCCATGACATATACCACATGAATGTGGCTTGTTACCACTATGGCTGAACATATGTTTCTTCAAATTTCCATTCTTAGTAAATTTAGAATTATTTATGTTACATGAAACTGGCTTCTATCCGGTATGAGTTAGCATGTGATTTTTCAAATGTGCTGTCTGAGAAAACTTTGGTTGACATATGCTACATGAGTAAGGCTCATCTCCAGTATGGATTCTCATGTGTTTCTTCAAACTTTCCTTCATACCAAATTTGGCTTCGCATATATTACATTTGTAAGGCTCGTCGCCTCTATGACTCAACATATGTTTCTTTAAATTCCAATTCTTAGAAAATCCCGCATCGCTTATACTGCATGGATATGGCTTCTGGTCGTATATTAGCAAGTCTCCTTCCACGTTAGCACGTTGATTACTGCATGTATTACTAGTAAGGTTCTTTTCCATAGGGTGCTTCTGACAAGTTCCTTCATGTGCTGTGCTAGTATATTTTCCTCCATTATTACTTAGGGTGCAAGTCTTCCTTACAACGCATCTGAACAAATCAGTCGGAAACAAGTGGTGCTAATATAGTGAATTGAAGTTTTAACAGGGAGATAAATAGATACGTTTACGTATAGTACGGAAATTTAAAACATTTTTGTAAATCTTAATTAAAGCAAGGGCATTTCGAAACCTTATATGATATATTCGTAGTAAAAGTCTTTGATAAGAAGACAGAATAGTTGTATTTGTGAAGTATATTAAATATTTGGACTCAGTAGATAATAACTACTTCTAATGACACTGTGCATCAATTTCTCTGTATACAATTTAATTTCATGCATATATGACTTTAACTTGAGATATATTTTATGTTATATTTGGGATATTAAGAACGAGTGTGGCCTCTCGCCACAAAGAGTTACTATCTGCGACTCCAAATGACCTTTTTGAGCGAATTTAACCTGACATATAATACATGAATACAGTTTCTCGTCGCTATGGTTTAACATGTGAATCGTGAAATATTCTCTACGAGCAAATTTGCCATGACATATACCACAAGGATGTGGCTTCTCACCACTATGGCTGAACATATGTTTCTTCAAATTTCCATTCTTAGTAAATTTAGCATTACATATATTACATGAAACTGTCTTCTCTCCGGTATGAGTTAACATGTAATTTTTCGAATGTGCTGTCTGAAAAAAATTTGTTTGACATATGCTACATGAGTAAGGCTTTTCTGCAATATGGATTCTCATGTGTTCCTTCAAACTTTCCTTCATTCCAAATTTGGCTTCGCATATATTACATTTGTTAGGCTCGTCGCCTCTATGGCTCAACATATGTTTCTTTAAATTCCAATTCTTAGAAAATCCCGCACCGCTTATAACGCATGGATATGGCTTCTGGTCGTATATTAGCATGTCTCCTTCCACGTTAGCACGTTAATTACTGCATGTATTACTAGTATGGTTCTTTTCCGCAGGGCGCTTCTGACAAGTTCCTTCATGAGCTGTGCAAGTATATTTTACTCCATTATTACCTAGGGTGCAAGTTTTCCTTACAACAGAATCCAAGGCATCTTAACAAATCAGTCTGAAACAACTGGTGCTAATATGGTGAATTGAAGTTTTAACAGGGAGATAAATAGTTACGTTTACGTATAGTAAGGAAATTCAAAACATTTTTGTGAATCTTAATTAAAGCAAGGGCATTTCGAAACCTTATTTGATATATTCTTAGTAATAGTCTTTGATAAGAAGACAGAATAGTTGTATTTGTGAAGTATATAAAATATTTGGAACTCAGTAGGTAATAATTATTTCTAATGACACTGTGCATCAATTTCTCTGTATACAATTTATTTTCATGCATATATGACTTTAACTTGAGATATATTTTATGTTATATTTGGGATATTAAAAACGAGTGTGGGCTCTCTCCACCGTAGGTTACTATGTGCGACTCTAAATGACTTTCTTGAGCGAATTTAACTTGACATACATTACATGAATACGGTTTCTCGCCGCTATGGATTAACATGTGAATCTTCAAAAATTCTGTACGAGCAAATTTGCCATGACATATACCACATGAATGTGGCTTGTTACCACTATGGCTGAACATATGTTTCTTCAAATTTCCATTCTTAGTAAATTTAGAATTATTTATGTTACATGAAACTGGCTTCTATCCGGTATGAGTTAGCATGTGATTTTTCAAATGTGCTGTCTGAGAAAACTTTGGTTGACATATGCTACATGAGTAAGGCTCATCTCCAGTATGGATTCTCATGTGTTTCTTCAAACTTTCCTTCATACCAAATTTGGCTTCGCATATATTACATTTGTAAGGCTCATCGCCTCTATGGGTCAACATATGTTTCTTTAAATTCCAATTCTTAGAATATCCCGCATCGCTTATACCCGCATGGATATGGCTTCTGGTCGTATATTAGCAAGTCTCCTTCCACGTTAGAACGTTGATTACTGCATGTATTACTAGTAAGGTTCTTTTCCACAAGGTGCTTCTGACAAGTTCCTTCATGTGCTGTGCTAGTATATTTTCCTCCATTATTACCTAGGGTTCAAGTCTTCCTTACAATGCATCTGACCAAATCAGTCTGAAACAAGTGGTGCTAATATAGTGAATTGAAGATTTAACAGGGAGATAAATAGATACGTTTACGTATAGTAAGGTAATTCAAAACATTTTGTGAATCTTAATTAAAGCAAGGGCATGTCGAAACCTTATTTGATATATTCGTAGTAATAGTCTTTTATAAGAAGACAGAATAGTTGTATTTGTGAAGGATATTAAATATTTGGGACTCAGTAGGAAATAATTATTTCTAATGACAGAGTTCATCAATTTCTCTGTATACAATTTAATTTCATGCATATATGACTTTAACTTGAGATATATTTTATGTTATATTTGGGATATTAAGAACGAGTGTGGCCTCTCGCCACAAAGAGTTACTATCTGTTACTCCAAATGACCTTTTTGAGCGAATTTAACTTGACATATATTACATGAATACGGTTTCCCGCCGCTATGGTTTAACATGTGAATCTTCAAATATTCAAATATTTGCCAAGACATATACCACAAGAATGTGGCTTCTCACCACTATGGCTGAACGTATGTTTCTTCAAATTACCATTCTTAGTAAATTTAGCATTACATATATTACATGAGACTGTCTTCTCTCCGGTATGAATTAACATGTGATTTTTCGAATGTGCTGTCTGAGAAAATTTTGTTTGACATATGCTACATGAGTAAGGCTTTTCTCCAATATGGATTCTCATGTGTTCCTTCAAATTTTCCTTCATTCCAAATTTGGCTTCGCATATATTACATTTGTAAGGCTCATCGCCTCTATGGCTCAACATATGTTTCTTTAAATTCCAATTCTTAGAAAATCCCGCATCGCTTATACCGCATGTATATGGCTTCTGGTCGTATATTAGCAAGTCTCCTTCCACGTTAGCACGTTAATTACTGCATGTATTACTAGTATGGTTCTTTTCCGCAGGGCGCTTCTGGCAAGTTCCTTCATGAGCTGTGCAAGTATATTTTACTCCATTATTACCTAGGGTGCAAGTTTTCCTTACAACAGAATCCAAGGCATCTGAACAAATCAGTCTGAAACAACTGGTTCTAATATGGTGAATTGAAGTTTTAACAGGGAGATAAATAGTTACGTTTACGTATAGTAAGGAAATTCAAAGCATTTTTGTAAATCTTATTTAAAGCAAGGGCACTTCGAAACCTTATTTGATATATTCGTAGTAATAGTAATAATTGTATTTGTGAAGTATATTAAATATATGGAACTCAGTTGATAATAATTATTTCTAACGACACTGTGCATCAATTTCTCTGTATACAATTTATTTTCATGCATATATGACTTTAACTTGAGATATATTTTTTGTTATATTTGGAATATTTAAAACGAGTGTGGCCTCTCGCCACCATGGGTTACTATATGCGACTCCAAATAACTTTTTTGAGCGAATATAACTTGACATACTGTGCCCGCCAGACAAGGATGTCGGAAGACCGCTTGACCGCAACGGCCCCTCGACACCCCCATCCACCGAACCCACAACCCTAAAAGGATCAGATGTGCATTCTCAAATCAGCCCGCACGGGACTAGTTACCTCAGGGTCGATCGGTGTTAGTGAGATGTGGAAATGTTATGAACTGACCCAAGAAAGCACATCAAAACAACAAAATAAGAAGAAGTCCAGTCTTAAGTTACCTTCTTTGTTTATTTAGAAACAGCACCCTAACCTACTTCTGAGGGTAAGAATCGGATAAGCCGCTAACCTGGATACATGATGAATAATCCCTAAACGACGTTAAGTTACCCTCTTGAAGTCCTATTATACAAAAAACAAAAAAACAGCAAACTAAGGGAATAATACGTAAGTTTAATTTAATTAATTAATTAATTAATTAATTAATTTAATTTAATTAAAGCAAAACAATGTGTATGAAACTAGGCTATGATGGTATTATCCCTGACATTTAACGTTAAAGTTATGTTCTGATTTGATCCTATCGTAAAGGTAATCATAGACGTGACGCGCCTATGCAGAAAAAAAAACTATCACACAATTGGTTCACTAAAAATACATCAGTAACAAATGGGAACACAAGTCAACAAAACATAAACACACAATAGAATACACTCTTATATTCAACATCCTCCCTACACAAATCGTCGACTGTTTGTAGACGATTGTCATCTGAATTACATTCAAAGATTCAAGGAGTGTCAGCTTGATCTAATTGTATTTAGAAGCATCACCCTCAGGTGAAAAATCGAAGATCGAATCATGACAACAACATACGAAAAAAAAATTATTATTCAAAAAAACTGAAGTTCAAAACTATTTAATTATTTATTTAATTATTAATTATTTATTGCTTTCAAAATAAAACTATTTCATTATCATTATTATTATCATTATTTATTATTATTATTTATTATTATTATTAACATTTTTTTATTTTTATTATTATTATTATTATTATTATTATTATTTCAGGAAGTGTATTTAATATTGTCATTAGACACGAAGAACAGAATCAGACCCATAAATAAACTCTCCCTTCGAGAAGCATCAGTCATCTCGATTCTCCAGCATCATCAAACATCTTCATATGAGCCTCACCGCTCAACTTCAATACACGCCAGTCACAGCTGAACTCGTGTTTACAAATACCAATACGTGTGGTTACCCAACACACACCTTATGAAACGGTCGACAGTGGTATAAACATCACCTGTCACCTAATTAACATCACCATGAGCGATAATGCATCGTCTTCATGTGGAACAAATTACCCAATCACAATCTAACACGTTGCCCTGGTCTGATACATCTTCGGTCTGTACAAAATTAAGTTAATGGCTGCCCAGAACAGCTGTTACAGCTCTTAAATAATGGTTTCAATATAATACAAGTTACATTTTACTTAACAAATTTATTAACCTTATGGGAGTGTAAATTCATTGACAAAATACTGCTGTGCAGTTCTACGCTAAGTGTAGTATTGAGTTTGTGTGTGCCTTTAGTTGTTGTATAATGTGACATGTGAATGATGCATTTGCTTGCGGCCGGTATATTCGAGTGTCCGCCACGGCTTTCAAGGTCCCAATACACTCTTCCTCAGACGAACAATTGAGCTCACCGCTTGCTTTGAAACCAGTTCTAAATCCACGCATTCAGATGTACAATTGTAATAACGCCACACTTCTGGCATAACAAAAGAATAATGTTGTATTCCAGGTAGACCAAAGATATAGATACTGTATGTCACTCTTTCTGCAGTGACTTGAATATATTAAAATGATACGTAGGAGGTATTAAAAATGCTTAAACAAATTATACTGTAGTCATTCCGTCATGTCTATCGACTGCCATACCTTCCCAAGGATCGTGTGTTCGAGAATAACACACACTTCCACCTTCCTTGAGTACATGAAGTTATATTTGCGGCGTTCTTCTTCAATTTATGCATAGTGCTCCCAATGCCTTTCTTAACCATTATATTTACAAATTGCCATGTAGAAATAGACCGACAGGAAATAATAGTTAAACACATAACTACCATAAAAAAACAAATCCTGCCTATAACCAACTGTGTGAATACGTGCGGCCAATATATTATGCTAATTATCCACCACAATTCTACCGTACATAAATGGTTTTATTTGACTTACTCGTTCATGGTTGGTTGTATGAGATGGATGGCTCTCGGTTTGAACCTGGTCCTCGGTTCCCTCACCCTCCTTAACCATCGTTTCTTTCTCCCCATGGTATTATTTGGCATCGGCTCTTCCCATTGTTGAATGGTTTACTCGGACATTCCTCCTGCCATAAGGATGGCGGTAGCTTCCGTGTAGTTATAGGCCCCCATGATGGTAGTAGTATTACACGTTGGAGAAGCCTGAATCACTGATTTTATCGGAACAATAGTTGTAAAATTTCCACTGATTCTAAACTGTGCGGATATTCAAAATTGCCTTTCGATTTCCGCCACTGACTTTATTGACGCATCTGCATCATATTACACAGACTTTACAACTTTTCTCACTCCACAATTACACGGGTTTGATAATAGCACTTCAAAATGTTGACAATTTACAGTTCGACTAGTCACGAATAACAGTTTCAATGCACTTTCCAAATATAAAAGTCTGTTCGATAATAGTAATATTAATGGACTACTCGTCCTTACCCTGTTCATTACCCGAGATCCAGTTGCGGCGTTTTTCAATCACACACGACATGACACAGGATTGTCTAGGTAATGGCGACCAGTGCTTCTTCCTCTCCATCGTCGGGCACCGCGTGAGTCGTTTCCTGACTATGTAAATTAACCGTTTATAACCCAGCATATCATTTACACAACCAGCACTCTCGAAAATTATAGAAAAAAAATCATTGGAGTGCTCTTGTTGTCTGAATTGTCCTGTGGTTCATAATCTCACTATTAAAGAAATATGTTACTTCAGTTGGCAACTTCCCCTGGTTGGTTGATGTTCCATGGTTGGATGTGCGGTTGAGCTTCTTTGGGATTTTTTTCCTCGGCAATCAATTTTCGATGAGCCGGAAATGGTCATGGGGTCATGAGCCTTTCGGTCTCATATGCCTCGTCGTCGATAAAAATAACAATTTTGGCAAAAATTTTTATTTTCCCGTTATTAATTCCTCCAGCAATACAGTGATTTAACAATGAGTCCTTGAATTCCTCAAATGTTCTAAATGAATAGCTGAACGCACGATACCAAACGGCTGCATTGCCCTCTAAAAGTTTCTCCGTAACTCGGAGTTGCCTCTCCGGTGGTACCATAGTATCTCTGAGGTATGCTTCAACATTTCGTAAAAATTCTACGGATGTAATCGGTCCAGTTCCCGAAAATCTCTGAGGTTTTTCCTCCTGCATTCGGGTTATCATTATGTTACTCCCTTGGGAATTGTGGGATTGTGGTGTATTGAATTGCAGGTGTGTCTTATTCAAGTCCTCGCTGAATTCGGAGTACGTCCCCTGTTCCTTCAACGGTGGCGTTTCTCTTTCAACTGGTTAAGGTCGATCCTGTGTCTCTAATTTGGTTAACAACCTGCGTTCCAGTTCCTCTATGTCTGGTGTGTTTATATTTGAAGTTTGACTTCCCTTAAGTGAGTCAACATGGAGTTCAATTCGTTCGATCTTGCTCCTCAAACGTGTGTCGATTTCTTTGACCTGCTTGGTAACGTTCTCGACCTGTTTGATAACAGCTTCGCTATTTTTCTTCGCGCTTTCATTTATTTGTTGTATGTTTTTCAGAGTATCCCCTTTAATTGTGTCTACGTCCTTCTCGAGACGCTCCTGTAAGAGGTTGATATGACCCCTAAGTGACGAAAAATCTTTGTTGAGATTGTGGTTTGTTTCACTTACATCTCCCTTTACGATATCTATGTCCACCTTAAGTTCCGCAACTGAAACTTGCATATCTCTCTTAAGATTCGCAGCAGTTTCGGTTAATTCGCTCCTGATATCCTGAATACTCTGTGTATTCGTTGTTATTTCGGCTCGAACTGCCTCTACTGTCATCAGGGCCATCTTCACGTTTGAATTAACTACGACAGCTATACCACGTGACAAGTTAAGTCCGGCATTTACAACACCTACTTCGGCTTTAAGCCTTTCGACATATTTTCTGCCTTCCTCAAACCGAATTACCAAACTGTTCAATTTTGTTGCTACGCCGTCATTCGATTTCTTCACGTCCTCCTTTATAAGGTCTAACGCAGCATTGACTTCGACTCGACTTGTGTTCATTTCGTCTTTCATGTCCTGACGACTTTTATCTAATATGGTGTTCAACGTATCGACAGCTTTTTCTAAACGATCACTCACGTCATCCAAATTGACATTTAATGTGACTAGACTAGCATTCACTTTGTCTGTGCTTGTTTTAGTGTCTTTCCTAACAGCTTCAACTTCTCTCTGAATTCTAGCTAAATCAGCACGAACTTCTTTTCTTTGTTCCTTAATATCCCTGCCCATGGCAGTAAATGCAGCTATTAAGTGACGATTAGCTTCTGCCCTAACGGTTTGTATATCAGCTCTAACGTCAACAATTGCAGCTGTGTTCTCTGCCCTACTTGCTTCCACGTCACCACGAAGTGTTAATAAGTCTTCTCTAACTGTGTTGACCGTAGTATTAATATTATTAAAGCTGACATTCGCCTCTGCTTTATTAGCAGCTAACGCGGCGTTCATCTCCGTTCTGACATTAGCTAGTTCATCCCTAACAGTGTTCATGTCACCCTTAATAGTGTTCATATTAGTATTTAAATCATTGTTCATAAGTGCCATGTTTGTATTTATAGTGTTCACATTGGCACTTATGGAAGTGTTTATGTTGGCACTCAACTCCGCCAACATGCCCTTCAGTATCTCCTGATCCATATTTAAATATTCACTATTTGGAGAATACATGGGAATCACCGACACCATTAACCATATACAAAGAGTTATGAGGCAGAATTGTGGTGGAAAACCTGCTACTCTAAAATAAACATCGAAAGTATGGCTGGACTTAAATTACCATTAAAATATGCTACAGAAAAACAACAATCGTTTCAATAATGAATATACATTTACTTCGGATGAGGTTACAGCAATATAAAAATCCTCAAATTAATTTTACCAGTAACTAGTACCTCACCCCACGGTCTAATATCACTAGGTGAATGCCGTGCGACTTACTAAACGGCAGAACGACCTTTCAATTCGTCCCTGTCCAGTTAGAATGTCTTAAGGAAAATAATGATCCTTTTAACAAGTTGGTACGATTTCTCAAATTCGTTAATCCAACAAGTAAACAAACAGAACATCCCAACACGCAGCTTCGTCGAAATAAACATCTCTTCGAGGCCTGCACGTTCGGCGCCATGAAAATGAGGTATATGTGCCCGCCAGACAAGGATGTCGGAAGACCGCTTGACCGCAACGGCCCCTCGACACCCCCATCCACCGAACCCACAACCCTAAAAGGATCAGATGTGCATTCTCAAATCAGCCCGCACGGGACTAGTTACCTCAGGGTCGATCGGTGTTAGTGAGATGTGGAAATGTTATGAACTGACCCAAGAAAGCACATCAAAAACAACAAAATAAGAAGAAGTCCAGTCTTAAGTTACCTTCTTTGTTTATTTAGAAACAGCACACTAACCTACTTCTGAGGGTAAGAATCGGATAAGTCGCTAACCTGGATACATGATGAATAATCCCTAAATGACGTTAAGTTACCCTCTTGAAGTCCTATTATACAACAAAACAAAAAAACAGCAAACTAAGGGAATAATACGTAAGTTCGGCCCTAAGCAATTACAATGAGAAATTTAATTAAAGCAAAACAATGTGTATGAAACTAGGCTATGATGGTATTATCCCTGACATTTAACGTTAAAGTTATGTTCTGATTTGATCCTATCGTAAAGGTAATCATAGACGTGACGCGCCTATGCAGAAAAAAAACTATCACACAATTGGTTCACTAAAAATACATCAGTAACAAATGGGAACACAAGTCAACAAAACATAAACACACAATAGAATACACTCTTATATTCAACATCCTCCCTACACGAATCGTCGACTGTTTGTAGACGATTGTCATCTGAATTACATTCAAAGATTCAAGGAGTGTCAGCTTGATCTAATTGTATTTAGAAGCATCACCCTCAGGTGAAAAATCGAAGATCGAATCATGACAACAACATACGAAAAAAAAATTATTATTCAAAAAAACTGAAGTTCAAAACTATTTAATTATATATTTAATTATTAATTATTTATTGCTTTCAAAATAAAACTATTTCATTATCATTATTATTATCATTATTTATTATTATTATTTATTATTATTATTAACATTTTTTTTATTTTTATTATTATTATTATTATTATTATTATTATTATTTCAGGAAGTGTATTTAATATTGTCATTAGACACGAAGAACAGAATCAGACCCATAAATAAACTCTCCCTTCGAGAAGCATCAGTCATCTCGATTCTCCAGCATCATCAAACATCTTCATATGAGCCTCACCGCTCAACTTCAATACACGCCAGTCACAGCTGAACTCGTGTTTACAAATACCAATACGTGTGGTTACCCAACACACACCTTATGAAACGGTCGACAGTGGTATAAACATCACCTGTCACCTAATTAACATCACCATGAGCGATAATGCATCGTCTTCATGTGGAACAAATTACCCAATCACAATCTAACACGTTGCTCTGGTCTGATACATCTTCGGTCTGTACAAAATTAAGTTAATGGCTGCCCAGAACAGCTGTTACAGCTCTTAAATAATGGTTTCAATATAATACAAGTTACATTTTACTTAACAAATTTATTAACCTTATGGGAGTGTAAATTCATTGACAAAATACTGCTGTGCATTTCTACGCTAAGTGTAGTATTGAGTTTGTGTGTGCCTTTAGTTGTTGTATAATGTGACATGTGAATGATGCATTTGCTTGCGGCCGGTATATTCGAGTGTCCGCCACGGCTTTCAAGGTCCCAATACACTCTTACGCCGACGAACAATTGAGCTCACCGCTTGCTTTGAAACCAGTTCTAAATCCACGCATTCAGATGTACAATTGTAATAACGCCACACTTCTGGCATAACAAAAGAATAATGTTGTATTCCAGGTAGACCAAAGATATAGATACTGTATGTCACTCTTTCTGCAGTGACTTGAATATATTAAAATGATACGTAGGAGGTATTAAAAATGCTTAAACAAATTATACTGTAGTCATTCCGTCATGTCTATCGACTGCCATACCTTCCCAAGGATCGTGTGTTCGAGAATAACACACACATCCACCTTCCTTGAGTACATGAAGTTATATTTGCGGCGTTCTTCTTCAATTTATGCATAGTGCTCCCAATGCCTTTCTTAACCATTATATTTACAAATTGCCATGTAGAAATAGACCGACAGGAAATAATAGTTAATCACATAACTACCATAAAAAAACAAATCCTGCCTATAACCAACTGTGTGAATACGTGCGGCCAATATATTATGCTAATTATCCACCACAATTCTACCGTACATAAATGGTTTTATTTGACTTACTCGTTCATGGTTGGTTGTATGAGATGGATGGCTCTCGGTTTGAACCTGGTCCTCGGTTCCCTCACCGTCCTTAACCATCGTTTCTTTCTCCCCATGGTATTATTTGGCATCGGCTCTTCCCATTGTTGAATGATTTACTCGGACATTCCTCCTGCCATAAGGATGGCGGTAGCTTCCGTGTAGTTATAGGCCCCCATGATGGTAGTAGTATTACACGTTGGAGAAGCCTGAATCACTGATTTTATCGGAACAATAGTTGTAAAATTTCCACTGATTCTAAACTGTGCGGATATTCAAAATTGCCTTTCGATTTCCGCCACTGACTTTATTGACGCATCTGCATCATATTACACAGACTTTACAACTTTTCTCACTCCACAATTACACGGGTTTGATAATAGCACTTCAAAATGTTGACAATTTACAGTTCGACTAGTCACGAATAACAGTTTCAATGCACTTTCCAAATATAAAAGTCTGTTCGATAATAGTAATATTAATGGACTACTCGTCCTTACCCTGTTCATTACCCGAGATCCAGTTGCGGCGTTTTTCAATCACACACGACATGACACAGGATTGTCTAGGAAATCATTAGAGTGCCCTTGTTGTCTGAATTGTCCTGTGGTTCATAATCTCACTATTAAAGAAATATGTTACTTCAGTTGGCGACTTTCCCTGGTTGGTTGGTGTTCCATGGTTGGATGTGCGGTTGAGCTTCTTTGGGATTTTTTTCCTCGGCAATCAATTTTCGATGAGCCGGAAATGGTCATGGGGTCATGAGCCTTTCGGTCTCAATACATTACATGAATACGGTTTTTCGCGCTATGGATTAACATCTGAATCTTCAAAAATTCTGTACGAGCTAATTTGCCATGACATATACCACATGAATGTGGCTTCTCACCACTATGGCTGAACATATGTTTCTTCAAATTTCCATTCTTAGTAAATTTAGAATTATTTATATTACATGAAACTGGCTTCTCTCCGGTATGAGTTAACATGTGATTTTTCCATTGTGCTGTCTGAGAAAATTTTGTTTGACATATGCTACATGAGTAAGGCGTTTCTCCAGTATGGATTCTCATGTGTTTCTTAAAAATTTCCTTCATTCCAATTTTGGCATCGCATATATTACATTGGTAAGGCTCGTCGCCTCTATGGCTCAACATATGTTTCTTTAAATTCCAATTCTTAGCAAATCCCGCATCGCGTATACCGCAAGGATATGGATTCTGGTCGTATATTAGCAAGTTTCCTTCCACGTTAGCACGTTGATTACATTAAATATTACTAGCAAGTTTCTTTCCTACAGGGTGCTTCTGACAAGTTCCTTCATGTGCGGGGCTAGTATATTTTCCTCCATTGTTACATAGGGTGCATGATTTCCTTACAACAGAATCCAAGGCATCTGAACAATTCAGTCTGAAACAAGTGGTGCTAATATAGTGAATTGAAGTTTTAACAGGGAGATAAATAGTTACGTTTACGTATAGTAAGCAAATTCAAACCTTTTTGGGAATCTTAATTAAAGCAAGGGCATTTCGAAACCTTATGTGATATATTCGTAGTAATAGTCTTTGATAAGGAGACAGAATAGTTGTATTTGTGAAGTATATTAAATATTTGGAACTCAGTAGATAATAATTATTTCTAATGACACAGTGCATCAATTTCTCTGTATACAATTTATTTTCATGCATATACGAGTTTAACTTGAGATATAATTTATGTTATATTTGGGATATTAATGGGTTACTATGTGAGGATCCAAATTACTTTTTTGAGCGAATTTAACTTGAAATACATGACATGAGTACGGTGTCTCGCCGCTATAGGTTAACATGTTAATCTTCAAATATTACCTACGAGGAAATTTGCCATGACATATACCACAAGAATGTGGCTTCTCACCTCTATGGCTGAACATATGTTTCTTCAAATTTCCATTCTTAGTAAATTTAGCATTTCATATATTACATGAAACTGTCTTCTCTCCGGTATTAGTTAACATGTGATTTTTCAAATGTGCTGTCTGAGAAAAGTTTGTTTGACATATGCTACATGAGTAAGGCGTTTCTCCAGTATGGATTCTCATGTGTTTCTTCAAACTTTCCTTCAATCCAATTTTGGCATCGCATATATTACATTGGTAAGGCTCGTCGCCTCTATGGCTCAACATATGTTACTTTAAATTCCAATTCTTAGCAAATCCCGCATCCCGTATACCGCAAGGATATGGCTTCTGGTCGTATATTAGCAAGTCTCCTTCCACGTTAGCACGTTGATTACTGCATGTATTTCCAGTAAGGTTCTTTTCCACAGGGTGCTTCTGACAAGTTCCTTCATGTGCTGTGCTAGTATATTTTCCTCCCTTATTACCTAGGGTGCAGGTTTTCCTTACAACGCATCTGAACATATCTGTCGGAAACAAGTGGTGCTAATTTAGTGAATTGAAGTTTTAACAGGGAGATAAATAAATACGTTTACGTATAGTAAGGTAATTCAAAACATTTATGTGAACCTCAATTAAAGCAAGGGCATTTCTAAACCTTATTTGATATATTCGTCTTTGATAAGAAGACAGAATAGTTGTACTTGTGAAGTATATTAAATATTTGGAACACAGTAGATAATAATTATTTCTAATGACACTGTGCATCAATTTCTCTGTAGACAATTTATTTTCATGCATATACGACTTTAACTTGAGATTTATATTATGTCATATTTGTGATATTAAAAACGTGTGTGGCTTCTCACCACTATGGCTGAACATATGTTTCTTCAAATTTCCATTCATAGTAAATTTAGCATTACATATATTACTTGAAACTGGCTTATCTCCGGTATGAGTTAACGTGTGATTTTTCAAAGTGCTGTCTGAGAAAATTTTGTTTGACATATGCGACATTAGTATGTCTCTTCTCCAGTATTGGTTCTCATGTGTTTCTTCAAACTTTCTTTCATACCAAATTTGACTTCACATATATTACATTTGTAAGGCTCGTTGCCTCTATGGCTCAACAAATGTTTCTTTAAATTCCAATTCATAGCAAATCCCACATCGCATATACCGCATGGATATGGCTTCTAGTCTCCTTCCACGTTTGCACGTTGATTACATCAAGTATTACTAGTAAGTTTCTTTCCCACATGGTGCTTCTGACAAGTTCGTTCATGTGCTGTGCTAGTATATTTTCCTCCATTATTACATAGGGTGCAAGTTTCCCTTATAACAGGATCCAACGCATCTGAACTAATCAGTCTGAAACAAGTGGTGCTAATATAGTGAATTGAAGTTTTAACAGGGAGAAAAATAGTTACGTTTACGTATAGTAAGGAAATTCAAAGCATTTTTGTAAATCTTAATTAAAGCAAGGGCATTTCGAAACCTTATTTGATATATTCGTAGTAATAGTCTTTGATAAGAAGACAGAATAGTTGTATTTGTGAAGTATATTAAATATTTGGAACTCAGTAGATAATAACTACTTCTAATGACACTGTGCATCAATTTCTCTGTATAAAATTTAATTTCATGCATATATGACTTTAACTTGAGATATATTTTATGTTTTATTTGGGATAGTAGGAACAAGTGTGGCCTCTCGCCACAAAGGGTTACTATGTGCGACTCCAAATGACCTTTTTGAGCGAATTTAACTTGACATATATTACATGAATACGGTTTCTCGCCGCTATGTTTTAACATGTGAATCTTCAAATATTCTCTACGAGCAAATTTGCCATGACATATACCACAAGAAAGTGGCTTGTCACCACTATGGCTGAAAATATGTTTCTTCAAACTTCCAATCTTAGTAAATATAACATTTCATAAATTACATGAAACTGTCTTCTCTCCGGTATGAGTTAACATGTGATTTTTCAAATGTGTTGTCTAAGAAAATTTTGTTTGACATATGCTACATGTGTAAGGCGTTTCTCCAGTATGGATTCTCATGTGTTTCTTCAAACTTTCCTTCAATCCAATTTTGGCATCGCAGATATTACATTGGTAAGGCTCGTCGCCTCTATGGCTCAACATATGTTTCTTTAAATTCCAATTCTTAGCAAATCCCGCATCGCGTATACCGCAAGGATATGGCTTCTGGTCGTATATTAGCAAGTCTCCTTTCACTTTAGCACGTTGATTACATCAAATATTACTAGTAAGTTTCTTTCCTACAGGGTGCTTCTGACAAGTTCGTTCATGTGCTGGGCTAGTATATTTTCCATTATTATTACCTAGGGTGCAAGTTTTCCTTACAACAGGATACAACGCATCTGAACATATCAGTCTGAAACAAATGGTGCTAATATAGTGAATTGAAGTTTTAACAAGGAGACAAATAGATACGTTTACGTATAGTAAGGAAATTCAAAACATGACATTTTTGTGAATCTTAATAAAAGCAAGGGCATTTCGAAACCTTATTTGATATATTCGTAGTAATAGTCTTTGATAAGAAGACAGAATAGTTGTATTTGTGATGTATATTAAATATTTGGAACTCAGTAGATAATAATTATTTCTAATGACACAGTGCATCAATTTCTCTGTATACAATTTATTTTCATGCATATACGAGTTTAACTTGAGATATAATTTATGTTATATTTGGGATATTAATGGGTTACTATGTGAGGATCCAAATGACTTTTTTGAGCGAATTTAACTTGAAATACATTACATGAGTACGGTTTCTGGCCGCTATGGGTTAACATGTGAATCTTCAAATATTATCTACGAGCAAATTTGCCATGACATATACCACAAGAATGTGGCTTCTCACCTCTATGGCTGAACATATGTCTCTTCAAATATCCATTCTTAGTAAATTTAGCTTTACATATATTACATGAAACTGTCTTCTCTCCGGTATGAGTTATCATGTGATTTTTCAAATGTGCTGTCTGACAAAACTTTGTTTGACATATGCTACATGAGTAAGGCGTTTCTCCAGTATGGATTCTCATGTGTTTCTTCAAACTTTCCTTCATTCCAATTTTGGCATCGAATATATTACATTGGTAAGGCCCGTCGCCCCTATGGTTCAACATATGTTTCTTTAAATTCCAATTCTTAGATAATCCCGCATCGCTTATACCGCATAGATATGGCTTCTGGTCGTATATTAGCAAGTCTCCTTCCACGTTAGCACGTTGATTACTGCATGTATTTCTAGTAAGGTTCTTTTCCACAGGTTGCTTCTGACAAGTTCCTTCATGTGCTGTGCTAGTATATTTTCCTCCATTATTACCTAGGGTGCAAGTTTTCCTTACAACGCATCTGAACAAATCAGTCGGAAACAAGTGGTGCTAATATAGTGAATTGAAGTTTTAACAGGGAGATAAAAAGTACGTTTACGTATAGTAAGGAAATTCAAAACATTTTTGTAAATCTTAATTAAAGCAATGGCATTTCGAAACCTTATATGATATATTCGTAGTAATAGTCTTTGATAAGAAGACAGAATAGTTGTATTTGTGAAGTATATTAAATATTTGGAACTCAGTAGATAATAACTACTTCTAATGACACAGTGCATCAATTTCTCTGTATACAATTTATTTTCATGCATTTACGAGTTTAAGTTGAGATATATTTTATGTTATATTTGGGATATTAATGGGTTACTATGTGAGAATCCAAATGACTTTTTCGAGCGAATTTAACTTGAAATACATTACATTAGTACGGTTTCTCGCCGCAATGTGTTAACATGTGTATCATCAAATATTATCTACGAGCAAATTTGCCATGGCATATACCACATGAATGTGGCTTCTCTCCGGTATGAGTTAACATGTGATTTTTCAAAAGTGCTGTCTGAGAAAAGTTTGTTTGACATATGCTACATGAGTAAGGCGATTCTTCAGTATGGATTCTCATGTGTTTCTTCAAACTTTCCTTCATTCCAATTTTGGCATCGCATATATTACATTGGGAAGGAAGTGAATTGAAGTTTTAACAGGGAGAAAAATAGTTACGTTTACGTATAGTAAGGAAATTCAAAGCATTTTTGTAAATTTTAATTAAAGCAAGGGCATTTCGAAACCTTATTTGATATATTGGTAGTAATAGTCTTTGATAAGAAGACAGAATAGTTGTATTTGTGAAGTATATTAAATATTTGGAACTCAGTAGATAATAATTATTTATAATGACACTGTGCATCAATTTCTCTGTATACAATTTATTTTCATGCATATATGAGTTTAACTTGAGATATATTTTATGTTATATTTGGGATATTAGGAACAAGTGTGTCCTCTCGCCACAAAGGGTTACTATGTGTGACTCCAAATGACCTTTTTGAGCGAATTTAACTTTACATATATTACATGAATACGGTTTCTCACCGCTATGTTTTAACATGCGAATCTTCAAATATTATCTACGAGCAAATTTGCCATGACATATACCACAAGAAAGTGGCTTGTCACCACTATGGCTGAAAATATGTTTCTTCAAACTTCCAATCTTAGTAAATTTAACATTTCATATATAACATGAAACTGTCTTCTCTCCGGTATGAGTTAACATTTGATTTTTCAAATGTGCTCTCTGAGAAAATTTTGTTTGACATATGCTACATGAGTAAGGCGTTTCTGCAGTATGGATTCTCATGTGTTTCTTCAAACTTTCCTTCATTCCAATTTTGGCATCGCAGATATTACATTGGTAAGGCTCGTCGCCTCTATGGCTCAACATATGTTTCTTCAAATTCCAATTCTTAGCAAATCCCGCATCGCGTATACCGCAATGATATGGCTTCTGGTCGTATATTAGCAAGTCTCCTTTCACGTTAGCACGTTGATTACATCAAATATTACTAGTAAGGTTCTTTCCCACAGGGTGCTTCTGACAAGTTCCTTCATGTGCTGGGCTAGTATATTTTCCATTATTATTACCTAGGGTGCAAGTTTTCCTTACAACAGGATCCAACGCATCTGAACATATCAGTCTGAAACAAGTGGTGATAATATAGTGAATTGAAGTTTTAACAGGGAGATAAATAGATACGTTTACGTATAGTAAGGAAATTCAAAACATTTTTGTGAATCTTAATAAAAGCAAGGGCATTTCGAAACCTTATTTGATATATTCGTAGTAATAGTCTTTGATAAGAAGACAGAATAGTTGTAATTGTGAAGTATATTAAATATTTGGAACTCAGTAGATAATAATTATTTCTAATGACACAGTGCGTCAATTTCTCTGTATACAATTTATTTTCATGCATATACGTGTTTAACTTGAGATATAATTTATGTTATATTTGGGATATTAATGGGTTACTATGTGAGGATCCAAATGACTTTTTTGAGCGAATTTAACTTGACATATATTACATGAATACGGTTTCTTGCCGCTATGTTTGAGCATGTGAATCTTCACATATTCTCTACGAGCAAATTTGCCATGACAAATACCACAAGAAAGTGGCTTGTCACCACTATGGCTGAAAATATGTTTCTTCAAATTTCAAATCTTAGTAAATTTAACATTTCATATATTACATGAAACTGTCTTCTCTCCGGTATGAGTTAAGATGTGATTTTTCAAATGTGCTGTCTGAGAAAATTTTGTTTGACATATGCTACATGAGTAAGGCGTTTCTCCAGTATGGATTCTCATGTGTTTCTTCAAACTTTCCTTCAATCCAATTTTGGCATCGCAGATATTACATTTGTAAGGCTCGTCCCCTCTATGGATCAACATATGTTTCTTTAAATTCCAATTCTTAGAAAATCCCGTATCGCTTATACCGCATGGATATGGCTTCTGGTCGTATATTAGCAAGTCTCCTTCCACGTTAGCACGTTGAAAACGTCAAATAATACTAGTAAGGTTCCTTCCCACAGGGTGCTTCTGACAAGTTCCTTCATGTGCTGTGCTAGTATATTTTCCTCCATTATTACCTAGGGTGTAAGTTTTCCTTACAACAGAATCCAAGGCATCTGAACAATTCAGTCTGAAACAAGTGGTGCTAATATAGTGAATTGAAGTTTTAACAGGGAGATAAATAGATACGTTTACGTATAGTAAGGAAATTCAAACCATTTTTGTAAATTCTAATTAAAGCAAGGGCATTTCGAAACCTTATTTGATATATTCGTCTTTGATAAGAAGACAGAATAGTTGTATTTGGGAAGAATATTAAATATTTGGAACTCAGAAGATAATAATTATTTCTAATGACACTGTGCATCAATTTCTCTGTATACAATTATTTTCATGCATATATGAGTTTAACTTGAGATATATTTTATGTTATATTTGGGATATTAAAAACGAGTGTGGGCTCTCGCCACCGTAGGTTACTATGTGCGACTCTAAATGACTTTTTTGGGCGAATTTAACTTGACATACATTACATGAGTACGGTTTCTCGCCGCTATAGGTTAACATGTGAATCTTCGAATATTCTCTACGAGCAAATTTGCCATGACTTATACCACAAGAATTTGGCTTGTCACCACTATGGCTGAACATATGTTTCTTTAAATTTCCATTCTTAGTAAATTTAGCATTACATATATTACATGAAACTGTCTTCTCTCCGGTATGAGTTAACATGTGATTTTTCAAAAGTGCTGTGTGAGAAAATTTTGTTTGACATATGCTACATGAGTAAGGCTTTTCTCCAGTACGGATTCTCATGTGTTACTTCAAACTTTCCTTCATTCCAATTTTGGCATCGCATATATTACATTGGTAAGGCTCGTCGCCTCTATGGTTCAACATATTTTTCTTTAAATTCCAATTCTTAGCAAATCCCGCATCGCGTATACCGCAAGGATATGGCTTCTGGTCGTATATTAGCAAGTCTCCTTTCACGTTAGCACGTTGATTACATCAAATATTACTAGTAAGGTTCTTTCCCACAGGGTGCTTATGACAAGTTCCTTCATGTGCTGGGCTAGTATATTTTCCATTATTATTACCTAGGGTGCAAGTTTTCCTTACAACAGGATCCAACGCATCTGAACATATCAGTCTGAAACAAGTGGTGCTAATAGAGTGAATTGAAGTTTTAACAAGGAGATAAATAGATACGTTTACGTATAGTAAGGAAATTCAAAACATTTATGTGAACCTTAATTAAAGCAAGGGCATTTCGAAACCTTATTTGATATATTCGTAGTAATAGTCTTTGATAAGAAGACAGAATAGTTGTATTTGTGAAGTATATTAAATATTTGGGACTCAGTAGATAATAACTATATCTAATGACACGGTGCATCAATTTCTCTGTATACAATTTATTTTCATGCATATACGACTTTAACTTGAGATTTATATTATGTCATATTTGTGATATTAAAAACGTGTGTGGCTTCTCACCACTATGGCTGAACATATGTTTCTTCAAATTTCCATTCTTAGTAAATTTAGCATTACATATATTACTTGAAACTTGCTTCTCTCCGGTATGAGTAATATGTGATTTTTCAAAGTGCTGTCTGAGAAAATTTTGTTTGACATATGCTACATGAGTATGTCTCTTCTCCAGTATGGATTCTTATTTGTTTCTTCAAACTTTCTTTCATACCAAATTTGACTTCACATATATTACATTTGTAAGGCTCGTTGCCTCTATGGCTCAACAAATGTTTCTTTAAATTCCAATTCATAGCAAATCCCGCATCGCATATACCGCATGGATATGGCTTCTAGTCTCCTTCCACGTTAGCACGTTGATTACATCAAGTATTACTAGTAAGTTTCTTTCCCACATGGTGCTTCTGACAAGTTCGTTCATGTGCTGTGCTAGTATATTTTCCTCCATTATTACATAGGGTGCAAGCATCCCTTATAACAGGATTCAACGCATCTGAACTAATCAGTCAGAAACAAGTGGTGCTAATATAGTGAATTGAAGTTTTAACAGGGAG
Source organism: Meconema thalassinum (assembly GCA_946902985.2). Taxonomy (NCBI): domain Eukaryota; kingdom Metazoa; phylum Arthropoda; class Insecta; order Orthoptera; family Tettigoniidae; genus Meconema; species Meconema thalassinum. Next base: position 255,783,365 of record OX336388.2, on the reverse strand, counting down.
AAAAATAGTTACGTTTACGTATAGTAAAGAAATTCACAGCATTTTTGTAAATCTTAATTAAAGCAAGGGCATTTCGAAACCTTATTTGATATATTGGTAGTAATAGTCTTTGATAAGAAGACGGAATAGTTGTATTTGTGAGGTATATTAAATATTTGGAACTCTGTAGATAATAACTACTTCTAATGACACTGTGCATCAATTTCTCTGTATAAAATTTAATTTCATGCATATATGACTTTAACTTGAGATATATTTTATGTTATATTAGGGATATTAGGAACAAGTGTTGCCTCTCGCCACCATGGGTTACTATGTGCGACTCCAAATGACCTTTTTGAGCGAATTTAACTTGACATATATTACATGAATACGGTTTCTCGCCGCTATGTTTTAACATGTGAATCTTCAAATTTGCCATGACATATACCACAAGAAAGTGGCTTGTCACCACTATGGCTGAAAATATGATTCTTCAAATTTCCAATCTTAGTAAATTCAGCATTTCATATATTACATGAAACTGTCTTCTCTCCGGTATGAGTTAACATGTGATTTTTCAAATGTGCTGTCTGAGAAAATTTTGTTTGACATATGCTACATGAGTAAGGCGTTTCTCCAGTATGGATCCTCATGTGTTTCTTCAAACTTTCCTTCAATCCAATTTTGGCATCGCATATATTACATTGGTAAGGCTCGTCGCCTCTATGGCTCAACATATGTATCTTTAAATTCCAATTCTCAGCAAATCCCGCATCGCGTATACCGCAAGGATTTGGCTTCTGGTCGTGTATTAGCAAGTCTCCTTTCACGTTAGCACGTTGATTACATCAAATATAACTAGTAAGGTTCTTTCCCACAGGGTGCTTCTGACGAGTTCCTTCGTGTGCTGGGCTAGTATATTTTCCACGATTATTACCTAGGATGCAAGTTTTCCTTACAACAGTATCCAACGCATCTGAACATATCAGTCTGAAACAAGTGGTGCTAATAGAGAGAATTGAAGGTTTAACAAGGAGATAAATAGATACGTTTACGTATAGTAAGGAAATTCAAAACATTTTTGTGAATCTTAATTTAAGCAAGGGCATTTCGAAACCTTATTTGATATATTCGTCTTTGATAAGAAGACAGAATAGTTGTATTTGTGAAGTATATTAAATATTTGGAACTCAGTAGATAATAATTATTTCTAATGACACTGTGCATCAATTTCTCTGTATACAATTTATTTTCATGCATATACGTGTTTAACTTGAGATATAATTTATGTTATATTTGGGATATTAATGGGTTACTATGTGAGGATCCAAATGACTTTTTTGAGCGAATTTAACTTGACATATATTACATGAATACGGTTTCTTGCCGCTATGTTTGAGCATGTGAATCTTCACATATTCTCTACGAGCAAATTTGCCATGACAAATACCACAAGAAAGTGGCTTGTCACCACTATGGCTGAAAATATGTTTCTTCAAATTTCAAATCTTAGTAAATTTAACATTTCATATATTATATGAAACTGTCTTCTCTCCGGTATGAGTTAAGATGTGATTTTTCAAATGTGCTGTCTGAGAAAATTTTGTTTGACATATGCTACATGAGTAAGGCGTTTCTCCAGTATGGATTCTCATGTGTTTCTTCAAACTTTCCTTCAATCCAATTTTGGCATCGCAGATATTACATTTGTAAGGCTCGTCCCCTCTATGGATCAACATATGTTTCTTTAAATTCCAATTCTTAGCAAATCCCGTATCGCTTATACCGCATGGATATGGCTTCTGGTCGTATATTACCAAGTCTCCTTCCACGTTAGCACGTTGAAAACGTCAAATAATACTAGTAAGGTTCCTTCCCACAGGGTGCTTCTGACAAGTTCCTTCATGTGCTGTGCTAGTATATTTTCCTCCATTATTACCTAGGGTGTAAGTTTTCCTTACAACAGAATCCAAGGCATCTGAACAATTCAGTCTGAAACAAGTGGTGCTAATATAGTGAATTGAAGTTTTAACAGGGAGATAAATAGATACGTTTACGTATAGTAAGGAAATTCAAACCATTTTTGTAAATTCTAATTAAAGCAAGGGCATTTCGAAACCTTATTTGATATATTCGTCTTTGATAGGAAGACAGAATAGTTGTATTTGGGAAGAATATTAAATATTTGGAACTCAGAAGATAATAATTATTTCTAATGACACTGTGCATCAATTTCTCTGTATACAATTATTTTCATGCATATATGAGTTTAACTTGAGATATATTTTATGTTATATTCGGGATATTAAAAACGAGTGTGGGCTCTCGCCACCGTAGGTTACTATGTGCGACTCTAAATGACTTTTTTGGGCGAATTTAACTTGACATACATTACATGAGTACGGTTTCTCGCCGCTATAGGTTAACATGTGAATCTTCGAATATTCTCTACGAGCAAATTTGCCATGACTTATACCACAAGAATGTGGCTTGTCACCACTATGGCTGAACATATGTTTCTTGAAATTTCCATTCTTAGTAAATTTAGCATTACATATATTACATGAAACTGTCTTCTCTCCGGTATGAGTTAACATGTGATTTTTCAAAAGTGCTGTGTGAGAAAATTTTGTTTGACATATGCTACATGAGTAAGGCTTTTCTCCAGTACGGATTCTCATGTGTTACTTCAAACTTTCCTTCATTCCAATTTTGGCATCGCATATATTACATTGGTAAGGCTCGTCGCCTCTATGGTTCAACATATTTTTCTTTAAATTCCAATTCTTAGCAAATCCCGCATCGCGTATACCGCAAGGATATGGCTTCTGGTCGTATATTAGCAAGTCTCCTTTCACGTTAGCACGTTGATTACATCAAATATTACTAGTAAGGTTCTTTCCCACAGGGTGCTTATGACAAGTTCCTTCATGTGCTGGGCTAGTATATTTTCCATTATTATTACCTAGGGTGCAAGTTTTCCTTACAACAGGATCCAACGCATCTGAACATATCAGTCTGAAACAAGTGGTGCTAATAGAGTGAATTGAAGTTTTAACAAGGAGATAAATAGATACGTTTACGTATAGTAAGGAAATTCAAAACATTTATGTGAACCTTAATTAAAGCAAGGGCATTTCGAAACCTTATTTGATATATTCGTAGTAATAGTCTTTGATAAGAAGACAGAATAGTTGTATTTGTGAAGTATATTAAATATTTGGGACTCAGTAGATAATAACTATATCTAATGACACGGTGCATCAATTTCTCTGTATACAATTTATTTTCATGCATATACGACTTTAACTTGAGATTTATATTATGTCATATTTGTGATATTAAAAACGTGTGTGGCTTCTCACCACTATGGCTGAACATATGTTTCTTCAAATTTCCATTCTTAGTAAATTTAGCATTACATATATTACTTGAAACTTGCTTCTCTCCGGTATGAGTAATATGTGATTTTTCAAAGTGCTGTCTGAGAAAATTTTGTTTGACATATGCTACATGAGTATGTCTCTTCTCCAGTATGGATTCTTATTTGTTTCTTCAAACTTTCTTTCATACCAAATTTGACTTCACATATATTACATTTGTAAGGCTCGTTGCCTCTATGGCTCAACAAATGTTTCTTTAAATTCCAATTCATAGCAAATCCCGCATCGCATATACCGCATGGATATGGCTTCTAGTCTCCTTCCACGTTAGCACGTTGATTACATCAAGTATTACTAGTAAGTTTCTTTCCCACATGGTGCTTCTGACAAGTTCGTTCATGTGCTGTGCTAGTATATTTTCCTCCATTATTACATAGGGTGCAAGCATCCCTTATAACAGGATTCAACGCATCTGAACTAATCAGTCAGAAACAAGTGGTGCTAATATAGTGAATTGAAGTTTTAACAGGGAGAAAAATAGTTACGTTTACGTATAGTAAAGAAATTCACAGCATTTTTGTAAATCTTAATTAAAGCAAGGGCATTTCGAAACCTTATTTGATATATTGGTAGTAATAGTCTTTGATAAGAAGACGGAATAGTTGTATTTGTGAGGTATATTAAATATTTGGAACTCTGTAGATAATAACTACTTCTAATGACACTGTGCATCAATTTCTCTGTATAAAATTTAATTTCATGAATATATGACTTTAACTTGAGATATATTTTATGTTATATTAGGGATATTAGGAACAAGTGTTGCCTCTCGCCACCATGGGTTACTATGTGCGACTCCAAATGACCTTTTTGAGCGAATTTAACTTGACATATATTACATGAATACGGTTTCTCGCCGCTATGTTTTAACATGTGAATCTTCAAATTTGCCATGACATATACCACAAGAAAGTGGCTTGTCACCACTATGGCTGAAAATATGATTCTTCAAATTTCCAATCTTAGTAAATTCAGCATTTCATATATTACATGAAACTGTCTTCTCTCCGGTATGAGTTAACATGTGATTTTTCAAATGTGCTGTCTGAGAAAATTTTGTTTGACATATGCTACATGAGTAAGGCGTTTCTCCAGTATGGATCCTCATGTGTTTCTTCAAACTTTCCTTCAATCCAATTTTGGCATCGCATATATTACATTGGTAAGGCTCGTCGCCTCTATGGCTCAACATATGTATCTTTAAATTCCAATTCTCAGCAAATCCCGCATCGCGTATACCGCAAGGATTTGGCTTCTGGTCGTGTATTAGCAAGTCTCCTTTCACGTTAGCACGTTGATTACATCAAATATAACTAGTAAGGTTCTTTCCCACAGGGTGCTTCTGACGAGTTCCTTCGTGTGCTGGGCTAGTATATTTTCCACGATTATTACCTAGGATGCAAGTTTTCCTTACAACAGTATCCAACGCATCTGAACATATCAGTCTGAAACAAGTGGTGCTAATAGAGTGAATTGAAGGTTTAACAAGGAGATAAATAGATACGTTTACGTATAGTAAGGAAATTCAAAACATTTTTGTGAATCTTAATTTAAGCAAGGGCATTTCGAAACCTTATTTGATATATTCGTCTTTGATAAGAAGACAGAATAGTTGTATTTGTGAAGTATATTAAATATTTGGAACTCAGTAGATAATAATTATTTCTAATGACACTGTGCATCAATTTCTCTGTATACAATTTATTTTCATGCATATACGTGTTTAACTTGAGATATAATTTATGTTATATTTGGGATATTAATGGGTTACTATGTGAGGATCCAAATGACTTTTTTGAGCGAATTTAACTTGACATATATTACATGAATACGGTTTCTTGCCGCTATGTTTGAGCATGTGAATCTTCACATATTCTCTACGAGCAAATTTGCCATGACAAATACCACAAGAAAGTGGCTTGTCACCACTATGGCTGAAAATATGTTTCTTCAAATTTCAAATCTTAGTAAATTTAACATTTCATATATTACATGAAACTGTCTTCTCTCCGGTATGAGTTAAGATGTGATTTTTCAAATGTGCTGTCTGAGAAAATTTTGTTTGACATATGCTACATGAGTAAGGCGTTTCTCCAGTATGGATTCTCATGTGTTTCTTCAAACTTTCCTTCAATCCAATTTTGGCATCGCAGATATTACATTTGTAAGGCTCGTCCCCTCTATGGATCAACATATGTTTCTTTAAATTCCAATTCTTAGCAAATCCCGTATCGCTTATACCGCATGGATATGGCTTCTGGTCGTATATTACCAAGTTTCCTTCCACGTTAGCACGTTGAAAACGTCAAATAATACTAGTAAGGTTCCTTCCCACAGGGTGCTTCTGACAAGTTCCTTCATGTGCTGTGCTAGTATATTTTCCTCCATTATTACCTAGGGTGTAAGTTTTCCTTACAACAGAATCCAAGGCATCTGAACAATTCAGTCTGAAACAAGTGGTGCTAATATAGTGAATTGAAGTTTTAACAGGGAGATAAATAGATACGTTTACGTATAGTAAGGAAATTCAAACCATTTTTGTAAATTCTAATTAAAGCAAGGGCATTTCGAAACCTTATTTGATATATTCGTCTTTGATAAGAAGACAGAATAGTTGTATTTGGGAAGAATATTAAATATTTGGAACTCAGAAGATAATAATTATTTCTAATGACACTGTGCATCAATTTCTCTGTATACAATTATTTTCATGCATATATGAGTTTAACTTGAGATATATTTTATGTTATATTCGGGATATTAAAAACGAGTGTGGGCTCTCGCCACCGTAGGTTACTATGTGCGACTCTAAATGACTTTTTTGGGCGAATTTAACTTGACATACATTACATGAGTACGGTTTCTCGCCGCTATAGGTTAACATGTGAATCTTCGAATATTCTCTACGAGCAAATTTGCCATGACTTATACCACAAGAATGTGGCTTGTCACCACTATGGCTGAACATATGTTTCTTTAAATTTCCATTCTTAGTAAATTTAGCATTACATATATTACATGAAACTGTCTTCTCTCCGGTATGAGTTAACATGTGATTTTTCAAAAGTGCTGTGTGAGAAAATTTTGTTTGACATATGCTACATGAGTAAGGCTTTTCTCCAGTACGGATTCTCATGTGTTACTTCAAACTTTCCTTCATTCCAATTTTGGCATCGCATATATTACATTGGTAAGGCTCGTCGCCTCTATGGTTCAACATATTTTTCTTTAAATTCCAATTCTTAGCAAATCCCGCATCGCGTATACCGCAAGGATATGGCTTCTGGTCGTATATTAGCAAGTCTCCTTTCACGTTAGCACGTTGATTACATCAAATATTACTAGTAAGGTTCTTTCCCACAGGGTGCTTATGACAAGTTCCTTCATGTGCTGGGCTAGTATATTTTCCATTATTATTACCTAGGGTGCAAGTTTTCCTTACAACAGGATCCAACGCATCTGAACATATCAGTCTGAAACAAGTGGTGCTAATAGAGTGAATTGAAGTTTTAACAAGGAGATAAATAGATACGTTTACGTATAGTAAGGAAATTCAAAACATTTATGTGAACCTTAATTAAAGCAAGGGCATTTCGAAACCTTATTTGATATATTCGTAGTAATAGTCTTTGATAAGAAGACAGAATAGTTGTATTTGTGAAGTATATTAAATATTTGGGACTCAGTAGATAATAACTATATCTAATGACACGGTGCATCAATTTCTCTGTATACAATTTATTTTCATGCATATACGACTTTAACTTGAGATTTATATTATGTCATATTTGTGATATTAAAAACGTGTGTGGCTTCTCACCACTATGGCTGAACATATGTTTCTTCAAATTTCCATTCTTAGTAAATTTAGCATTACATATATTACTTGAAACTTGCTTCTCTCCGGTATGAGTAATATGTGATTTTTCAAAGTGCTGTCTGAGAAAATTTTGTTTGACATATGCTACATGAGTATGTCTCTTCTCCAGTATGGATTCTTATTTGTTTCTTCAAACTTTCTTTCATACCAAATTTGACTTCACATATATTACATTTGTAAGGCTCGTTGCCTCTATGGCTCAACAAATGTTTCTTTAAATTCCAATTCATAGCAAATCCCGCATCGCATATACCGCATGGATATGGCTTCTAGTCTCCTTCCACGTTAGCACGTTGATTACATCAAGTATTACTAGTAAGTTTCTTTCCCACATGGTGCTTCTGACAAGTTCCTTCATGTGCTGGGCTAGTATATTTTCCATTATTATTAACTAGGTTGCAAGTTTTTCCTTACAACAGGATCCAACGCATCTGAACATATCAGTCTGAAACAAGTGGTGCTAATATAGTAAATTGAAGTTTTAACAGGGAGATAAATAGATACGTTTACGTATAGTAAGGAAATTCAAAACATTTTTGTGAATCTTAATAAAAGCAAGGGCATTTCAAAACCTTATTTGATATATTCGTAGTAATAGTCTTTGATAAAAGACAGAATAGTTGTATTTGTGAAGTATATTAAATATTTGGAACTCAGTAGATAATAATTATTTCTAATGACACTGTGCATCAATTTCTCTGTATACAATTTATTTTCATGCATATATGAGTTTAACTTGAGATATATTTTATGTTATATTTGGGATATTAAAAACGAGTGTGGGCTCTCGCCACCGTAGGTTACTATGTGCGACTCTAAATGACTTTTTTCAGCGAATTTAACTTGAGTACGGTTTCTCGCCGCTATAGGTTAACATGTGAATCTTCAAATATTCTCTACGAGCAAATTTGCCATGACCTATACCACAAGAATGTGGCTTGTCACCACTATGGCTGAACATATGTTTCTTTAAATTTCCATTCTTAGTATATTTAGCATTACATATATTACATGAAACTGTCTTCTCCCCGGTATGAGTTAACATGTGATTTTTCAAAAGTGCTGTGTGAGAAAATTTTGTTTGACATATGCTACATGAGTAAGGCGTTTCTCCAGTATGGATTCTCATGTGTTTCTTCAAACTTTCCTTCAATCCAATTTTGGCATCGCAGATATTACATTGGTAAGGCTCGTCGCCTCTATGGCTCAACATATGTTTCTTTAAATTCCAATTCTTAGCAAATCCCGCATCGCGTATACCGCAAAGATATGGCTTCTGGTCGTATATTAGCAAGTCTCCTTTCACCTTAGCACGTTGATTACATCAAATATTACTAGTAAGGTTCTTTCCCACAGGGTGCTTATGACAAGTTCCTTCATGTGCTGGGCTAGTATATTTTCCATTATTATTACCTAGGGTGCAAGTTTTCCTTACAACAGGATCCAACGCATCTGAACATATCAGTCTGAAACAAGTGGTGCTAATATAGTGAATTGAAGTTTTAACAAGGAGATAAATAGATACGTTTACGTATAGTAAGGAAATTCAAAACATTTATGTGAACCTTAATTAAAGCAAGGGCATTTCGAAACCTTATTTGATATATTCGTAGTAATAGTCTTTGATAAGAAGACAGAATAGTTGTATTTGTGAAGTATATTAAATATTTGGAACTCAGTAGATAATAATTATTTCTAATGACACTGTGCATCAATTTCTCTGTATACAATTTATTTTCATGCATATATGAGTTTAACTTGAGATATATTTTATGTTATATTTGGGATATTAAAAACGTGTGTGGCTTCTCACCACTATGTCTGAACATATGTTTCTTCAAATTTCCATTCTTAGTAAATTTAGCATTACATATATTACTTGAAACTGGCTTCTCTCCGGTATGAGTTAACGTGTGATTTTTCAGAGTGCTGTCTGAGAAAATTTTGTTTGACATATGCTACATGAGTATGTCTCTTCTCCAGTATGGATTCTCATTTGTTTCTTCATACTTTCTTTCATACCAAATTTGACTTCACATATATTACATTTGTAAGGCTCGTTGCCTCTATGGCTCAACAAATGTTTCTTTAAATTCCAATTCATAGCAAATCCCGCATCGCATATACCGCATGGATATGGCTTCTAGTCTCCTTCCACGTTAGCACGTTGATTACATCAAGTATTACTAGTAAGTTTCTTTCCCACATGGTGCTTCTGACAAGTTCGTTCATGTGCTGTGCTAGTATATTTTCCTCCATTATTACATAGGGTGCAAGCATCCCTTATAACAGGATTCAACGCATCTGAACTAATCAGTCAGAAACAAGTGGTGCTAATATAGTGAATTGAAGTTTTAACAGGGAGAAAAATAGTTACGTTTACGTATAGTAAAGAAATTCACAGCATTTTTGTAAATCTTAATTAAAGCAAGGGCATTTCGAAACCTTATTTGATATATTGGTAGTAATAGTCTTTGATAAGAAGACGGAATAGTTGATTACATCAAATATTACTAGTAAGGTTCTTTCCCACAGGGTGCTTCTGACGAGTTCCTTCATGTGCTGGGCTAGTATATTTTCCACTATTATTACCTAGGATGCAAGTTTTCCTTACAACAGGATCCAACGCATCTGAACATATCAGTCTGAAACAAGTGGTGCTAATAGAGTGAATTGAAGGTATAACAAGGAGATAAATAGATACGTTTACGTATAGTAAGGAAATTCAAAACATTTTTGTGAATCTTAATTTAAGCAAGGGCATTTCGAAACCTTATTTGATATATTCGTCTTTGATAAGAAGACAGAATAGTTGTATTTGTGAAGTATATTAAATATTTGGAACTCAGTAGATAATAATTATTTCTAATGACACTGTGCATCAATTTCTCTGTATACAATTTATTTTCATGCATATATGAGTTTAACTTGAGATATATTTTATGTTATATTTGGGATATTAAAAACGTGTGTGGCTTCTCACCACTATGTCTGAACATATTTTTCTTCAAATTTCCATTCTTAGTAAATTTAGCATTACATATATTACTTGAAACTGGCTTTTCTCCGGTATGAGTTAACGTGTGATTTTTCAAAGTGCTGTCTGAGAAAATTTTGTTTGACATATGCTACATGAGTATGTCTCTTCTCCAGTATGGATTCTCATGTGTTTCTTCAAACTTTCTTTCATACCAAATTTGACTTCACATATATTACATTTGTAAGGCTCGTTGCCTCTATGGCTCAACAAATGTTTCTTTAAATTCCAATTCATAGCAAATACCGCATCGCATATACCGCATGGATATGGCTTCTAGTCTCCTTCCACGTTAGCACGTTGATTACATCAAGTATTACTAGTAAGTTTCTTTCCCACATGGTGCTTCCGACAAGTTCGTTCATGTGCTGTGCTAGTATATTTTCCTCCATTATTACATAGGGTGCAAGTTTCCCTTATAACAGGATCCAACGCATCTGAACTAATCAGTCTGAAACAAGTGGTGCTAATATAGTGAATTGAAGTTTTAACAGGGAGCAAAATAGTTACGTTTACGTACAGTAAGGAAATTCAAAACATTTATGTGAACCTTAATTAAAGCAAGGGCATTTCGAAACCTTATTTGATATATTCGTAGTAATAGTCTTTGATAAGAAGACAGAATAGTTGTATTTGTGAAGTTTATTATATATTTGGAACTCAGTAGATAATAACTACTTCTAATGACACTGTGCATCAATTTCTCTGTATAAAATTTAATTTCATGCATATATGACTTTAACTTGAGATATATTTTATGTTATATTTGGGATATTAGGAACAAGTGTGTCCTCTCGCCACAAAGGGTTACTATGTGTGACTCCAAATGACCTTTTTGAGCGAATTTAACTTGACATATATTACATGAATACGGTTTCTCACCGCTATGTTTTAACATGCGAATCTTCAAATATTATCTACGAGCAAATTTGCCATGTCATATACCACAAGAAAGTGGCTTGTCACCACTATGGCTGAAAATATGTTTCTTCAAACTTCCAATCTTAGTAAATTTAACATTTCATATATTACATGAAACTGTCTTCTCTCTGGTATGAGTTAACATTTGATTTTACAAATGTGCTCTCTGAGAAAATTTTGTTTGACATATGCTACATGAGTAAGGCGTTTCTCCAGTATAGATTCTCATGTGTTTCTTCAAACTTTCCTTCAATCCAATTTTGGCATCGCAGATATTACATTGGTAAGGCTCGTCGCCTCTATGGCTCAACATATGTTTCTTTAAATTCCAATTCTTAGCAAATCCCGCATCGCGTATACCGCAAGGATATGGCTTCTGGTCGTATATTAGCAAGTCTCCTTTCACGTTAGCACGTTGATTACATCAAATATTACTAGTAAGGTTCTTTCCCACAGGGTGCTTATGACAAGTTCCTTCATGAGCTGGGCTAGTATATTTTCCATTATTATTTCCTAGGGTGCAAGTTTTCCTTACAACAGGATCCAACGCATCTGAACATATCAGTCTGAAACAAGTGGTGCTAATATAGTGAATTGAAGTTTTAACAGGGAGATAAATAGATACGTTTACGTATAGTAAGGAAATTCAAAACATTTATGTGAACCTTAATTAAAGCAAGGGCATTTCGAAACCTTATTTGATATATTCGTAGTAATAGTCTTTGATAAGAAGACAGAATAGTTGTATTTGTGAAGTATATTAAATATTTGGGACTCAGTAGGTAATAACTATTTCTAATGACAATGTGCATCAATTTCTCTGTATACAATTTATTTTCATGCATATACGACTTTAACTTGAGATTTATATTATGTCATATTTGTGATATTAAAAACGTGTGTGGCTTCTCACCACTATGGCTGAACATATGTTTCTTCAAATTTCCATTCTTAGTAAATTTAGCATTACATATATTACTTGAAACTTGCTTCTCTCCGGTATGAGTAATCATGTGATTTTTCAAAGTGCTGTCTGAGAAAATTTTGTTTGACATATGCTACATGAGTATGTCTCTTCTCCAGTATGGATTCTCATGTGTTTCTTCAAACTTTCTTTCATACCAAATTTGACTTCACATATATTACATTTGTAAGGCTCGTTGCCTCTATAGCTCAACAAATGTTTCTTTAAATTCCAATTCATAGCAAATCCCGCATCGCAAATACCGCATGGATATGGCTTCTAGTCTCCTTCCACGTTAGCACGTTGATTACATCAAGTATTACTAGTAAGTTTCTATCCCACATGGTGCTTCTGACAAGTTCCTTCATGTGCTGTGCTAGTATATTTTCCTCCATTATTACATAGGGTGCAAGCATCCCTTATAACGGGATCCAACGCAACTGAACAAACAGTCTGAAACAAGTGGTGCTAATATAGTGAATTGAAGTTTTAACAGGGAGAAAAATAGTTACGTTTACGTATAGTAAAGAAATTCACAGCATTTTTGTAAATCTTAATTAAAGCAAGGGCATTTCGAAACCTTATTTGATATATTGGTAGTAATAGTCTTTGATAAGAAGACGGATTAGTTGATTACATCAAATATTACTAGTAAGGTTCTTTCCCACAGGGTGCTTCTGACGAGTTCCTTCATGTGCTGGGCTAGTATATTTTCCACTATTATTACCTAGGATGCAAGTTTTCCTTACAACAGGATCCAACGCATCTGAACATATCAGTCTGAAACAAGTGGTGCTAATAGAGTGAATTGAAGGTTTAACAAGGAGATAAATAGATACGTTTACGTATAGTAAGGAAATTCAAAACATTTTTGTGAATCTTAATTTAAACAAGGGCATTTCGAAACCTTATTTGATATATTCGTCTTTGATAAGAAGACAGAATAGTTGTATTTGTGAAGTATATTAAATATTTGGAACTCAGTAGATAATAATTATTTCTAATGACACTGTGCATCAATTTCTCTGTATACAATTTATTTTCATGCATATATGAGTATAACTTGAGATATATTTTATGTTATATTTGGGATATTAAAAACGTGTGTGGCTTCTCACCACTATGTCTGAACATATGTTTCTTCAAATTTCCATTCTTAGTAAATTTAGCATTACATATATTACTTGAAACTGGCTTCTCTCCGGTATGAGTTAACGTGTGATTTTTCAAAGTGCTGTCTGAGAAAATTTTGTTTGACATATGCTACATGAGTATGTCTCTTCTCCAGTATGGATTCTCATGTGTTTCTTCAAACTTTCTTTCATACCAAATTTGACTTCACATATATTACATTTGTAAGGCTCGTTGCCTCTATGGCTCAACAAATGTTTCTTTAAATTCCAATTCATAGCAAATACCGCTTCGCATATACCGCATGGATATGGCTTCTAGTCTCCTTCCACGTTAGCACGTTGATTACATCAAGTATTACTAGTAAGTTTCTTTCCCATATGGTGCTTCTGACAAGTTCGTTCATGTGCTGTGCTGCTGTATTTTCCTCCATTATTACATAAGGTGCAAGTTTCCCTTATAACAGGATCCAACGCATCTGAACTAATCAGTCTGAAACAAGTGGTGCTAATATAGTGAATTGAAGTTTTAACAGGGAGAAAAATAGTTACGTTTACGTATAGTAAGGAAATTCAAAGCATTTTTGTAAATTTTAATTAAAGCAAGGGCATTTCGAAACCTTATTTGATATATTGGTAGTAATAGTCTTTGATAAGAAGACAGAATAGTTGTATTTGTGAAGTATATTAAATATTTGGAACTCAGTAGATAATAACTACTTCTAATGACACTGTGCATCAATTTCTCTGAATAAAATTTAATTTCATGCATATATGACTTTAACTTGAGATATATTTTATGTTATATTTGGGATATTAGGAAGAAGAGTGGCCTCTCGCCACAAAGGGTTACTATGCGCGACTCCAAATGACCTTTTTGAGCGAATTTAACTTGACATATATTACATGAATACGGTTTCTCGCCGCTATGTTTGAGCATGTGAATCTTCACATATTCTCTACGAGCAAATTTGCCATGACATATACCACAAGAAAGTGGCTTGTCACCACTATGGCTGAAAATATGTTTCTTCAAATTTCAAATCTTAGTAAATTTAACATTTCATATATTACATGAAACTGTCTTCTCTCCGGTATGAGTTAACATGTGATTTTTCAAATGTGCTGTCTGAGAAAATTTTGTTTGACATATGCTACATGAGTAAGGCGTTTCTCCAGTATGGATTCTCATGTGTTTCTTCAAACTTTCCTTCAATCCAATTTTGGCATCGAATATATTACATTGGTAAGGCCCGTCGCCCCTATGGTTCAACATATGTTTCTTTAAATTCCAATTCTTAGAAAATCCCGCATCGCTTATACCGCATAGATATGGCTTCTGGTCGTATATTAGCAAGTCTCCTTCCACTTTAGCACGTTGATTACTGCATGTATTTCTAGTAAGGTTCTTTTCCACAGGGTGCTTCTGACAAGTTCCTTCATGTGCTGTGCTAGTATATTTTCCTCCATTATTACCTAGGGTGCAAGTTTTCCTTACAACGCATCTGAACAAATCAGTCGGAAACAAGTGGTGCTAATATAGTGAATTGAAGTTTTAACAGGGAGATAAAAAGTACGTTTACGTATAGTAAGGAAATTCAAAACATTTTTGTAAATCTTAATTAAAGCAAGGGCATTTCGAAACCTTATATGATATATTCGTAGTAATAGTCTTTGATAAGAAGACAGAATAGTTGTATTTGTGAAGTATATTAAATATTTGGAACTCAGTAGATAATAACTACTTCTAATGACACAGTGCATCAATTTCTCTGTATACAATTTATTTTCATGCATATACGAGTTTAAGTTGAGATATATTTTATGTTATATTTGGGATATTAATGGGTAACTATGTGAGAATCCAAATGACTTTTTCGAGCGAATTTAACTTGAAATACATTACATTAGTACGGTTTCTCACCGCAATGTGTTAACATGTGAATCATCAAATATTATCTACGAGCAAATTTGCCATGACATATACCACATGAATGTGGCTTCTCTCCGGTATGAGTTAACATGTGATTTTTCAAAAGTGCTGTCTGAAAAAAGTTTGTTTGACATATGCTACATGAGTAAGGCGATTCTTCAGTATGGATTCTCATGTGTTTCTTCAAACTTTCCTTCATTCCAATTTTGGCTTCGCATATATTACATTGGGAAGGCTCGTCGCCTCTATGGCTCAACATACGTTTCTTTAAATTCCTATTCTTTCCATATACCGCATCGCATATACCGCAAGGATATGGCTTCTGGTCGTATATTAGCAAGTCTCCTTCCACGTTAGCACGTTGAACACATCAAATATTACTAGTAAGGTTCTTTCCTACAGGGTGCTTCTGACAAGTTCCTTCATGTGCTGGGCTAGTATATTTTCCACTATTATTACCTAGGGTGCAAGTTTTCCTTACAACAGGATCCAACGCATCTGAACATATCAGTCTGAAACAAGTGGTGCTAATTTAGTGAATTGAAGTTTTAACAGGGAGATAAATAGATACGTTTACGTATAGTAAGGAAATTCAAAACATTTATGTGAACCTTAATTAAAGCAAGGGCATTTCGAAACCTTATTTGATATATTCGTCTTTGATAAGAAGACAGAATAGTTGTATATATGAAGTATATTAAATATTTGGAACACAGTAGATAATAATTATTTCTAATGACACTGTGCATCAATTTCTCTGTATACAATTTATTTTCATGCATATACGACTTTAACTTGAGATTTATATTATGTCATATTTGTGATATTAAAAACGTGTGTGGCTTCTCACCACTATGGCTGAACATATGTTTCTTCAAATTTCCATTCTTAGTAAATTTAGCATTACATATATTACTTGAAACTGGCTTCTCTCCGGTATGAGTTAACGTGTGATTTTTCAAAGTGCTGTCTGAGAAAATTTTGTTTGACATATGCTACATGAGTTTGTCTCTTCTCCAGTATGGATTCTCATGTGTTTCTTCAAACTTTCTTTCATACCTAATTTGACTTCACATATATTACATTTGTAAGGCTCGTTGCCTCTATGGCTCAACAAATGTTTCTTTAAATTCCAATTCATAGCAAATCCCGCATCGCATATACCGCATGGATATGGCTTCTAGTCTCCTTCCACGTTAGCACGTTGATTATATCAAGTATTACTAGTAAGTTTCTTTCCCACATGGTGCTTCCGACAAGTTCGTTCATGTGCTGTGCTAGTATATTTTCCTCCATTATTACATAGGGTGCAAGTTTCCCTTATAACAGGATCCAACGCATCTGAACTAATCAGTCTGAAACAAGTGGTGCTAATATAGTGAATTGAAGTTTTAACAGGGAGAAAAATAGTTACGTTTACGTATAGTAAGGAAATTCAAAACATTTATGTGAACCTTAATTAAAGCAAGGGCATTTCGAAACCTTATTTGATATATTCGTAGTAATAGTCTTTGATAAGAAGACAGAATAGTTGTATTTGTGAAGTATATTATATATTTGGAACTCAGTAGATAATAACTACTTCTAATGACACTGTGCATCAATTTCTCTGTATAAAATTTAATTTCATGCATATATGACTTTAACTTGAGATATATTTTATGTTATATTTGGGATATTAGGAACAAGTGTGTCCTCTCGCCACAAAGGGTTACTATGTGTGACTCCAAATGACCTTTTTGAGCGAATTTAACTTGACATATATTACATGAATACGGTTTCTCACCGCTATGTTTTAACATGCGAATCTTGAAATATTATCTACGAGCAAATTTGCCATGACATATACCACAAGAAAGTGGCTTGTCACCACTATGGCTGAAAATATGTTTCTTCAAACTTCCAATCTTAGTAAATTTAACATTTCATATATAACATGAAACTGTCTTCTCTCCGGTATGAGTTAACATTTGATTTTTCAAATGTGCTCTCTGAGAAAATTTTGTTTGACATATGCTACATGAGTAAGGCGTTTCTGCAGTATGGATTCTCATGTGTTTCTTCAAACTTTCCTTCAATCCAATTTTGGCATCGCAGATATTACATTGGTAAGGCTCGTCGCCTCTATGGCTCAACATATGTTTCTTTAAATTCCAATTCTTAGCAAATCCCGCATCGCGTATACCGCAATGATATGGCTTCTGGTCGTATATTAGCAAGTCTCCTTTCACGTTAGCACGTTGATTACATCAAATATTACTAGTAAGGTTCTTTCCCACAGGGTGCTTCTGACAAGTTCCTTCATGTGCTGGGCTACTATATTTTCCATTATTATTACCTAGGGTGCAAGTTTTCCTTACAACAGGATCCAACGCATCTGAACATATCAGTCTGAAACAAGTGGTGCTAATATAGTGAATTGAAGTTTTAACAGGGAGATAAATAGATACGTTTACGTATAGTAAGGAAATTCAAAACATTTTTGTGAATCTTAATAAAAGCAAGGGCATTTCGAAACCTTATTTGATATATTCGTAGTAATAGTCTTTGATAAGAAGACAGAATAGTTGTAATTGTGAAGTATATTAAATATTTGGAACTCAGTAGATAATAATTATTTCTAATGACACAGTGCGTCTTTTTCTCTGTATACAATTTATTTTCATGCATATACGAGTTTAACTTGAGATATAATTTATGTTATATTTGGGATATTAATGGGTTACTATGTGAGGATCCAAATGACTTTTTTGAGCGAATTTAACTTGACATATATTACATGAATACGGTTTCTCGCCGCTATGTTTGAGCATGTGAATCTTCACATATTCTCTACGAGCAAATTTGCCATGACATATACCACAAGAAAGTGGCTTGTCACCACTATGGCTGAAAATATGTTTCTTCAAATTTCAAATCTTAGTAAATTTAACATTTCATATATTACATGAAACTGTCTTCTCTCCGGTATGAGTTAACATGTGATTTTTCAAATGTGCAGTCTGAGAAAATTTTGTTTGACATATGCTACATGAGTAAGGCGTTTCTCCAGTATGGATTCTCTTGTGTTTCTTCAAACTTTCCTTCAATCCAATTTTGGCATCGCAGATATTACATTTGTAAGGCTCGTCCCCTCTATGGATCAACATATGTTTCTTTAAATTCCAATTCTTAGCAAATCCCGTATCGCATATACCGCATGGATATGGCTTCTGGTCGTATATTAGCAAGTCTCCTTCCACGTTAGCACGTTGAAAACGTCAAATAATACTAGTAAGTTTCCTTCCCACAGGGTGCTTCTGACAAGTTCCTTCATGTGCTGTGCTAGTATATTTTCCTCCATTATTACCTAGGGTGTAAGTTTTCCTTACAACAGAATCCAAGGCATCTGAACAATTCAGTCTGAAACAAGTGGTGCTAATATAGTGAATTGATGTTTTAACAGGGAGATAAATAGATACGTTTACGTATAGTAAGGAAATTCAAACCATTTTTGTAAATTCTAATTAAAGCAAGGGCATTTCGAAACCTTATTTGATATATTCGTCTTTGATAAGAAGACAGAATAGTTGTATTTGGGAAGAATATTAAATATTTGGAACTCAGAAGATAATAATTATTTCTAATGACACTGTGCATCAATTTCTCTGTATACAATTATTTTCATGCATATATGAGTTTAACTTGAGATATATTTTATGTTATATTTGGGATATTAAAAACGAGTGTGGGCTCTCGCCACCGTAGGTTACTATGTGCGACTCTAAATGACTTTTTTGAGCGAATTTAACTTGAGTACGGTTTCTCGCCGCTATAGGTTAACATGTGAATCTTCAAATATTCTCTACGAGCAAATTTGCCATGACCTATACCACAAGAATGTGGCTTGTCACCACTATGGCTGAACATATGTTTCTTTAAATTTCCATTCTTAGTATATTTAGCATTACATATATTACATGAAACTGTCTTCTCTCCGGTATGAGTTAACATGTGATTTTTCAAAAGTGCTGTGTGAGAAAATTTTGTTTGACATATGCTACATGAGTAAGGCTTTTCTCCAGTACGGATTCTCATGTGTTACTTCAAACTTTCCTTCATACCAATTTTGGCATCGCATATATTACATTGGTAAGGCTCGTCGCCTCTATGGCTCAACATATGTTTCTTTAAATTCCAATTCTTAGCAAATCCCGCATCGCGTATACCGCAAAGATATGGCTTCTGGTCGTATATTAGCAAGTCTCCTTTCACCTTAGCACGTTGATTACATCAAATATTACTAGTAAGGTTCTTTCCCACAGGGTGCTTATGACAAGTTCCTTCATGTGCTGGTCTAGTATATTTTCCATTATTATTACCTAGGGTGCAAGTTTTCCTTACAACAGGATCCAACGCATCTGAACATATCAGTCTGAAACAAGTGGTGCTAATATAGTGAATTGAAGTTTTAACAAGGAGATAAATAGATACGTTTACGTATAGTAAGGAAATTCAAAACATTTATGTGAACCTTAATTAAAGTAAGGGCATTTCGAAACCTTATTTGATATATTCGTAGTAATAGTCTTTGATAAGAAGACAGAATAGTTGTATTTGTGAAGTATATTTAATATTTGGGACTCAGTAGATAATAACTATTTCTAATGACACGGTGCATCAATTTCTCTGTATACAATTTATTTTCATGCATATACGACTTTAACTTGAGATTTATATTATGTCATATTTGTGATATTAAAAACGTGTGTGGCTTCTCACCACTATGGCTGAACATATGTTTCTTCAAATTTCCATTCATAGTAAATTTAGCATTACATATATTACTTGAAACTTGCTTCTCTCCGGTATGAGTAATCATGTGATTTTTCAAAGTGCTGTCTGAGAAAATTTTGTTTGACATATGCTACATGAGTATGTCTCTTCTCCAGTATGGATTCTCATGTGTTTCTTCAAACTTTCTTTCATACCAAATTTGACTTCACATATATTACATTTGTAAGGCTCGTTGCCTCTATGGCTCAACAAATGTTTCTTTAAATTCCAATTCATAGCAAATCCCGCATCGCAAATACCGCATGGATATGGCTTCTAGTCTCCTTCCACGTTAGCACGTTGATTACATCAAGTATTACTAGTAAGTTTCTATCCCACATGGTGCTTCTGACAAGTTCCTTCATGTGCTGTGCTAGTATATTTTCCTCCATTATTACATAGGGTGTAAGCATCCCTTATAACGGGATCCAAAGCAACTGAACAAACAGTCTGAAACAAGTGGTGCTAATATAGTGAATTGAAGTTTTAACAGGGAGAAAAATAGTTACGTTTACGTATAGTAAAGAAATTCACAGCATTTTTGTAAATCTTAATTAAAGCAAGGGCATTTCGAAACCTTATTTGATATATTGGTAGTAATAGTCTTTGATAAGAAGACGGAATAGTTGATTACATCAAATATTACTAGTAAGGTTCTTTCCCACAGGGTGCTTCTGACGAGTTCCTTCATGTGCTGGGCTAGTATATTTTCCACTATTATTACCTAGGATGCAAGTTTTTCTTACAACAGGATCCAACGCATCTGAACATATCAGTCTGAAACAAGTGGTGCTAATAGAGTGAATTGAATGTTTAACAAGGAGATAAATAGATACGTTTACGTATAGTAAGGAAATTCAAAACATTTTTGTGAATCTTAATTTAGGCAAGGGCATTTCAAAACCTTATTTGATATATTCGTATTAATAGTCTTTGATAAGAAGACAGAATAGTTGTATTTGTGAAGTATATTAAATATTTGGGACTCAGTAGATAATAACTATTTCTAATGACACGGTGCATCAATTTCTCTGTATACAATTTATTTTCATGCATATATGAGTTTAACTTGAGATATATTTTATGTTATATTTGGGATATTAAAAACGTGTGTGGCTTCTCACCACTATGTCTGAACATATGTTTCTTCAAATTTCCATTCTTAGTAAATTTAGCATTACATATATTTCTTGAAACTGGCTTCTCTCCGGTATGAGTTAACGTGTGATTTTTCAAAGTGCTGTCTGAGAAAATTTTGTTTGACATATGCTACATGAGTATGTCTCTTCTCCAGTATGGATTCTCATGTGTTTCTTCAAACTTTCTTGCATACCAAATTTGACTTCACATATATTACATTTGTAAGGCTCGTTGACTCTATGGCTCAACAAATGTTTCTTTAAATTCCAATTCATAGCAAATACCGCATCGCATATACCGCATGGATATGGCTTCTAGTCTCCTTCCACGTTAGCACGTTGATTACATCAAGTATTACTAGTAAGTTTCTTTCCCACATGGTGCTTCCGACAAGTTCGTTCATGTGCTGTGCTAGTATATTTTCCTCCATTATTACATAGGGTGCAAGTTTCCCTTATAACAGGATCCAACGCATCTGAACTAATCAGTCTGAAACAAGTGGTGCTAATATAGTGAATTGAAGTTTTAACAGGGAGCAAAATAGTTACGTTTACGTATAGTAAGGAAATTCAAAACATTTATGTGAACCTTAATTAAAGCAAGGGCATTTCGAAACCTTATTTGATATATTCGTAGTAATAGTCTTTGATAAGAAGACAGAATAGTTGTATTTGTGAAGTTTATTATATATTTGGAACTCAGTAGATAATAACTACTTCTAATGACACTGTGCATCAATTTCTCTGTATAAAATTTAATTTCATGCATATATGACTTTAACTTGAGATATATTTTATGTTATATTTGGGATATTAGGAACAAGTGTGTCCTCTCGCCACAAAGGGTTACTATGTGTGACTCCAAATGACCTTTTTGAGCGAATTTAACTTGACATATATTACATGAATACGGTTTCTCACCGCTATGTTTTAACATGCGAATCTTCAAATATTATCTACGAGCAAATTTGCCATGTCATATACCACAAGAAAGTGGCTTGTCACCACTATGGCTGAAAATATGTTTCTTCAAACTTCCAATCTTAGTAAATTTAACATTTCATATATTACATGAAACTGTCTTCTCTCCGGTATGAGTTAACATTTGATTTTACAAATGTGCTCTCTGAGAAAATTTTGTTTGACATATGCTACATGAGTAAGGCGTTTCTCCAGTATGGATTCTCATGTATTTCTTCAAACTTTCCTTCAATCCAATTTTGGCATCGCAGATATTACATTGGTAAGGCTCGTCGCCTCTATGGCTCAACATATGTTTCTTTAAATTCCAATTCTTAGCAAATCCCGCATCGCGTATACCGCAAGGATATGGCTTCTGGTCGTATATAAGCAAGTCTCCTTTCACGTTAGCACGTTGATTTCATCAAATATTACCAGTAAGGTTCTTTCCCACAGGGTGCTTCTGACAAGTTCCTTCATGTGCTGGGCTAGTATATTTTCCATTATTCTTAACTAGGGTGCAAGTTTTTCCTTACAACAGGATCCAACGCATCTGAACATATCAGTCTGAAACAAGTGGTGCTAATATAGTAAATTGAAGTTTTAACAGGGAGATAAATAGATACGTTTACGTATAGTAAGGAAATTCAAAACATTTTTGTGAATCTTAATAAAAGCAAGGGCATTTCAAAACCTTATTTGATATATTCGTAGTAATAGTCTTTGATAAGAAGACAGAATAGTTGTATTTGTGAAGTATATTAAATATTTGGAACTCAGTAGATAATAATTATTTCTAATGACACTGTGCATCAATTTCTCTGTATACAATTTATTTTCATGCATATATGAGTTTAACTTGAGATATATTTTATGTTATATTTGGGATATTAAAAACGAGTGTGGGCTCTCGCCACCGTAGGTTACTATGTGCGACTCTAAATGACTTTTTTGAGCGAATTTAACTTGAGTACGGTTTCTCGCCGCTATAGGTTAACATGTGAATCTTCAAATATTCTCTACGAGCAAATTTGCCATGACCTATACCACAAGAATGTGGCTTGTCACCACTATGGCTGAACATATGTTTCTTTAAATTTCCATTCTTAGTATATTTAGCATTACATATATTACATGAAATTGTCTTCTCTCCGGTATGAGTTAACTTGTGATTTTTCAAAAGTGCTGTGTGAGAAAATTTTGTTTGACATATGCTACATGAGTAAGGCTATTCTCCAGTACGGATTCTCATGTGTTACTTCAAACTTTCCTTCATACCAATTTTGGCATCGCATATATTACATTGGTAAGGCTCGTCGCCTCTATGGCTCAACATATGTTTCTTTAAATTCCAATTCTTAGCAAATCCCGCATCGCGTATACCGCAAAGATATGGCTTCTGGTCGTATATTAGCAAGTCTCCTTTCACCTTAGCACGTTGATTACATCAAATATTACTAGTAAGGTTCTTTCCCACAGGGTGCTTATGACAAGTTCCTTCATGTGCTGGGCTAGTATATTTTCCATTATTATTACCTAGGGTGCAAGTTTTCCTTACAACAGGATCCAACGCATCTGAACATATCAGTCTGAAACAAGTGGTGCTAATATAGTGAATTGAAGTTTTAACAAGGAGATAAATAGATACGTTTACGTATAGTAAGGAAATTCAAAACATTTATGTGAACCTTAATTAAAGCAAGGGCATTTCGAAACCTTATTTGATATATTCGTAGTAATAGTCTTTGATAAGAAGACGGAATAGTTGTATTTGTGAGGTATATTAAATATTTGGAACTCTGTAGATAATAACTACTTCTAATGACACTGTGCATCAATTTCTCTGTATAAAATTTAATTTCATGCATATATGACTTTAACTTGAGATATATTTTATGTTATATTAGGGATATTAGGAACAAGTGTGGCCTCTCGCCACCATGGGTTACTATGTGCGACTCCAAATGACCTTTTTGAGCGAATTTAACTTGACATATATTACATGAATACGGTTACTCGCCGCTATGTTTTAACATGTGAATCTTCAAATTTGCCATGACATATACCACAAGAAAGTGGCTTGTCACCACTATGGCTGAAAATATGTTTCTTCAAATTTCCAATCTTAGTAAATTCAGCATTTCATATATTACATGAAACTGTCTTCTCTCCGGTATGAGTTAACATGTGATTTTTCAAATGTGCTGTCTGAGAAAATTTTGTTTGACATATGCTACATGAGTAAGGCGTTTCTCCAGTATGGATCCTCATGTGTTTCTTCAAACTTTCCTTCAATTGTATTTGTGAAGTATATTAAATATTTGGAACTCAGTAGATAATAATTATTTCTAATGACACTGTGCATCAATTTCTCTGTATAGAATTTATTTTCATGCATATATGAGTTTAACTTGAGATATATTTTATGTTATATTTGGGATATTAAAAACGAGTGTGGGCTCTCGACACCGTAGGTTACTATGTTAGACTCTAAATGAATTTTTTGAGCGAATTTAACCTGACATACATTACATGAGTACCGTTTCTCGCCGCTATAGGTTAACATTGAATCTTCAAATATTCTCTACGAGCAAATTTGCCATGACATATACCACAAGAATGTGGCTTCTCACCACTATGGCTGAACATAGGTTTCTTCAAATTTACATTCTTAGTAAATTTAGCATTACATTTATTACATGAAACTGTCTTCTCTCCGGTATGAGTTAACATGTGATTTTTCAAATGTGCTGTCTGAGAAAATGTTGTTTGACATATGCTAAATGAGTAAGGCTTTTCTCCAATATGGATTCTCATGTGTTCCTTCAAATTTCCTTCATTCCAAATTTGGCTTCGCATATATTACATTTGTAAGGCTCGTCGCCTCTATGGCTCAACATATGTTTCCTTAAATTCGAATTCATAGCAAATCCCGCATCGCATATACCGCATTGATATGGCTTCTGGTTGTATATTAGCAAGTCTCCTTCCACGTTAGCACGTTGATTACTGCATGTATTACTAGTAAGGTTCTTTTCCACAGGGTGCTTCTGACAAGTTCCTTCATGTGCTGTGCTAGTATATTTTCCTCCATTATTACCTAGGGTGCAAGTTTTCCTTACAACGCATCTGAACAAATCAGTCTGAAACAAGTGGTGCTAATGTAGTGAATTGAAGTTTTAACAGGGAGATAAATAGATACGTTTACGTATAGTAAGGAAATTCAAAACATTTTTGTAAATCTTAATTAAAGCAAGGGCATTTCGAAACCTTATATGATATATTCGTAGTAATAGTCTTTGATAAGAAGACAGAATAGTTGTATTTGTGAAGTATATTAAATAATTGGAACTCAGTAGATAATAACTATTTCTAATGACACTGTGCATCAATTTCTCTGTATACAATTTAATTTCATGCATATATGAATTTAACTTGAGATATATTTTATGTTATATTTGGGATATTAAGAACGAGTGTGGCCTCTCGCCACAAAGGGTTACTATCTGCGACTCCAAATGACCTTTTTGAGCGAATTCAACTTGACATATATTACATGAATACGGTTTCTCGCCGCTATGTTTTAACATTTGGCATCGCATATATTACATTGGTAAGGCTCGTCGCCTCTATGGTTCAGCATATGTTTCTTTAAATTCCAATTCTTAGAAAATCCCGCATCGCTTATACCGCATGGATATGGCTTCTGGTCGTATATTAGCAAGTCTCCTTCCACGTTAGCACGTTGATTACTGCATGTATTTCTAGTAAGGTTCTTTTCCACAAGGTGCTTCTGACAAGTTCCTTCATGTGCTGTGCTAGTATATTTTTCTCCATTATTACTTAGGGTGCAAGTTTTCCTTACAACGCATCTGAACAAGTCAGTCTGAAACAAGTGGTGCTAATGTAGTGAATTGAAGTTTTAACAGGGAGATAAATAGATACGTTTGCGTATAGTAAGGAAATTCAAAACATTTTTGTAAATCTTAATTAAAGCAAGGGCATTTCGAAACCTTATATGATATATTCGTAGTAATAGTCTTTGATAAGAAGACAGAATAGTTGTATTTGTGAAGTATATTAAATACTTGGAACTCAGTAGATAATAATTATTTCTAATGACACAGAGCATCAATTTCTCTGTATACAATTTAATTTCATGCACATATGAATTAAACTTGAGATATATTTTATGTTATATTTGGGATATTAAGAACGAGTGTGGCCTCTCGCCACAAAGGGTTACTATCTGCAACTCCAAATGACCTTTTTGATCGAATTTAACTTGACATATATTACATGAATACGGTTTCTCGCCGCTATGTTTTAAAATTTGGCATCGCATATATTACATTGGTAAGGCTCGTCGCCTCTATGGTTCAACATATGTTTCTTTAAATTCCAATTCTTAGAAAATCCCGCATCGCTTATACCGCATGGATATAGCTTCTGGTCGTATATTAGCAAGTCTCCTTCCACGTTAGCACGTTGATTACTGCATGTATTTCTAGTAAGGTTCTTTTCCACAGGGTGCTTCTGACAAGTTCCTTCATGAGCTGTGCTAGTATATTTTCCTCCATTATTACCTAGGGTGCAAGTTTTCCTTACAACGCATCTGAACAAATCAGTCTGAAACAAGTGGTGCTAATGTAGTGAATTGAAGTTTTAACAGGGAGATAAATAGATACGTTCACGTATAGTAAGGAAATTAAAAACATTTTTGTAAATCTTAATTAAAGCAAGGGCATTTCGAAACCTTATATGATATATTCGTAGTAATAGTCTTTGATAAGAAGACAGAATAGTTGTATTTGTGAAGTATATTAAATACTTGGAACTCAGTAGATAATAATAATTTCTAATGACACAGTGCATCAATTTTTCTGTATACAATTTATTTTCATGCATATACGAGTTTAACTTGAGATATATTTTATGTTATATTTGGGATATTAAAGGGTTACTATGTGAGAATCCAAATGACTTTTTCGAGCGAATTTAACTTGAAATACAATACATTAGTACGGTTTCTCGCCGCTATGGGTTAACATGTGAATCTTCAAATATTATCTACGAGCAAATTTGCCATGACATATACCACATGAATGTGGCTTGTCACCACTATGGCTGAACATTTGTTTCATCAAATTTCCATTCTTAGTAAATTTAGAATAATTTATATTACATGAAACTGGCTTCTCTCCGGTATGAGTTAACATGTGATTTTTCAAATGTGCTGTCTGAGAAAAGTTTGTTTGACATATGCTACATGAGCAAGGCGATTCTCCAGTATGGATTCTCATGTGTTTCTTCAGACTTTCTTTCATACCAAATTTGACTTCACATATATTACATTTGTAAGGCTCGTTCCCTCTATGGCTCAACATATGTTTCTTTAAATTCGAATTCATAGCAAATCCCGCATCGCATATACCGCATGGATATGGCTTCTAGTCTCCTTCCACGTTAGCACGTTGATTACATCAAGTATTATTATTAAGTTTCTTTCCCACATGGTGCTTCTGACAAGTTCGTTCATGTGCTGTGCTAGTATATTTTCCTCCATTATTACATAGGGTGCAAGTTTCCCTAATAACAGGATCCAACGCATCTGAACTAATCAGTCTGAAACAAGTGGTGCTAATATAGTGAATTGAAGTTTTAACAGGGAGAAAAATAGTTACGTTTACGTATAGTAAGGAAATTCAAAGCATTTTTGTAAATCTTAATTAAAGCAAGGGCATTTCGAAACCTTATTTGATATATTCGTAGTAATAGTCTTTGATAAGACGACAGAATAGTTGTATTTGTGAAGTATATTAAATATTTGGAACTCAGTAGATAATAACTACTTCTAATGACACTGTGCATCAATTTCTCTGTATACAATTTAATTTCATGCATATATGAATTAAACTTGAGATATATTTTATGTTATATTTGGGATATTAAGAACGAGTGTGGCCTCTCGCCACAAAGGGTTACTATCTGCGACTCCAAATGACCTTTTTGAGCGAATTTAACTTGACATATATTACATGAATACGGTTTCTCGCCGCTATGGTTTAACATTTGGAATTGCATATATTACATTGGTAAGGCTCGTCGCCTCTATGGTTCAACATATGTTTCTTTAAATTCCAATTCTTAGAAAATCCCGCATCGCTTATACCGCATGGATATGGCTTCTGGTCGTATATTAGCAAGTCTCCTTCCACGTTAGCACGTTGATTACTGCATGTATTTCAAGTACGGTTCTTTTCCACAGGGTGCTTCTGACAAGTTCCTTCATGTGCTGTGCTAGTATATTTTCCTCCATTATTACCTAGGGTGCAAGTTTTCCTTACAACGCATCTGAACAAATCAGTCTGAAACAAGTGGTGCTAATGTAGTGAATTGAAGTTTTAACAGGGAGATAAATAGATACGTTTACGTATAGTAAGGAAATTCAAAACATTTTTGTAAATCTTAATTAAAGCAAGGGCATTTCGAAACCTTATATGATATATTCGTAGTAATAGTCTTTGATAAGAAGACAGAATAGTTGTATTTGTGAAGTATATTAAATATTTGGAACTCAGTAGATAATAACTACTTCTAATGACTCTGTGCATCAATTTCTCTGTATACAATTTAATTTCATGCATATATGAATTAAACTTGAGATATATTTTATGTTATATTTGGGATATTAAGAACGAGTGTGGCCTCTCGCCACAAAGGGTTACTATCTGCGACTCCAAATGACCTTTTTGAGCGAATTTAACTTGACATATATTACATGAATACGGTTTCTCGCCGCTATGTTTTAAAATTTGGCATCGCATATATTACATTGGTAAGGCTCGTCGCCTCTATGGTTCAACATATGTTTCTTTAAATTCCAATTCTTAGAAAATCCCGCATCGCTTATACCGCATGGATATGGCTTCTGGTCGTATATTAGCAAGTCTCCTTCCACGTTAGCACGTTGATTACTGCATGTATTTCTAGTAAGGTTCTTTTCCACAGGGTGCTTCTGACAAGTTCCTTCATGAGCTGTGCTAGTATATTTTCCTCCATTATTACCTAGGGTGCAAGTTTTCCTTACAACGCATCTGAACAAATCAGTCTGAAACAAGTGGTGCTAATGTAGTGAATTGAAGTTTTAACAGGGAGATAAATAGATACGTTCACGTATAGTAAGGAAATTAAAAACATTTTTGTAAATCTTAATTAAAGCAAGGGCATTTCGAATCCTTATATGATATATTCGTAGTAATAGTCTTTGATAAGAAGACAGAATAGTTGTATTTGTGAAGTATATTAAATACTTGGAACTCAGTAGATAATAATAATTTCTAATGACACAGTGCATCAATTTTTCTGTATACAATTTATTTTCATGCATATACGAGTTTAACTTGAGATATATTTTATGTTATATTTGGGATATTAAAGGGTTACTATGTGAGAATCCAAATGACTTTTTCGAGCGAATTTAACTTGAAATACAATACATTAGTACGGTTTCTCGCCGCTATGGGTTAACATGTGAATCTTCAAATATTATCTACGAGCAAATTTGCCATGACATATACCACATGAATGTGGCTTGTCACCACTATGGCTGAACATTTGTTTCATCAAATTTCCATTCTTAGTAAATTTAGAATAATTTATATTACATGAAACTGGCTTCTCTCCGGTATGAGTTACCATGTGATTTTTCAAATGTGCTGTCTGAGAAAAGTTTGTTTGACATATGCTACATGAGCAAGGCGATTCTCCAGTATGGATTCTCATGTGTTTCTTCAGACTTTCTTTCATACCAAATTTGACTTCACATATATTACATTTGTAAGGCTCGTTCCCTCTATGGCTCAACATATGTTTCTTTAAATTCGAATTCATAGCAAATCCCGCATCGCATATACCGCATGGATATGGCTTCTAGTCTCCTTCCACGTTAGCACGTTGATTACATCAAGTATTATTATTAAGTTTCTTTCCCACATGGTGCTTCTGACAAGTTCGTTCATGTGCTGTGCTAGTATATTTTCCTCCATTATTACATAGGGTGCAAGTTTCCCTAATAACAGGATCCAACGCATCTGAACTAATCAGTCTGAAACAAGTGGTGCTAATATAGTGAATTGAAGTTTTAACAGGGAGAAAAATAGTTACGTTTACGTATAGTAAGGAAATTCAAAGCATTTTTGTAAATCTTAATTAAAGCAAGGGCATTTCGAAACCTTATTTGATATATTCGTAGTAATAGTCTTTGATAAGACGACAGAATAGTTGTATTTGTGAAGTATATTAAATATTTGGAACTCAGTAGGTAATAACTACTTCTAATGACACTGTGCATCAATTTCTCTGTATACAATTTAATTTCATGCATATATGACTTTATCTTGAGATATATTTTATGTTATATTAGGGATATTAGGAACAAGTGTGGCCTCTCGCCACAAAGGGTTACTATGTGCGACTCCAAATGACCTTTTTGAGCGAATTTAATTTGACATACATTACATGAGTACGGTTTCTCGCCGCTATAGGTTATCAAGTGAATCTTTAAATATTCTCTACGAGCAAATTTGCCATGACATATACCACAATAATGTGGCTTGTCACCACTATGGCTGAAAATATGTTTCTTCAAATTTCCATTCTTATTAAATTTAGCATTACATATATTACATGAAACTGTCTTCTCTCCGGTATGAGTTAACATGTGATTTTTCAAATGTGCTGCCTGAGAAAATTTGGTTTGACATATGCTACATGAGTAAGGCATATCCAATATGGATTCTCATGTGTTCCTTCATATTTCCTTCATTCCAAATTTGGCTTCGCATATATTACATATGTAAGGCTCGTCATCTCTATGGCTCAACATATGTTTCTTTAAATTCCAATTCTTAGCAAATCCCGTATCGCCTATACCGCATGGATATGCCTTCTGGTCGTATATTAGCAAGTGTCCTTCCACGTTAGCACGTTGAAAACATCAAATATTACTAGTAATGTTCCTTCCCACATGTTGCTTCTGACAAGTTCCTTCATGTGCTGTGCTAGTATATTTTCCTCCATTATTACCTAGGGTGCAAGTTTTCCTTACAACAGAATCCAAGGCATCTGAACAATTCAGTCTGAAACAAGTGGTGCTAATATAGTGAATTGAAGTTTTAACTGGGAGAAAAATATTTTCGTTTACGTATAGTAAGGAAATTCAAAACATTTTTGTTAATTTTAATTAAAGCAAGGGCATTTCGAAACCTTAATTGATATATTCGTCTTTGATAAGAAGACAGAATAGTTGTATTTGTGAGGTATATTAAATATTTGGAACTCAGTAGATAATAATTATTTCTAATGACACTGTGCATCAATTTCTCTGTATAGAATTTATTTTCATGCATATATGAGTTTAACTTGAGATATATTTTATGTTATATTTGGGATATTAAAAACGAGTGTGGGCTCTCGACACCGTAGGTTACTATGTTCGACTCTAAATGAATTTTTTGAGCGAATTTAACCTGACATACATTACATGAGTACCGTTTCTCGCCGCTATAGGTTAACATTGAATCTTCAAATATTCTCTACGAGCAAATTTGCCATGACATATACCACAAGAATGTGGCTTCTCACCACTATGGCTGAACATAGGTTTCTTCAAATTTACATTCTTAGTAAATTTAGCATTACATTTATTACATGAAACTGTCTTCTCTCCGGTATGAGTTTACATGTGATTTTTCAAATGTGCTGTCTGAGAAAATGTTGTTTGACATATGCTAAATGAGTAAGGCTTTTCTCCAATATGGATTCTCATGTGTTCCTTCAAATTTCCTTCATTCCAAATTTGGCTTCGCATATATTACATTTGTAAGGCTCGTCGCCTCTATGGCTCAACATACGTTTCCTTAAATTCGAATTCATAGCAAATCCCGTATCGCCTATACCGCATTGATATGGCTTCTGGTTGTATATTAGCAAGTCTCCTTCCACGTTAGCACGTTGATTACTGCATGTATTACTAGTAAGGTTCTTTTCCACAGGGTGCTTCTGACAAGTTCCTTCATGTGCTGTGCTAGTATATTTTCCTCCATTATTACCTAGGGTGCAAGTTTTCCTTACAACGCATCTGAACAAATCAGTCTGAAACAAGTGGTGCTAATGTAGTGAATTGAAGTTTTAACAGGGAGATAAATAGATACGTTTACGTATAGTAAGGAAATTCAAAACATTTTTGTAAATCTTAATTAAAGCAAGGGCATTTCGAAACCTTATATGATATATTCGTAGTAATAGTCTTTGATAAGAAGACAGAATAGTTGTATTTGTGAAGTATATTAAATATTTGGAACTCAGTAGATAATAACTACTTCTAATGACACTGTGCATCAATTTCTCTGTATACAATTTAATTTCATGCATATATGACTTTAACTTGAGATATATTTTATGTTATATTAGGGATATTAGGAACAAGTGTGGCCTCTCGCCACAAAGGGTTACTATGTGCGACTCCAAATGACCTTTTTGAGCGAATTTAATTTGACATACATTACATGAGTACAGTTTCTCGCCGCTATAGGTTATCAAGTGAATCTTTAAATATTCTGTACGAGCAAATTTGCCATGACATATACCACAATAATGTGGCTTGTCACCACTATGGCTGAAAATATGTTTCTTCAAATTTCCATTCTTAGTAAATTTAGCATTACATATATTACATGAAACTGTCTTCTCTCCGGTATGAGTTAACATGTGATTTTTCAAATGTGCTGCCTGAGAAAATTTTGTTTGACATATGCTACATGAGTAAGGCTTTTCTCCAATATGGATTCTCATATGTTCCTTCAAATTTCCTTCATTCCAAATTTGGCTTCGCATATATTACATTTGTAAGGCTCGTCATCTCTATGGCTCAACATATGTTTCTTTAAATTCCAATTCTTAGCAAATCCCGTATCGCTTATACCGCATGGATATGGCTTCTGGTCGTATATTAGCAAGTGTCCTTCCACGTTAGCACGTTGAAAACATCAAATATTACTAGTAATGTTCCTTCCAACAGGTTTCTTCTGACAAGTTCCTTCATGTGCTGTGCTAGTATATTTTCCTCCATTATTACCTAGGGTGCAAGTTTTCCTTACAACAGAATCCAATGCATCTGAACAATTCAGTCTGAAACAAGTGGTGCTAATATAGTGAATTGAACTTTTAACAGGGAGAAAAATATTTTCGTTTACGTATAGTAAGGAAATTCAAAACATTTTTGTAAATTTTAATTAAAGCAAGGGCATTTCGAAACCTTAATTGATATATTCGTCTTTGATAAGAAGACAGAATAGTTGTATTTGTGAAGTATATTAAATATTTGGAACTCAGTAGATAATAATTATTTCTAATGACACTGTGCATCAATTTCTCTGTATAGAATTTATTTTCATGCATATATGAGTTTAACTTGAGACATATTTTATGTTATATTTGGGATATTAAAAACGAGTGTGGTCTCTCGACACCGTAGGTTAATATGTTCGACTCTAAATGAATTTTTTGAGCGAATTTAACCTGACATACATTACATGAGTACCGTTTCTCGCCGCTATAGGTTAACATGTGAATCTTCAAATATTCTCTACGAGCAAATTTGCCATGACATATACCACAAGAATGTGGCTTCTCACCACTATGGCTGAACATTGGTTTCTTCAAATTTACATTCTTAGTAAATTTAGCATTACATTTATTACATGAAACTGTCTTCTCTCCGGTATGAGTTAACATGTGATTTTTCAAATGTGCTGCCTGAGAAAATTTTGTTTGACATATGCTACATGAGTAAGGCTTTTCTCCAATATGGATTCTCATATGTTCCTTCAAATTTCCTTCATTCCAAATTTGGCTTCGCATATATTACATTTGTAAGGCTCGTCATCTCTATGGCTCAACATATGTTTCTTTAAATTCCAATTCTTAGCAAATCCCGTATCGCTTATACCGCATGGATATGGCTTCTGGTCGTATATTAGCAAGTGTCCTTCCACGTTAGCACGTTGAAAACATCAAATATTACTAGTAATGTTCCTTCCAACAGGTTGCTTCTGACAAGTTCCTTCATGTGCTGTGCTAGTGTATTTTCCTCCATTATTACCTAGGGTGCAAGTTTTCCTTACAACAGAATCCAATGCATCTGAACAATTCAGTCTGAAACAAGTGGTGCTAATATAGTGAATTGAACTTTTAACAGGGAGAAAAATATTTTCGTTTACGTATAGTAAGGAAATTCAAAACATTTTTGTAAATTTTAATTAAAGCAAGGGCATTTCGAAACCTTAATTGATATATTCGTCTTTGATAAGAAGACAGAATAGTTGTATTTGTGAAGTATATTAAATATTTGGAACTCAGTAGATAATAATTATTTCTAATGACACTGTGCATCAATTTCTCTGTATAGAATTTATTTTCATGCATATATGAGTTTAACTTGAGATATATTTTATGTTATATTTGGGATATTAAAAACGAGTGTGGTCTCTCGACACCGTAGGTTAATATGTTCGAATCTAAATGAATTTTTTGAGCGAATTTAACCTGACATACATTACATGAGTACCGTTTCTCGCCTCTATAGGTTAACATGTGAATCTTCAAATATTCTCTACGAGCAAATTTGCCATGACATATACCACAAGAATGTGGCTTCTCACCACTATGGCTGAACATAGGTTTCTTCAAATTTACATTCTTAGTAAATTTAGCATTACATTTATTACATGAAACTGTCTTCTCTCCGGTATGAGTTAACATGTGATTTTTCAAATGTGCTGTCTGAGAAAATGTTGTTTGACATATGCTAAATGAGTAAGGCTTTTCTCCAATATGGATTATCATGTGTGCCTTCAAACTTTCCTTCATTCCAAATATGGCTTCGCATATATTACATTTGTAAGGCTCGTCGCCTCTATGGTTCAACATATGTTTCTTTAAATTCCAATTCTTTGAAAATCCCGCATCGCTTATACCGCATGGATATGGCTTCTGGTCGTATATTAGCACATCTCCTTCCACGTTAGCACGTTGATTACTGCATGTATTTCTAGAAAGGTTCTTTTCCACAGGGTGCTTCTGACAACTTCCTTCATGTGCTGTGCTAGTATATTTTCCTCCATTATTACCTAGGGTGCAAGTTTTCCTTACAACGCATCTGAACAAATCAGTCTGAAACAAGTGGTGCTAATGTAGTGAATTGAAGTTTTAACAGGGAGATAAATAGATACGTTTACGTATACTAAGGAAATTCAAAACATTTTTGTAAATCTTAATTAAAGCAAGGGCATTTCGAAACCTTATATGATATATTCGTAGTAATAGTCTTTGATAAGAAGACGGAATAGTTGTATTTGTGAAGTATATTAAATATTAGGAACTCAGTAGATAATAACTATTTCTAATGACACTGTGCATCAATTTCTCTGTATACAATTTAATTTCATGCATATATGAATTTAACTTGAGATATATTTTATGTTATATTAGGGATATTAAGAACGAGTGTGGCCTCTCGCCACAAAGGGTTACTATCTGCGACTCCAAATGACCTTTTTGAGCGAATTTAACTTGACTTATATTACATGAATACGGTCTCTCGCCGCTATGTTTTAACATTTGGCATCGCATATATTACATTGGTAAGGCTCGTCGCCTCTATGGTTCAACATATGTTTCTTTAAATTCCAATTCTTAGAAAATCCCGCATCGCTTATACCGCATGGATATGGCTTCTGGTCGTATATTAGCAAGTCTCCTTCCACGTTAGCACTTTGATTACTGCATGTATTTCTAGTAAGGTTCTCTTCCACAGGGTGCTTCTGACAAGTTCCTTCATGTGCCGTGCTAGTATATTTTCCTCCATTATTACCTAGGGTGCAAGTTTTCCTTACAACGCATCTGAACAAGTCAGTCTGAAACAAGTGGTGCTAATGTAGTGAATTGAAGTTTTAACAGGGAGATAAATAGATACGTTCACGTATAGTAAGGAAATTCAAAACATTTTTGTAAATCTTAATTAAAGCAAGGGCATTTCGAAACCTTATATGATATATTCGTAGTAATAGTCTTTGATAAGAAGACAGATGGGTTGTATTTGTGAAGTATATTAAATACTTGGAACTCAGTAGATAATAATAATTTCTAATGACACAGTGCATCAATTTCTCTGTAAACAATTTATTTTCATGCATATACGAGTTTAACTTGAGATATATTTTATGTTATATTTGGGATATTAAAGGGTTACTATGTGAGAATCCAAATGACTTTTTCGAGCGAATTTAACTTGAAATACAATACATTAGTACGGTTTCTCGCCGCTATGGGTGAACATGTGAATCTTCAAATATTATCTACGAGCAAATTTGCCATGACATATACCACATGAATATGGCTTGTCACCACTATGGCTGAACATTTGTTTCATCAAATTTCCATTCTTAGTAAATTTAGAATAATTTATATCACATGAAACTGGCTTCTTTCCGGTATGAGTTAACATGTGATTTTTCAAATGTGCTGTCTGAGAAACGTTTGTTTGACATATGCTACATGAGTAAGGCGATTCTCCAGTATGGATTCTCATGTGTTCCTTCAGACTTTCTTTCATACCAAATTTGACTTCACATATATTACATTTGTAAGGCTCGTTGCCTCTATGGCTCAACATATGTTTCTTTAAATTCGAATTCATAGCAAATCCCGTATCGCATATACCGCATGGATATGGCTTCTAGTCTCCTTCCACGTTAGCACGTTGATTACATCAAGTATTACTATTAAGTTTCTTTTCCACATGGTGCTTCTGACAAGTTCGTTCATGTGCTGTGCTAGTATATTTTCCTCCATTATTACATAGGGTGCAAGTTTCCCTAATAACAGGATCCAACGCATCTGAACTAATCAGTCTGAAACAAGTGGTGCTAATATAGTGAATTGAAGTTTTAACAGGGAGAAAAATAGTTACGTTTACGTATAGTAAGGAAATTCAAAGCATTTTTGTAAATCTTAATTAAAGCAAGGGCATTTCGAAACCTTATTTGATATATTCGTAGTAATAGTCTTTGATAAGACGACAGAATAGTTGTATTTGTGAAGTATATTAAATATTTGGAACTCAGTAGATAATAACTACTTCTAATGACACTGTGCATCAATTTCTCTCTATACAATTTAATTTCATGCATATATGACTTTAACTTGAGATATATTTTATGTTATATTAGGGATATTAGGAACAAGTGTGGCCTCTCGCCACAAAGGGTTACTATGTGCGACTCCAAATGACCTTTTTGAGCGAATTTAATTTGACATACATTACATGAGTACAGTTTCTCGCCGCTATAGGTTATCAAGTGAATCTTTAAATATTCTCTACGAGCAAATTTGCCATGACATATACCACAATAATGTGGCTTGTCACCACTATGGCTGAAAATATGTTTCTTCAAATTTCCATTCTTAGTAAATTTAGCATTACATATATTACATGAAACTGTCTTCTCTCCGGTATGAGTTAACATGTGATTTTTCAAATGTGCAGCCTGAGAAAATTTTGTTTGACATATGCTACATGAGTAAGGCTTTTCTCCAATATGGATTCTCATGTGTTCCTTCAAATTTCCTTCATTCCAAATTTGGCTTCGCATATATTACATTTGTAAGGCTCGTCATCTCTATGGCTCAACATATGTTTCTTTAAATTCCAATTCTTAGCAAATCCCGTATCGCTTATACCGCATGGATATGGCTTCTGGTCGTATATTAGCAAGTGTCCTTCCACGTTAGCACGTTGAAAACATCAAATATTACTAGTAATGTTCCTTCCCACAGGTTGCTTCTGACAAGTTCCTTCATGTGCTGTGCTAGTATATTTTCCTCCATTATTACCTAGGGTGCAAGTTTTCCTTTCAACAGAATCCAAGGCATCTGAACAATTCAGTCTGAAACAAGTGGTGCTAATATAGTGAATTGAAGTTTTAACAGGGAGAAAAATATTTTCGTTTACGTATAGTAAGGAAATTCAAAACATTTTTGTAAATTTTAATTAAAGCAAGGGCATTTCGAAACCTTAATTGATATATTCGTCTTTGATAAGAAGACAGAATAGTTGTATTTGTGAAGTATATTAAATATTTGGAACTCAGTAGATAATAATTATTTCTAATGACACTGTGCATCAATTTCTCTGTATAGAATTTATTTTCATGCATATATGAGTTTAACTTGAGACATATTTTATGTTATATTTGGGATATTAAAAACGAGTGTGGTCTCTCGACACCGTAGGTTAATATGTTCGACTCTAAATGAATTTTTTGAGCGAATTTAACCTGACATACATTACATGAGTACCGTTTCTCGCCGCTATAGGTTAACATGTGAATCTTCAAATATTCTCTACGAGCAAATTTGCCATGACATATACCACAAGAATGTGGCTTCTCACCACTATGGCTGAACATAGGTTTCTTCAAATTTACATTCTTAGTAAATTTAGCATTACATTTATTACATGAAACTGTCTTCTCTCCGGTATGAGTTAACATGTGATTTTTCAAATGTGCTGCCTGAGAAAATTTTGTTTGACATATGCTACATGAGTAAGGCTTTTCTCCAATATGGATTCTCATATGTTCCTTCAAATTTCCTTCATTCCAAATTTGGCTTCGCATATATTACATTTGTAAGGCTCGTCATCTCTATGGCTCAACATATGTTTCTTTAAATTCCAATTCTTAGCAAATCCCGTATCGCTTATACCGCATGGATATGGCTTCTGGTCGTATATTAGCAAGTGTCCTTCCACGTTAGCACGTTGAAAACATCAAATATTACTAGTAATGTTCCTTCCAACAGGTTGCTTCTGACAAGTTCCTTCATGTGCTGTGCTAGTGTATTTTCCTCCATTATTACCTAGGGTGCAAGTTTTCCTTACAACAGAATCCAATGCATCTGAACAATTCAGTCTGAAACAAGTGGTGCTAATATAGTGAATTGAACTTTTAACAGGGAGAAAAATATTTTCGTTTACGTATAGTAAGGAAATTCAAAACATTTTTGTAAATTTTAATTAAAGCAAGGGCATTTCGAAACCTTAATTGATATATTCGTCTTTGAT
The DNA here is from genome assembly GCA_946902985.2 of Meconema thalassinum. Taxonomy (NCBI): domain Eukaryota; kingdom Metazoa; phylum Arthropoda; class Insecta; order Orthoptera; family Tettigoniidae; genus Meconema; species Meconema thalassinum. The sequence continues at coordinate 255,743,976 of OX336388.2, read as the reverse complement.
AAGAAGACAGAATAGTTGTATTTGTGAAGTATATTAAATATTTGGAACTCAGTAGATAATAATTATTTCTAATGACACTGTGCATCAATTTCTCTGTATAGAATTTATTTTCATGCATATATGAGTTTAACTTGAGATATATTTTATGTTATATTTGGGATATTAAAAACGAGTGTGGTCTCTCGACACCGTAGGTTAATATGTTCGAATCTAAATGAATTTTTTGAGCGAATTTAACCTGACATACATTACATGAGTACCGTTTCTCGCCTCTATAGGTTAACATGTGAATCTTCAAATATTCTCTACGAGCAAATTTGCCATGACATATACCACAAGAATGTGGCTTCTCACCACTATGGCTGAACATAGGTTTCTTCAAATTTACATTCTTAGTAAATTTAGCATTACATTTATTACATGAAACTGTCTTCTCTCCGGTATGAGTTAACATGTGATTTTTCAAATGTGCTGTCTGAGAAAATGTTGTTTGACATATGCTAAATGAGTAAGGCTTTTCTCCAATATGGATTATCATGTGTGCCTTCAAACTTTCCTTCATTCCAAATATGGCTTCGCATATATTACATTTGTAAGGCTCGTCGCCTCTATGGTTCAACATATGTTTCTTTAAATTCCAATTCTTTGAAAATCCCGCATCGCTTATACCGCATGGATATGGCTTCTGGTCGTATATTAGCACATCTCCTTCCACGTTAGCACGTTGATTACTGCATGTATTTCTAGAAAGGTTCTTTTCCACAGGGTGCTTCTGACAACTTCCTTCATGTGCTGTGCTAGTATATTTTCCTCCATTATTACCTAGGGTGCAAGTTTTCCTTACAACGCATCTGAACAAATCAGTCTGAAACAAGTGGTGCTAATGTAGTGAATTGAAGTTTTAACAGGGAGATAAATAGATACGTTTACGTATACTAAGGAAATTCAAAACATTTTTGTAAATCTTAATTAAAGCAAGGGCATTTCGAAACCTTATATGATATATTCGTAGTAATAGTCTTTGATAAGAAGACGGAATAGTTGTATTTGTGAAGTATATTAAATATTAGGAACTCAGTAGATAATAACTATTTCTAATGACACTGTGCATCAATTTCTCTGTATACAATTTAATTTCATGCATATATGAATTTAACTTGAGATATATTTTATGTTATATTAGGGATATTAAGAACGAGTGTGGCCTCTCGCCACAAAGGGTTACTATCTGCGACTCCAAATGACCTTTTTGAGCGAATTTAACTTGACTTATATTACATGAATACGGTCTCTCGCCGCTATGTTTTAACATTTGGCATCGCATATATTACATTGGTAAGGCTCGTCGCCTCTATGGTTCAACATATGTTTCTTTAAATTCCAATTCTTAGAAAATCCCGCATCGCTTATACCGCATGGATATGGCTTCTGGTCGTATATTAGCAAGTCTCCTTCCACGTTAGCACTTTGATTACTGCATGTATTTCTAGTAAGGTTCTCTTCCACAGGGTGCTTCTGACAAGTTCCTTCATGTGCCGTGCTAGTATATTTTCCTCCATTATTACCTAGGGTGCAAGTTTTCCTTACAACGCATCTGAACAAGTCAGTCTGAAACAAGTGGTGCTAATGTAGTGAATTGAAGTTTTAACAGGGAGATAAATAGATACGTTCACGTATAGTAAGGAAATTCAAAACATTTTTGTAAATCTTAATTAAAGCAAGGGCATTTCGAAACCTTATATGATATATTCGTAGTAATAGTCTTTGATAAGAAGACAGATGGGTTGTATTTGTGAAGTATATTAAATACTTGGAACTCAGTAGATAATAATAATTTCTAATGACACAGTGCATCAATTTCTCTGTAAACAATTTATTTTCATGCATATACGAGTTTAACTTGAGATATATTTTATGTTATATTTGGGATATTAAAGGGTTACTATGTGAGAATCCAAATGACTTTTTCGAGCGAATTTAACTTGAAATACAATACATTAGTACGGTTTCTCGCCGCTATGGGTGAACATGTGAATCTTCAAATATTATCTACGAGCAAATTTGCCATGACATATACCACATGAATATGGCTTGTCACCACTATGGCTGAACATTTGTTTCATCAAATTTCCATTCTTAGTAAATTTAGAATAATTTATATCACATGAAACTGGCTTCTTTCCGGTATGAGTTAACATGTGATTTTTCAAATGTGCTGTCTGAGAAACGTTTGTTTGACATATGCTACATGAGTAAGGCGATTCTCCAGTATGGATTCTCATGTGTTCCTTCAGACTTTCTTTCATACCAAATTTGACTTCACATATATTACATTTGTAAGGCTCGTTGCCTCTATGGCTCAACATATGTTTCTTTAAATTCGAATTCATAGCAAATCCCGTATCGCATATACCGCATGGATATGGCTTCTAGTCTCCTTCCACGTTAGCACGTTGATTACATCAAGTATTACTATTAAGTTTCTTTTCCACATGGTGCTTCTGACAAGTTCGTTCATGTGCTGTGCTAGTATATTTTCCTCCATTATTACATAGGGTGCAAGTTTCCCTAATAACAGGATCCAACGCATCTGAACTAATCAGTCTGAAACAAGTGGTGCTAATATAGTGAATTGAAGTTTTAACAGGGAGAAAAATAGTTACGTTTACGTATAGTAAGGAAATTCAAAGCATTTTTGTAAATCTTAATTAAAGCAAGGGCATTTCGAAACCTTATTTGATATATTCGTAGTAATAGTCTTTGATAAGACGACAGAATAGTTGTATTTGTGAAGTATATTAAATATTTGGAACTCAGTAGATAATAACTACTTCTAATGACACTGTGCATCAATTTCTCTCTATACAATTTAATTTCATGCATATATGACTTTAACTTGAGATATATTTTATGTTATATTAGGGATATTAGGAACAAGTGTGGCCTCTCGCCACAAAGGGTTACTATGTGCGACTCCAAATGACCTTTTTGAGCGAATTTAATTTGACATACATTACATGAGTACAGTTTCTCGCCGCTATAGGTTATCAAGTGAATCTTTAAATATTCTCTACGAGCAAATTTGCCATGACATATACCACAATAATGTGGCTTGTCACCACTATGGCTGAAAATATGTTTCTTCAAATTTCCATTCTTAGTAAATTTAGCATTACATATATTACATGAAACTGTCTTCTCTCCGGTATGAGTTAACATGTGATTTTTCAAATGTGCAGCCTGAGAAAATTTTGTTTGACATATGCTACATGAGTAAGGCTTTTCTCCAATATGGATTCTCATGTGTTCCTTCAAATTTCCTTCATTCCAAATTTGGCTTCGCATATATTACATTTGTAAGGCTCGTCATCTCTATGGCTCAACATATGTTTCTTTAAATTCCAATTCTTAGCAAATCCCGTATCGCTTATACCGCATGGATATGGCTTCTGGTCGTATATTAGCAAGTGTCCTTCCACGTTAGCACGTTGAAAACATCAAATATTACTAGTAATGTTCCTTCCCACAGGTTGCTTCTGACAAGTTCCTTCATGTGCTGTGCTAGTATATTTTCCTCCATTATTACCTAGGGTGCAAGTTTTCCTTTCAACAGAATCCAAGGCATCTGAACAATTCAGTCTGAAACAAGTGGTGCTAATATAGTGAATTGAAGTTTTAACAGGGAGAAAAATATTTTCGTTTACGTATAGTAAGGAAATTCAAAACATTTTTGTAAATTTTAATTAAAGCAAGGGCATTTCGAAACCTTAATTGATATATTCGTCTTTGATAAGAAGACAGAATAGTTGTATTTGTGAAGTATATTAAATATTTGGAACTCAGTAGATAACAATTATTTCTAATGACACTGTGCATCAATTTCTCTGTATAGAATTTATTTTCATGCATATATGAGTTTAACTTGAGATATATTTTATGTTATATTTGGGATATTAAAAACGAGTGTGGGCTCTCGACACCGTAGGTTACTATGTTCGACTCTAAATGAATTTTTTGAGCGAATTTAACCTGACATACATTACATGAGTACCGTTTCTCGCCGCTATAGGTTAACATGTGAATCTTCAAATATTCTCTACGAGCAAATTTGCCATGACATATACCACAAGAATGTGGCTTCTCACCACTATGGCTGAACATAGGTTTCTTCAAATTTACATTCTTAGTAAATTTAGCATTACATTTATTACATGAAACTGTCTTCTCTCCGGTATGAGTTAACATGTGATTTTTCAAATGTGCTGTCTGAGAAAATGTTGTTTGACATATGCTAAATGAGTAAGGCTTTTCTCCAATATGGATTATCATGTGTGCCTTCAAACATTCCTTCATTCCAAATATGGCTTCGCATATATTACATTTGTCACGCTCGTCGCCTCTATGGTTCAACATATGTTTCTTTAAATTCCAATTCTTAGAAAATCCCGCATCGCTTATACCGCATGGATATGGCTTCTGGTCGTATATTAGCAAGTCTCCTTCCACGTTAGCACGTTGATTACTGCATGTATTTCTAGAAAGGTTCTTTTCCACAGGGTGCTTCTGACAACTTCCTTCATGTGCTGTGCTAGTATATTTTCCTCCATTATTACCTAGGGTGCAAGTTTTCCTTACAACGCATCTGAACAAATCAGTCTGAAACAAGTGGTGCTAATGTAGTGAATTGAAGTTTTAACAGGGAGATAAATAGATACGTTTACGTATACTAAGGAAATTCAAAACATTTTTGTAAATCTTAATTAAAGCAAGGGCATTTCGAAACCTTATATGATATATTCGTAGTAATAGTCTTTGATAAGAAGACGGAATAGTTGTATTTGTGAAGTATATTAAATATTAGGAACTCAGTAGATAATAACTATTTCTAATGACACTGTGCATCAATTTCTCTGTATACAATTTAATTACATGCATATATGAATTTAACTTGAGATATATTTTATGTTATATTTGGGATATTAAGAACGAGTGTGGCCTCTCGCCACAAAGGGTTACTATCTGCGACTCCAAATGACCTTTTTGAGCGAATTTAACTTGACTTATATTACATGAATACGGTCTCTCGCCGCTATGTTTTAACATTTGGCATCGCATATATTACATTGGTAAGGCTCGTCGCCTCTATGGTTCAACATATGTTTCTTTAAATTCCAATTCTTAGAAAATCCCGCATCGCTTATACCGCATGGATATGGCTTCTGGTCGTATATTAGCAAGTCTCCTTCCACGTTAGCACGTTGATTACTGCATGTATTTCTAGAAAGGTTCTTTTCCACAGGGTGCTTCTGACAACTTCCTTCATGTGCTGTGCTAGTATATTTTCCTCCATTATTACCTAGGGTGCAAGTTTTCCTTACAACGCATCTGAACAAATCAGTCTGAAACAAGTGGTGCTAATGTAGTGAATTGAAGTTTTAACAGGGAGATAAATAGATACGTTTACGTATACTAAGGAAATTCAAAACATTTTTGTAAATCTTAATTAAAGCAAGGGCATTTCGAAACCTTATATGATATATTCGTAGTAATAGTCTTTGATAAGAAGACGGAATAGTTGTATTTGTGAAGTATATTAAATATTAGGAACTCAGTAGATAATAACTATTTCTAATGACACTGTGCATCAATTTCTCTGTATACAATTTAATTACATGCATATATGAATTTAACTTGAGATATATTTTATGTTATATTTGGGATATTAAGAACGAGTGTGGCCTCTCGCCACAAAGGGTTACTATCTGCGACTCCAAATGACCTTTTTGAGCGAATTTAACTTGACTTATATTACATGAATACGGTCTCTCGCCGCTATGTTTTAACATTTGGCATCGCATATATTACATTGGTAAGGCTCGTCGCCTCTATGGTTCAACATATGTTTCTTTAAATTCCAATTCTTAGAAAATCCCGCATCGCTTATACCGCATGGATATGGCTTCTGGTCGTATATTAGCAAGTCTCCTTCCACGTTAGCACGTTGATTACTGCATGTATTTCTAGAAAGGTTCTTTTCCACATGGTGCTTCTGACAAGTTCGTTCATGTGCTGTGCTAGTATATTTTCCTCCATTATTACATAGGGTGCAAGTTACCCTAATAACAGGATCCAACGCATCTGAACTAATCAGTCTGAAACAAGTGGTGCTAATATAGTGAATTGAAGTTTTAACAGGGAGAAAAATAGTTACGTTTACGCATAGTAAGGAAATTCAAAGCATTTTTGTAAATCTTAATTAAAGCAAGGGCATTTCGAAACCTTATTTGATATATTCGTAGTAATAGTCTTTGATAAGACGACAGAATAGTTGTATTTGTGAAGTATATTAAATATTTGGAACTCAGTAGATAATAACTACTTCTAATGACACTGTGCATCAATTTCTCTGTATACAATTTAATTTCATGCATATATGACTTTAACTTGAGATATATTTTATGTTATATTAGGGATATTAGGAACAAGTGTGGCCTCTCGCCACAAAGGGTTACTATGTGCGACTCCAAATGACCTTTTTGAGCGAATTTAATTTGACATACATTACATGAGTACAGTTTCTCGCCGCTATAGGTTATCAAGTGAATCTTTAAATATTCTGTACGAGCAAATTTGCCATGACATATACCACAATAATGTGGCTTGTCACCACTATGGCTGAAAATATGTTTCTTCAAATTTCCATTCTTAGTAAATTTAGCATTACATATATTACATGAAACTGTCTTCTCTCCGGTATGAGTTAACATGTGATTTTTCAAATGTGCTGCCTGAGAAAATTTTGTTTGACATATGCTACATGAGTAAGGCTTTTCTCCAATATGGATTCTCATGTGTTCCTTCAAATTTCCATCATTCCAAATTTGGCTTCGCATTTATTACATTGGTAAGGCATGTCGCCACTATGGCTCAACATATGTTTCTTTAAATACAAATTTTTAGCAAATCCCGCATCGCATATACCGCATAGATATGGTTTCTGGTCGTATATTAGCAAGTCTCCTTCCACGTTAGCACGTTCATTACTGCATGTATTTCTAGTAAGGTTCTTTTCCACAAGGTGCTTCTGACAAGTTCCTTCATGTGCTGTGCTAGTATATTTTCCTCCATTATTACCTAGGGTGCAAGTTTTCCTTACAACGCATCTGAACAAGTCAGTCTGAAACAAGTGGTGCTAAAGTAGTGAATTGAAGTTTTAACAGGGAGATAAATAGATACGTTTGCGTATAGTAAGGAAATTCAAAACATTTTTGTAAATCATAATTAAAGCAAGGGCATTTCGAAACCTTATATGATATATTCGTAGTAATAGTTATTGATAAGAAGACAGAATAGTTGTATTTGTGAAGTATATTAAATACTTGGAACTCAGTAGATAATAATTATATCTAATGACACAGAGCATCAATTTCTCTGTATACAATTTATTTTCATGCATATACGAGTTTAACTTGAGATATATTTTATGTTATATTTGGGATATTAAAGGGTTACTATGTGAGAATCCAAATGACTTTTTCGAGCGAATTTAACTTGAAATACAATACATTAGTACGGTTTCTCGCCGCTATGGGTGAACATGTGAATCTTCAAATATTATCTACGAGCAAATTTGCCATGACATATACCACATGAATATGGCTTGTCACCACTATGGCTGAACATTTGTTTCATCAAATTTCCATTCTTAGTAAATTTAGAATAATTTATATCACATGAAACTGGCTTCTTTCCGGTATGAGTTAACATGTGATTTTTCAAATGTGCTGTCTGAGAAACGTTTGTTTGACATATGCTACATGAGTAAGGCGATTCTCCAGTATGGATTCTCATGTGTTCCTTCAGACTTTCTTTCATACCAAATTTGACTTCACATATATTACATTTGTAAGGCTCGTTGCCTCTATGGCTCAACATATGTTTCTTTAAATTCGAATTCATAGCAAATCCCGTATCGCATATACCGCATGGATATGGCTTCTAGTCTCCTTCCACGTTAGCACGTTGATTACATCAAGTATTACTATTAAGTTTCTTTTCCACATGGTGCTTCTGACAAGTTCGTTCATGTGCTGTGCTAGTATATTTTCCTCCATTATTACATAGGGTGCAAGTTTCCCTAATAACAGGATCCAACGCATCTGAACTAATCAGTCTGAAACAAGTGGTGCTAATATAGTGAATTGAAGTTTTAACAGGGAGAAAAATAGTTACGTTTACGTATAGTAAGGAAATTCAAAGCATTTTTGTAAATCTTAATTAAAGCAAGGGCATTTCGAAACCTTATTTGATATATTCGTAGTAATAGTCTTTGATAAGACGACAGAATAGTTGTATTTGTGAAGTATATTAAATATTTGGAACTCAGTAGATAATAACTACTTCTAATGACACTGTGCATCAATTTCTCTCTATACAATTTAATTTCATGCATATATGACTTTAACTTGAGATATATTTTATGTTATATTAGGGATATTAGGAACAAGTGTGGCCTCTCGCCACAAAGGGTTACTATGTGCGACTCCAAATGACCTTTTTGAGCGAATTTAATTTGACATACATTACATGAGTACAGTTTCTCGCCGCTATAGGTTATCAAGTGAATCTTTAAATATTCTCTACGAGCAAATTTGCCATGACATATACCACAATAATGTGGCTTGTCACCACTATGGCTGAAAATATGTTTCTTCAAATTTCCATTCTTAGTAAATTTAGCATTACATATATTACATGAAACTGTCTTCTCTCCGGTATGAGTTAACATGTGATTTTTCAAATGTGCAGCCTGAGAAAATTTTGTTTGACATATGCTACATGAGTAAGGCTTTTCTCCAATATGGATTCTCATGTGTTCCTTCAAATTTCCTTCATTCCAAATTTGGCTTCGCATATATTACATTTGTAAGGCTCGTCATCTCTATGGCTCAACATATGTTTCTTTAAATTCCAATTCTTAGCAAATCCCGTATCGCTTATACCGCATGGCTATGGCTTCTGGTCGTATATTAGCAAGTGTCCTTCCACGTTAGCACGTTGAAAACATCAAATATTACTAGTAATGTTCCTTCCCACAGGTTGCTTCTGACAAGTTCCTTCATGTGCTGTGCTAGTATATTTTCCTCCATTATTACCTAGGGTGCAAGTTTTCCTTTCAACAGAATCCAAGGCATCTGAACAATTCAGTCTGAAACAAGTGGTGCTAATATAGTGAATTGAAGTTTTAACAGGGAGAAAAATATTTTCGTTTACGTATAGTAAGGAAATTCAAAACATTTTTGTAAATTTTAATTAAAGCAAGGGCATTTCGAAACCTTAATTGATATATTCGTCTTTGATAAGAAGACAGAATAGTTGTATTTGTGAAGTATATTAAATATTTGGAACTCAGTAGATAACAATTATTTCTAATGACACTGTGCATCAATTTCTCTGTATAGAATTTATTTTCATGCATATATGAGTTTAACTTGAGATATATTTTATGTTATATTTGGGATATTAAAAACGAGTGTGGGCTCTCGACACCGTAGGTTACTATGTTCGACTCTAAATGAATTTTTTGAGCGAATTTAACCTGACATACATTACATGAGTACCGTTTCTCGCCGCTATAGGTTAACATGTGAATCTTCAAATATTCTCTACGAGCAAATTTGCCATGACATATACCACAAGAATGTGGCTTCTCACCACTATGGCTGAACATAGGTTTCTTCAAATTTACATTCTTAGTAAATTTAGCATTACATTTATTACATGAAACTGTCTTCTCTCCGGTATGAGTTAACATGTGATTTTTCAAATGTGCTGTCTGAGAAAATGTTGTTTGACATATGCTAAATGAGTAAGGCTTTTCTCCAATATGGATTATCATGTGTGCCTTCAAACATTCCTTCATTCCAAATATGGCTTCGCATATATTACATTTGTCACGCTCGTCGCCTCTATGGTTCAACATATGTTTCTTTAAATTCCAATTCTTAGAAAATCCCGCATCGCTTATACCGCATGGATATGGCTTCTGGTCGTATATTAGCAAGTCTCCTTCCACGTTAGCACGTTGATTACTGCATGTATTTCTAGAAAGGTTCTTTTCCACAGGGTGCTTCTGACAACTTCCTTCATGTGCTGTGCTAGTATATTTTCCTCCATTATTACCTAGGGTGCAAGTTTTCCTTACAACGCATCTGAACAAATCAGTCTGAAACAAGTGGTGCTAATGTAGTGAATTGAAGTTTTAACAGGGAGATAAATAGATACGTTTACGTATACTAAGGAAATTCAAAACATTTTTGTAAATCTTAATTAAAGCAAGGGCATTTCGAAACCTTATATGATATATTCGTAGTAATAGTCTTTGATAAGAAGACGGAATAGTTGTATTTGTGAAGTATATTAAATATTAGGAACTCAGTAGATAATAACTATTTCTAATGACACTGTGCATCAATTTCTCTGTATACAATTTAATTACATGCATATATGAATTTAACTTGAGATATATTTTATGTTATATTTGGGATATTAAGAACGAGTGTGGCCTCTCGCCACAAAGGGTTACTATCTGCGACTCCAAATGACCTTTTTGAGCGAATTTAACTTGACTTATATTACATGAATACGGTCTCTCGCCGCTATGTTTTAACATTTGGCATCGCATATATTACATTGGTAAGGCTCGTCGCCTCTATGGTTCAACATATGTTTCTTTAAATTCCAATTCTTAGAAAATCCCGCATCGCTTATACCGCATGGATATGGCTTCTGGTCGTATATTAGCAAGTCTCCTTCCACGTTAGCACGTTGATTACTGCATGTATTTCTAGAAAGGTTCTTTTCCACAGGGTGCTTCTGACAACTTCCTTCATGTGCTGTGCTAGTATATTTTCCTCCATTATTACCTAGGGTGCAAGTTTTCCTTACAACGCATCTGAACAAATCAGTCTGAAACAAGTGGTGCTAATGTAGTGAATTGAAGTTTTAACAGGGAGATAAATAGATACGTTTACGTATACTAAGGAAATTCAAAACATTTTTGTAAATCTTAATTAAAGCAAGGGCATTTCGAAACCTTATATGATATATTCGTAGTAATAGTCTTTGATAAGAAGACGGAATAGTTGTATTTGTGAAGTATATTAAATATTAGGAACTCAGTAGATAATAACTATTTCTAATGACACTGTGCATCAATTTCTCTGTATACAATTTAATTACATGCATATATGAATTTAACTTGAGATATATTTTATGTTATATTTGGGATATTAAGAACGAGTGTGGCCTCTCGCCACAAAGGGTTACTATCTGCGACTCCAAATGACCTTTTTGAGCGAATTTAACTTGACTTATATTACATGAATACGGTCTCTCGCCGCTATGTTTTAACATTTGGCATCGCATATATTACATTGGTAAGGCTCGTCGCCTCTATGGTTCAACATATGTTTCTTTAAATTCCAATTCTTAGAAAATCCCGCATCGCTTATACCGCATGGATATGGCTTCTGGTCGTATATTAGCAAGTCTCCTTCCACGTTAGCACGTTGATTACTGCATGTATTTCTAGAAAGGTTCTTTTCCACATGGTGCTTCTGACAAGTTCGTTCATGTGCTGTGCTAGTATATTTTCCTCCATTATTACATAGGGTGCAAGTTACCCTAATAACAGGATCCAACGCATCTGAACTAATCAGTCTGAAACAAGTGGTGCTAATATAGTGAATTGAAGTTTTAACAGGGAGAAAAATAGTTACGTTTACGCATAGTAAGGAAATTCAAAGCATTTTTGTAAATCTTAATTAAAGCAAGGGCATTTCGAAACCTTATTTGATATATTCGTAGTAATAGTCTTTGATAAGACGACAGAATAGTTGTATTTGTGAAGTATATTAAATATTTGGAACTCAGTAGATAATAACTACTTCTAATGACACTGTGCATCAATTTCTCTGTATACAATTTAATTTCATGCATATATGACTTTAACTTGAGATATATTTTATGTTATATTAGGGATATTAGGAACAAGTGTGGCCTCTCGCCACAAAGGGTTACTATGTGCGACTCCAAATGACCTTTTTGAGCGAATTTAATTTGACATACATTACATGAGTACAGTTTCTCGCCGCTATAGGTTATCAAGTGAATCTTTAAATATTCTGTACGAGCAAATTTGCCATGACATATACCACAATAATGTGGCTTGTCACCACTATGGCTGAAAATTTGTTTCATCAAATTTCCATTCTTAGTAAATTTAGAATAATTTATATTACATGAAACTGGCTTCTCTCCGGTATGAGTTAACATGTGATTTTTCAAATCTGCGGTCTTAGAAAAGTTTGTTTGACATATGCTACATGAGTAAGGCGATTCTCCAGTATGGATTCTCATGTGTTTCTTCAGACTTTCTTTCATACCAAATTTGACTTCACATATATTACATTTGTAAGGCTCGTTGCCTCTATGGCTCAACATATGTTTCTTTAAATTCGAATTCATAGCAAATCCCGCATCGCATATACCGCATGGATATGGCTTCTAGTCTCCTTCCACGTTAGCACGTTGATTACATCAAGTATTACTATTATTTTTCTTTCCCACATGGTGCTTCTGACAAGTTCGTTCATGTGCTGTGCTAGTATATTTTCCTCCATTATTACATAGGGTGCAAGTTTCCCTAATAACAGGATCCAACGCATCTGAACTAATCAGTCTGAAACAAGTGGTGCTAATATAGTGAATTGAAGTTTTAACAGGGAGAAAAATAGTTACGTTTACGTATAGTAAGGAAATTCAAAGCATTTTTGTAAATCTTAATTAAAGCAAGGGCATTTCGAAACCTTATTTGATATATTCGTAGTAATAGTCTTTGATAAGACGACTGAATAGTTGTATTTGTGAAGTATATTAAATATTTGGAACTCAGTAGATAATAATTATTTCTAATGACACTGTGCATCAATTTCTCTGTATAGAATTTATTTTCATGCATATATGAGTTTAACTTGAGATATATTTTATGTTATATTTGGGATATTAAAAACGAGTGTGGGCTCTCGACACCGTAGGTTACTATGTTCGACTCTAAATGAATTTTTTGAGCGAATTTAACCTGACATACATTACATGAGTACCGTTTCTCGCCGCTATAGGTTAACATGTGAATCTTCAAATATTCTCTACGAGCAAATTTGCCATGACATATACCACAAGAATGTGGCTTTTCACCACTATGGCTGAACATAGGTTTCTTCAAATTTACATTCTTAGTAAATTTAGCATTACATTTATTACATGAAACTGTCTTCTCTCCGGTATGAGTTAACATGTGATTTTTCAAATGTGCTGTCTGAGAAAATGTTGTTTCACATATGCTAAATGAGTAAGGCTTTTCTCCAATATGGATTATCATGTGTGCCTTCAAACTTTCCTTCATTCCAAATTTGGCTTCGCATATATTACATTTGTGAAGTATATTAAATAATTGGAACTCAGTAGATAATAACTATTTCTAATGACACTGTGCATCAATTTTTCTGTATACAATTTAATTTCATGCATATATGAATTTAACTTGAGATATATTTTATGTTATATTTGGGATATTAAGAACGAGTGTGGCCTCTCGCCACAAAGGGTTACTATCTGCGACTCCAAATGACCTTTTTGAGCGAATTCAACTTGACATATATTACATGAATACGGTTTCTCGCCGCTATGTTTTAACATTTGGCATCGCATATATTACATTGGTAAGGCTCGTCGCCTCTATGGTTCAGCATATGTTTCTTTAAATTCCAATTCTTAGAAAATCCCGCATCGCTTATACCGCATGGATATGGCTTCTGGTCGTATATTAGCAAGTCTCCTTCCACGTTAGCACGTTGATTACTGCATGTATTTCTAGTAAGGTTCTTTTCCACAAGGTGCTTCTGACAAGTTCCTTCATGTGCTGTGCTAGTATATTTTTCTCCATTATTACCTAGGGTGCAAGTTTTCCTTACAACGCATCTGAACAAGTCAGTCTGAAACAAGTGGTGCTAATGTAGTGAATTGAAGTTTTAACAGGGAGATAAATAGATACGTTTGCGTATAGTAAGGAAATTCAAAACATTTTTGTAAATCTTAATTAAAGCAAGGGCATTTCGAAACCTTATATGATTTATTCGTAGTAATAGTCTTTGATAAGAAGACAGAATAGTTGTATTTGTGAAGTATATTAAATACTTGGAACTCAGTAGATAATAATTATTTCTAATGACACAGAGCATCAATTTCTCTGTATACAATTTAATTTCATGCATATATGAATTAAACTTGAGATATATTTTATGTTATATTTGGGATATTAAGAACGAGTGTGGCCTCTCGCCACAAAGGGTTACTATCTGCAACTCCAAATGACCTTTTTGATCGAATTTAACTTGACATATATTACATGAATACGGTTTCTCGCCGCTATGTTTTAAAATTTGGCATCGCATATATTACATTGGTAAGGCTCGTCGCCTCTATGGTTCAACATATGTTTCTTTAAATTCCAATTCTTAGAAAATCCCGCATCGCTTATACCGCATGGATATGGCTTCTGGTCGTATATTAGCAAGTCTCCTTCCACGTTAGCACGTTGATTACTGCATGTATTTCTAGTAAGGTTCTTTTCCACAGGGTGCTTCTGACAAGTTCCTTCATGAGCTGTGCTAGTATATTTTCCTCCATTATTACCTAGGGTGCAAGTTTTCCTTACAACGCATCTGAACAAATCAGTCTGAAACAAGTGGTGCTAATGTAGTGAATTGAAGTTTTAACAGGGAGATAAATAGATACGTTCACGTATAGTAAGGAAATTAAAAACATTTTTGTAAATCTTAATTAAAGCAAGGGCATTTCGAAACCTTATATGATATATTCGTAGTAATAGTCTTTGATAAGAAGACAGAATAGTTGTATTTGTGAAGTATATTAAATACTTGGAACTCAGTAGATAATAATAATTTCTAAAGACACAGTGCATCAATTTTTCTGTATACAATTTATTTTCATGCATATACGAGTTTAACTTGAGATATATTTTATGTTATATTTGGGATATTAAAGGGTTACTATGTGAGAATCCAAATGACTTTTTCGAGCGAATTTAACTTGAAATACAATACATTAGTACGGTTTCTCGCCGCTATGGGTTAACATGTGAATCTTCAAATATTATCTACGAGCAAATTTGCCATGACATATACCACATGAATGTGGCTTGTCACCACTATGGCTGAACATTTGTTTCATCAAATTTCCATTCTTAGTAAATTTAGAATAATTTATATTACATGAAACTGGCTTCTCTCCGGTATGAGTTAACATGTGATTTTTCAAATGTGCTGTCTGAGAAAAGTTTGTTTGACATATGCTACATGAGCAAGGCGATTCTCCAGTATGGATTCTCATGTGTTTCTTCAGACTTTCTTTCATACCAAATTTGACTTCACATATATTCCATTTGTAAGGCTCGTTCCCTCTATGGCTCAACATATGTTTCTTTAAATTCGAATTCATAGCAAATCCCGCATCGCATATACCGCATGGATATGGCTTCTAGTCTCCTTCCACGTTAGCACGTTGATTACATCAAGTATTATTATTAAGTTTCTTTCCCACATGGTGCTTCTGACAAGTTCGTTCATGTGCTGTGCTAGTATATTTTCCTCCATTATTACATAGGGTGCAAGTTTCCCTAATAACAGGATCCAACGCATCTGAACTAATCAGTCTGAAACAAGTGGTGCTAATATAGTGAATTGAAGTTTTAACAGGGAGAAAAATAGTTACGTTTACGTATAGTAAGGAAATTCAAAGCATTTTTGTAAATCTTAATTAAAGCAAGGGCATTTCGAAACCTTATTTGATATATTCGTAGTAATAGTCTTTGATAAGACGACAGAATAGTTGTATTTGTGTAGTATATTAAATATTTGGAACTCAGTAGATAATAACTACTTCTAATGACACTGTGCATCAATTTCTCTGTATACAATTTAATTTCATGCATATATGAATTAAACTTGAGATATATTTTATGTTATATTTGGGATATTAAGAACGAGTGTGGCCTCTCGCCACAAAGGGTTACTATCTGCGACTCCAAATGACCTCTTTGAGCGAATTTAACTTGACATATATTACATGAATACGGTTTCTCGCCGCTATGGTTTAACATTTGGAATTGCATATATTACATTGGTAAGGCTCGTCGCCTCTATGGTTCAACATATGTTTCTTTAAATTCCAATTCTTAGAAAATCCCGCATCGCTTATACCGCATGGATATGGCTTCTGGTCGTATATTAGCAAGTCTCCTTCCACGTTAGCACGTTGATTACTGCATGTATTTCAAGTACGGTTCTTTTCCACAGGGTGCTTCTGACAAGTTCCTTCATGTGCTGTGCTAGTATATTTTCCTCCATTATTACCTAGGGTGCAAGTTTTCCTTACAACGCATCTGAACAAATCAGTCTGAAACAAGTGGTGCTAATGTAGTGAATTGAAGTTTTAACAGGGAGATAAATAGATACGTTTACGTATAGTAAGGAAATTCAAAACATTTTTTGTAAATCTTAATTAAAGCAAGGGCATTTCGAAACCTTATATGATATATTCGTAGTAATAGTCTTTGATAAGAAGACAGAATAGTTGTATTTGTGAAGTATATTAAATATTTGGAACTCAGTAGATAATAACTACTTCTAATGACTCTGTGCATCAATTTCTCTGTATACAATTTAATTTCATGCATATATGAATTAAACTTGAGATATATTTTATGTTATATTTGGGATATTAAGAACGAGTGTGGCCTCTCGCCACAAAGGGTTACTATCTGCGACTCCAAATGACCTTTTTGAGCGAATTTAACTTGACATATATTACATGAATACGGTTTCTCGCCGCTATGTTTTAAAATTTGGCATCGCATATATTACATTGGTAAGGCTCGTCGCCTCTATGGTTCAACATATGTTTCTTTAAATTCCAATTCTTAGAAAATCGCGCATCGCTTATACCGCATGGATATGGCTTCTGGTCGTATATTAGCAAGTCTCCTTCCACGTTAGCACGTTGATTACTGCATGTATTTCTAGTAAGGTTCTTTTCCACAGGGTGCTTCTGACAAGTTCCTTCATGAGCTGTGCTAGTATATTTTCCTCCATTATTACCTAGGGTGCAAGTTTTCCTTACAACGCATCTGAACAAATCAGTCTGAAACAAGTGGTGCTAATGTAGTGAATTGAAGTTTTAACAGGGAGATAAATAGATACGTTCACGTATAGTAAGGAAATTAAAAACATTTTTGTAAATCTTAATTAAAGCAAGGGCATTTCGAAACCTTATATGATATATTCGTAGTAATAGTCTTTGATAAGAAGACAGAATAGTTGTATTTGTGAAGTATATTAAATACTTGGAACTCAGTAGATAATAATAATTTCTAATGACACAGTGCATCAATTTTTCTGTATACAATTTATTTTCATGCATATACGAGTTTAACTTGAGATATATTTTATGTTATATTTGGGATATTAAAGGGTTACTATGTGAGAATCCAAATGACTTTTTCGAGCGAATTTAACTTGAAATACAATACATTAGTACGGTTTCTCGCCGCTATGGGTTAACATGTGAATCTTCAAATATTATCTACGAGCAAATTTGCCATGACATATACCACATGAATGTGGCTTGTCACCACTATGGCTGAACATTTGTTTCATCAAATTTCCATTCTTAGTAAATTTAGAATAATTTATATTACATGAAACTGGCTTCTCTCCGGTATGAGTTAACATGTGATTTTTCAAATGTGCTGTCTGAGAAAAGTTTGTTTGACATATGCTACATGAGCAAGGCGATTCTCCAGTATGGATTCTCATGTGTTTCTTCAGACTTTCTTTCATACCAAATTTGACTTCACATATATTACATTTGTAAGGCTCGTTCCCTCTATGGCTCAACATATGTTTCTTTAAATTCGAATTCATAGCAAATCCCGCATCGCATATACCGCATGGATATGGCTTCTAGTCTCCTTCCACGTTAGCACGTTGATTACATCAAGTATTATTATTAAGTTTCTTTCCCACATGGTGTTTCTGACAAGTTCGTTCATGTGCTGTGCTAGTATATTTTCCTCCATTATTACATAGGGTGCAAGTTTCCCTAATAACAGGATCCAACGCATCTGAACTAATCAGTCTGAAACAAGTGGTGCTAATATAGTGAATTGAAGTTTTAACAGGGAGAAAAATAGTTACGTTTACGTATAGTAAGGAAATTCAAAGCATTTTTGTAAATCTTAATTAAAGCAAGGGCATTTCGAAACCTTATTTGATATATTCGTAGTAATAGTCTTTGATAAGACGACAGAATAGTTGTATTTGTGAAGTATATTAAATATTTGGAACTCAGTAGGTAATAACTACTTCTAATGACACTGTGCATCAATTTCTCTGTATACAATTTAATTTCATGCATATATGACTTTATCTTGAGATATATTTTATGTTATATTAGGGATATTAGGAACAAGTGTGGCCTCTCGCCACAAAGGGTTACTATGTGCGACTCCAAATGACCTTTTTGAGCGAATTTAATTTGACATACATTACATGAGTACGGTTTCTCGCCGCTATAGGTTATCAAGTGAATCTTTAAATATTCTCTACGAGCAAATTTGCCATGACATATACCACAATAATGTGGCTTGTCACCACTATGGCTGAAAATATGTTTCTTCAAATTTCCATTCTTAGTAAATTTAGCATTACATATATTACATGAAACTGTCTTCTCTCCGGTATGAGTTAACATGTGATTTTTCAAATGTGCTGCCTGAGAAAATTTTGTTTGACATATGCTACATGAGTAAGGCATATCCAATATGGATTCTCATGTGTTCCTTCATATTTCCTTCATTCCAAATTTGGCTTCGCATATATTACATTTGTAAGGCTCGTCATCTCTATGGCTCAACATATGTTTCTTTAAATTCCAATTCTTAGCAAATCCCGTATCGCCTATACCGCATGGATATGGCTTCTGGTCGTATATTAGCAAGTGTCCTTCCACGTTAGCACGTTGAAAACATCAAATATTACTAGTAATGTTCCTTCCCACATGTTGCTTCTGACAAGTTCCTTCATGTGCTGTGCTAGTATATTTTCCTCCATTATTACCTAGGGTGCAAGTTTTCCTTACAACAGAATCCAAGGCATCTGAACAATTCAGTCTGAAACAAGTGGTGCTAATATAGTGAATTGAAGTTTTAACTGGGAGAAAAATATTTTCGTTTACGTATAGTAAGGAAATTCAAAACATTTTTGTAAATTTTAATTAAAGCAAGGGCATTTCGAAACCTTAATTGATATATTCGTCTTTGATAAGAAGACAGAATAGTTGTATTTGTGAAGTATATTAAATATTTGGAACTCAGTAGATAATAATTATTTCTAATGACACTGTGCATCAATTTCTCTGTATAGAATTTATTTTCATGCATATATGAGTTTAACTTGAGATATATTTTATGTTATATTTGGGATATTAAAAACGAGTGTGGGCTCTCGACACCGTAGGTTACTATGTTCGACTCTAAATGAATTTTTTGAGCGAATTTAACCTGACATACATTACATGAGTACCGTTTCTCGCCGCTATAGGTTAACATTGAATCTTCAAATATTCTCTACGAGCAAATTTGCCATGACATATACCACAAGAATGTGGCTTCTCACCACTATGGCTGAACATAGGTTTCTTCAAATTTACATTCTTAGTAAATTTAGCATTACATTTATTACATGAAACTGTCTTCTCTCCGGTATGAGTTTACATGTGATTTTTCAAATGTGCTGTCTGAGAAAATGTTGTTTGACATATGCTAAATGAGTAAGGCTTTTCTCCAATATGGATTCTCATGTGTTCCTTCAAATTTCCTTCATTCCAAATTTGGCTTCGCATATATTACATTTGTAAGGCTCGTCGCCTCTATGGCTCAACATACGTTTCCTTAAATTCGAATTCATAGCAAATCCCGTATCGCCTATACCGCATTGATATGGCTTCTGGTTGTATATTAGCAAGTCTCCTTCCACGTTAGCACGTTGATTACTGCATGTATTACTAGTAACGTTCTTTTCCACAGGGTGCTTCTGACAAGTTCCTTCATGTGCTGTGCTAGTATATTTTCCTCCATTATTACCTAGGGTGCAAGTTTTCCTTACAACGCATCTGAACAAATCAGTCTGAAACAAGTGGTGCTAATGTAGTGAATTGAAGTTTTAACAGGGAGATAAATAGATACGTTTACGTATAGTAAGGAAATTCAAAACATTTTTGTAAATCTTAATTAAAGCAAGGGCATTTCGAAACCTTATATGATATATTCGTAGTAATAGTCTTTGATAAGAAGACAGAATAGTTGTATTTGTGAAGTATATTAAATATTTGGAACTCAGTAGATAATAACTATTTCTAATGACACTGTGCATCAATTTCTCTGTATACAATTTAATTTCATGCATATATGAATTTAACTTGAGATATATTTTATGTTATATTTGGGATATTAAAAACGAGTGTGGTCTCTCGACACCGTAGGTTAATATGTTCGACTCTAAATGAATTTTTTGATCGAATTTAATTTGACATACATTACATGAGTACGGTTTCTCGCCGCTATAGGTTATCAAGTGAATCTTTAAATATTCTCTACGAGCAAATTTGCCATGACATATACCACAATAATGTGGCTTGTCACCACTATGGCTGAAAATATGTTTCTTCAAATTTCCATTCTTAGTAAATTTAGCATTACATATATTACATGAAACTGTCTTCTCTCCGGTATGAGTTAACATGTGATTTTTCAAATGTGCTGCCTGAGAAAATTTTGTTTGACATATGCTACATGAGTAAGGCTTTTCTCCAATATGGATTCTCATATGTTCCTTCAAATTTCCTTCATTCCAAATTTGGCTTCGCATATATTACATTTGTAAGGCTCGTCATCTCTATGGCTCAACATATGTTTCTTTAAATTCCAATTCTTAGCAAATCCCGTATCGCTTATACCGCATGGATATGGCTTCTGGTCGTATATTAGCAAGTGTCCTTCCACGTTAGCACGTTGAAAACATCAAATATTACTAGTAATGTTCCTTCCCACAGGTTGCTTCTGACAAGTTCCTTCATGTGCTGTGCTAGTATATTTTCCTCCATTATTACCTAGGGTGCAAGTTTTCCTTTCAACAGAATCCAAGGCATCTGAACAATTCAGTCTGAAACAAGTGGTGCTAATATAGTGAATTGAAGTTTTAACAGGGAGAAAAATATTTTCGTTTACGTATAGTAAGGAAATTCAAAACATTTTTGTAAATTTTAATTAAAGCAAGGGCATTTCGAAACCTTAATTGATATATTCGTCTTTGATAAGAAGACAGAATAGTTGTATTTGTGAAGTATATTAAATATTTGGAACTCAGTAGATAATAATTATTTCTAATGACACTGTGCATCAATTTCTCTGTATAGAATTTATTTTCATGCATATATGAGTTTAACTTGAGATATATTTTATGTTATATTTGGGATATTAAAAACGAGTGTGGGCTCTCGACACCGTAGGTTACTATGTTCGACTCTAAATGAATTTTTTGAGCGAATTTAACCTGACATACATTACATGAGTACCGTTTCTCGCGGCTATAGGTTAACATGTGAATCTTCAAATATTCTCTACGAGCAAATTTGCCATGACATATACCACAAGAATGTGGCTTCTCACCACTATGGCTGAACATAGGTTTCTTCAAATTTACATTCTTAGTAAATTTAGCATTACATTTATTACATGAAACTGTCTTCTCTCCGGTATGAGTTAACATGTGATTTTTCAAATGTGCTGTCTGAGGAAATGTTGTTTGACATATGCTAAATGAGTAAGGCTTTTCTCCAATATGGATTATCATGTGTGCCTTCAAACATTCCTTCATTCCAAATATGGCTTCGCATATATTACATTTGTAAGGCTCGTCGCCTCTATGGTTCAACATATGTTTCTTTAAATTCCAATTCTTAGAAAATCCCGCATCGCTTATACCGCATGGATATGGCTTCTGGTCGTATATTAGCAAGTCTCCTTCCACGTTAGCACGTTGATTACTGCATGTATTTCTAGAAAGGTTCTTTTCCACAGGGTGCTTCTGACAACTTCCTTCATGTGCTGTGCTAGTATATTTTCCTCCATTATTACCTAGGGTGCAAGTTTTCCTTACAACGCATCTGAACAAATCAGTCTGAAACAAGTGGTGCTAATGTAGTGAATTGAAGTTTTAACAGGGAGATAAATAGATACGTTTACGTATACTAAGGAAATTCAAAACATTTTTGTAAATCTTAATTAAAGCAAGGGCATTTCGAAACCTTATATGATATATTCGTAGTAATAGTCTTTGATAAGAAGACGGAATAGTTGTATTTGTGATGTATATTAAATATTAGGAACTCAGTAGATAATAACTATTTCTAATGACACTGTGCATCAATTTCTCTGTATACAATTTAATTACATGCATATATGAATTTAACTTGAGATATATTTTATGTTATATTTGGGATATTAAGAACGAGTGTGGCCTCTCGCCACAAAGGGTTACTATCTGCGACTCCAAATGACCTTTTTGAGCGAATTTAACTTGACATATATTACATGAATACGGTTTCTCGCCGCTATGTTTTAATATTTGGCATCGCATATATTACATTGGTAAGGCTCGTCGCCTCTATGATTCAACATATGTTTCTTTAAATTCCAATTCTTAGAAAATCCCGCATCGCTTATACCGCATGGATATGGCTTCTGGTCGTATATTAGCAAGTCTCCTTCCACGTTAGCACGTTGATTACTGCATGTATTTCTAGTAAGGTTCTTTTCCACAGGGTGCTTCTGACAAGTTCCTTCATGAGCTGTGCTAGTATATTTTCCTCCATTATTACCTAGGGTGCAAGTTTTCCTTACAACGCATCTGAACAAATCAGTCTGAAACAAGTGGTGCTAATGTAGTGAATTGAAGTTTTAACAGGGAGATAAATAGATACGTTCACGTATAGTAAGGAAATTAAAAACATTTTTGTAAATCTTAATTAAAGCAAGGGCATTTCGAAACCTTATATGATATATTCGTAGTAATAGTCTTTGATAAGAAGACAGAATAGTTCTATTTGTGAAGTATATTAAATACTTGGAACTCAGTAGATAATAATAATTTCTAATGACACAGATCATCAATTTTTCTGTATACAATTTATTTTCATGCATATACGAGTTTAACTTGAGATATATTTTATGTTATATTTGGGATATTAAAGGGTTACTATGTGAGAATCCAAATGACTTTTTCGAGCGAATTTAACTTGAAATACAATACATTAGTACGGTTTCTCGCCGCTATGGGTTAACATGTGAATCTTCAAATATTATCTACGAGCAAATTTGCCATGACATATACCACATGAATGTGGCTTGTCACCACTATGGCTGAACATTTGTTTCATCAAATTTCCATTCTTAGTAAATTTAGAATAATTTATATTACATGAAACTGGCTTCTCTCCGGTATGAGTTAACATGTGATTTTTCAAATGTGCTGTCTGAGAAAAGTTTGTTTGACATATGCTACATGAGCAAGGCGATTCTCCAGTATGGATTCTCATGTGTTTCTTCAGACTTTCTTTCATACCAAATTTGACTTCACATATATTACATTTGTAAGGCTCGTTCCCTCTATGGCTCAACATATGTTTCTTTAAATTCGAATTCATAGCAAATCCCGCATCGCATATACCGCATGGATATGGCTTCTAGTCTCCTTCCACGTTAGCACGTTGATTACATCAAGTATTATTATTAAGTTTCTTTCCCACATGGTGCATCTGACAAGTTCGTTCATGTGCTGTGCTAGTATATTTTCCTCCATTATTACATAGGGTGCAAGTTTCCCTAATAACAGGATCCAACGCATCTGAACTAATCAGTCTGAAACAAGTGGTGCTAATATAGTGAATTGAAGTTTTAACAGGGAGAAAAATAGTTACGTTTACGTATAGTAAGGAAATTCAAAGCATTTTTGTAAATCTTAATTAAAGCAAGGGCATTTCGAAACCTTATTTGATATATTCGTAGTAATAGTCTTTGATAAGACGACAGAATAGTTGTATTTGTGAAGTATATTAAATATTTGGAACTCAGTAGGTAATAACTACTTCTAATGACACTGTGCATCAATTTCTCTGTATACAATTTAATTTCATGCATATATGACTTTATCTTGAGATATATTTTATGTTATATTAGGGATATTAGGAACAAGTGTGGCCTCTCGCCACAAAGGGTTACTATGTGCGACTCCAAATGACCTTTTTGAGCGAATTTAATTTGACATACATTACATGAGTACGGTTTCTCGCCGCTATAGGTTATCAAGTGAATCTTTAAATATTCTCTACGAGCAAATTTGCCATGACATATACCACAATAATGTGGCTTGTCACCACTATGGCTGAAAATATGTTTCTTCAAATTTCCATTCTTAGTAAATTTAGCATTACATATATTACATGAAACTGTCTTCTCTCCGGTATGAGTTAACATGTGATTTTTCAACTGTGCTGCCTGAGAAAATTTTGTTTGACATATGCTACATGAGTAAGGCATATCCAATATGGATTCTCATGTGTTCCTTCATATTTCCTTCTTTCCAAATTTGGCTTCGCATATATTACATTTGTAAGGCTCGTCATCTCTATGGCTCAACATATGTTTCTTTAAATTCCAATTCTTAGCAAATCCCGTATCGCCTATACCGCATGGATATGGCTTCTGGTCGTATATTAGCAAGTGTCCTTCCACGTTAGCACGTTGAAAACATCAAATATTACTAGTAATGTTCCTTCCCACATGTTGCTTCTGACAAGTTCCTTCATGTGCTGTGCTAGTATATTTTCCTCCATTATTACCTAGGGTGCAAGTTTTCCTTACAACAGAATCCAAGGCATCTGAACAATTCAGTCTGAAACAAGTGGTGCTAATATAGTGAATTGAAGTTTTAACTGGGAGAAAAATATTTTCGTTTACGTATAGTAAGGAAATTCAAAACATTTTTGTAAATTTTAATTAAAGCAAGGGCATTTCGAAACCTTAATTGATATATTCGTCTTTGATAAGAAGACAGAATAGTTGTATTTGTGAAGTATATTAAATATTTGGAACTCAGTAGATAATAATTATTTCTAATGACACTGTGCATCAATTTCTCTGTATAGAATTTATTTTCATGCATATATGAGTTTAACTTGAGATATATTTTATGTTATATTTGGGATATTAAAAACGAGTGTGGGCTCTCGACACCGTAGGTTACTATGTTCGACTCTAAATGAATTTTTTGAGCGAATTTAACCTGACATACATTACATGAGTACCGTTTCTCGCCGCTATAGGTTAACATTGAATCTTCAAATATTCTCTACGAGCAAATTTGCCATGACATATACCACAAGAATGTGGCTTCTCACCACTATGGCTGAACATAGGTTTCTTCAAATTTACATTCTTAGTAAATTTAGCATTACATTTATTACATGAAACTGTCTTCTCTCCGGTATGAGTTTACATGTGATTTTTCAAATGTGCTGTCTGAGAAAATGTTGTTTGACATATGCTAAATGAGTAAGGCTTTTCTCCAATATGGATTCTCATGTGTTCCTTCAAATTTCCTTCATTCCAAATTTGGCTTCGCATATATTACATTTGTAAGGCTCGTCGCCTCTATGGCTCAACATACGTTTCCTTAAATTCGAATTCATAGCAAATCCCGTATCGCCTATACCGCATTGATATGGCTTCTGGTTGTATATTAGCAAGTCTCCTTCCACGTTAGCACGTTGATTACTGCATGTATTACTAGTAACGTTCTTTTCCACAGGGTGCTTCTGACAAGTTCCTTCATGTGCTGTGCTAGTATATTTTCCTCCATTATTACCTAGGGTGCAAGTTTTCCTTACAACGCATCTGAACAAATCAGTCTGAAACAAGTGGTGCTAATGTAGTGAATTGAAGTTTTAACAGGGAGATAAATAGATACGTTTACGTATAGTAAGGAAATTCAAAACATTTTTGTAAATCTTAATTAAAGCAAGGGCATTTCGAAACCTTATATGATATATTCGTAGTAATAGTCTTTGATAAGAAGACAGAATAGTTGTATTTGTGAAGTATATTAAATATTTGGAACTCAGTAGATAATAACTATTTCTAATGACACTGTGCATCAATTTCTCTGTATACAATTTAATTTCATGCATATATGAATTTAACTTGAGATATATTTTATGTTATATTTGGGATATTAAAAACGAGTGTGGTCTCTCGACACCGTAGGTTAATATGTTCGACTCTAAATGAATTTTTTGATCGAATTTAATTTGACATACATTACATGAGTACGGTTTCTCGCCGCTATAGGTTATCAAGTGAATCTTTAAATATTCTCTACGAGCAAATTTGCCATGACATATACCACAATAATGTGGCTTGTCACCACTATGGCTGAAAATATGTTTCTTCAAATTTCCATTCTTAGTAAATTTAGCTTACATATATTACATGAAACTGTCTTCTCTCCGGTATGAGTTAACATGTGATTTTTCAAATGTGCTGCCTGAGAAAATTTTGTTTGACATATGCTACATGAGTAAGGCTTTTCTCCAATATGGATTCTCATATGTTCCTTCAAATTTCCTTCATTCCCAATTTGGCTTCGCATATATTACATTTGTAAGGCTCGTCATCTCTATGGCTCAACATATGTTTCTTTAAATTCCAATTCTTAGCAAATCCCGTATCGCTTATACCGCATGGATATGGCTTCTGGTCGTATATTAGCAAGTGTCCTTCCACGTTAGCACGTTGAAAACATCAAATATTACTAGTAATGTTCCTTCCCACAGGTTGCTTCTGACAAGTTCCTTCATGTGCTGTGCTAGTATATTTTCCTCCATTATTACCTAGGGTGCAAGTTTTCCTTTCAACAGAATCCAAGGCATCTGAACAATTCAGTCTGAAACAAGTGGTGCTAATATAGTGAATTGAAGTTTTAACAGGGAGAAAAATATTTTCGTTTACGTATAGTAAGGAAATTCAAAACATTTTTGTAAATTTTAATTAAAGCAAGGGCATTTCGAAACCTTAATTGATATATTCGTCTTTGATAAGAAGACAGAATAGTTGTATTTGTGAAGTATATTAAATATTTGGAACTCAGTAGATAATAATTATTTCTAATGACACTGTGCATCAATTTCTCTGTATAGAATTTATTTTCATGCATATATGAGTTTAACTTGAGATATATTTTATGTTATATTTGGGATATTAAAAACGAGTGTGGGCTCTCGACACCGTAGGTTACTATGTTCGACTCTAAATGAATTTTTTGAGCGAATTTAACCTGACATACATTACATGAGTACCGTTTCTCGCCGCTATAGGTTAACATGTGAATCTTCAAATATTCTCTACGAGCAAATTTGCCATGACATATACCACAAGAATGTGGCTTCTCACCACTATGGCTGAACATAGGTTTCTTCAAATTTACATTCTTAGTAAATTTAGCATTACATTTATTACATGAAACTGTCTTCTCTCCGGTATGAGTTAACATGTGATTTTTCAAATGTGCTGTCTGAGAAAATGTTGTTTGACATATGCTAAATGAGTAAGGCTTTTCTCCAATATGGATTATCATGTGTGCCTTCAAACATTCCTTCATTCCAAATATGGCTTCGCATATATTACATTTGTAAGGCTCGTCGCCTCTATGGTTCAACATATGTTTCTTTAAATTCCAATTCTTAGAAAATCCCGCATCGCTTATACCGCATGGATATGGCTTCTGGTCGTATATTAGCAAGTCTCCTTCCACGTTAGCACGTTGATTACTGCATGTATTTCTAGAAAGGTTCTTTTCCACAGGGTGCTTCTGACAACTTCCTTCATGTGCTGTGCTAGTATATTTTCCTCCATTATTACCTAGGGTGCAAGTTTTCCTTACAACGCATCTGAACAAATCAGTCTGAAACAAGTGGTGCTAATGTAGTGAATTGAAGTTTTAACAGGGAGATAAATAGATACGTTTACGTATACTAAGGAAATTCAAAACATTTTTGTAAATCTTAATTAAAGCAAGGGCATTTCGAAACCTTATATGATATATTCGTAGTAATAGTCTTTGATAAGAAGACGGAATAGTTGTATTTGTGAAGTATATTAAATATTAGGAACTCAGTAGATAATAACTATTTCTAATGACACTGTGCATCAATTTCTCTGTATACAATTTAATTACATGCATATATGAATTTAACTTGAGATATATTTTATGTTATATTTGGGATATTAAGAACGAGTGTGGCCTCTCGCCACAAAGGGTTACTATCTGCGACTCCAAATGACCTTTTTGAGCGAATTTAACTTGACTTATATTACATGAATACGGTCTCTCGCCGCTATGTTTTAACATTTGGCATCGCATATATTACATTGGTAAGGCTCGTCGCCTCTATGGTTCAACATATGTTTCTTTAAATTCCAATTCTTAGAAAATCCCGCATCGCTTATACCGCATGGATATGGCTTCTGGTCGTATATTAGCAAGTCTCCTTCCACGTTAGCACTTTGATTACTGCATGTATTTCTAGTAAGGTTCTCTTCCACAGGGTGCTTCTGACAAGTTCCTTCATGTGCCGTGCTAGTATATTTTCCTCCATTATTACCTAGGGTGCAAGTTTTCCTTACAACGCATCTGAACAAGTCAGTCTGAAACAAGTGGTGCTAATGTAGTGAATTGAAGTTTTAACAGGGAGATAAATAGATACGTTCAGGTATAGTAAGGAAATTCAAAACATTTTTGTAAATCTTAATTAAAGCAAGGGCATTTCGAAACCTTATATGATATATTCGTAGTAATAGTCTTTGATAAGAAGACAGAATAGTTGTATTTGTGAAGTATATTAAATACTTGGAACTCAGTAGATAATAATAATTTCTAATGACACAGTGCATCAATTTCTCTGTATACAATTTATTTTCATCTATATACGAGTTTAACATGAGTTATATTTTATGTTATATTTGGGATATTAAAGGGTTACTATGTGAGAATCCAAATGACTTTTTCGAGCGAATTTAACTTGAAATACAATACATTAGTACGGTTTCTCGCCGCTATGGGTCAACATGTGAATCTTCAAATATTATCTACGAGCAAATTTGCCATACATATACCACATGAATGTGGCTTGTCACCACTATGGCTGAACATTTGTTTCATCAAATTTCCATTCTTAGTAAATTTAGAATAATTTATATTACATGAAACTGGCTTCTCTCCGGTATGAGTTAACATGTGATTTTTCAAATGTGCTGTCTGAGATAAGTTTGTTTGACATATGCTACATGAGTAAGGCGATTCTCCAGTATGGATTCTCATGTGTTTCTTCAGACTTTCTTTCATACCAAATTTGACTTCACATATATTACATTTGTAAGGCTCGTTGCCTCTATGGCTCAACATATGTTTCTTTAAATTCGAATTCATAGCAAATCCCGCATCGCATATACCGCATGGATTTGGCTTCTAGTCTCCTTCCACGTTAGTACGTTGATTACATCAAGTATTACTATTAAGTTTCTTTCCCACATGGTGCTTCTGACAAGTTCGTTCATGTGCTGTGCAAGTATATTTTCCTCCATTATTACATAGGGTGCAAGTTTCCCTTATAACAGGATCCAACGCATCTGAACTAATCAGTCTGAAACAAGTGGTGCTAATATAGTGAATTGAAGTTTTAACAGGGAGAAAAATAGTTACGTTTACGTATTGTAAGGAAATTCAAAGCATTTTTGTAAATCTTAATTAAAGCAAGGGCATTTCGAAACCTTATTTGATATATTCGTAGTAATAGTCTTTGATAAGACGACAGAATAGTTGTATTTGTGAAGTATATTAAATATTTGGAACTCAGTAGATAATAACTACTTCTAATGACACTGTGCATCAATTTCTCTGTATACAATTTAATTTCATGCATATATGACTTTAACTTGAGATATATTTTATGTTATATTAGGGATATTAGGAACAAGTGTGGCCTCTCGCCACAAAGGGTTACTATGTGCGACTCCAAATGACCTTTTTGAGCGAATTTAATTTGACATACTTTACATGAGTAC
The DNA here is from genome assembly GCA_946902985.2 of Meconema thalassinum. Taxonomy (NCBI): domain Eukaryota; kingdom Metazoa; phylum Arthropoda; class Insecta; order Orthoptera; family Tettigoniidae; genus Meconema; species Meconema thalassinum. The sequence goes on along the minus strand of OX336388.2, from coordinate 255,713,603 downwards.
GGTTTCTCGCCGCTATAGGTTATCAAGTGAATCTTTAAATATTCTCTACGAGCAAATTTGCCATGACATATACCACAATAATGTGGCTTGTCACCACTATGGCTGAAAATATGTTTCTTCAAATTTCCATTCTTAGTAAATTTAGCATTACATATATTACATGAAACTGTCCTCTCCGGTATGAGTTAACATGTGATTTTTCAAATGTGCTGCCTGAGAAAATTTTGTTTGACATATGCTACATGAGTAAGGCTTTTCTCCAATATGGATTCTCATGTGTTCCTTCAAATTTCCTTCATTCCAAATTTGGCTTCGCATATATTACATTTGTAAGGCTCGTCATCTCTATGGCTCAACATATGTTTCTTTAAATTCCAATTCTTAGCAAATCCCGTATCGCTTATACCGCATGGATATGGCTTGTGGTCGTATATTAGCAAGTGTCCTTCCACGTTAGCACTTTGAAAACATCAAATATTACTAGTAATGTTCCTTCCCACAGGTTGCTTCTGACAAGTTCCTTCATGTGCTGTGCTAGTATATTTTCCTCCATTATTACCTAGGGTGCAAGTTTTCCTTACAACAGAATCCAAGGCATCTGAACAATTCAGTCTGAAACAAGTGGTGCTAATATAGTGAATTGAAGTTTTAACAGGGAGAAAAATATTTTCGTTTACGTATAGTAAGGATATTCAAAACATTTTTGTAAATTTTAATTAAAGCAAGGGCATTTCGAAACCTTAATTGATATATTCGTCTTTGATAAGAAGACAGAATAGTTGTATTTGTGATGTATATTAAATATTTGGAACTCAGTAGATAATAATTATTTCTAATGACACTGTGCATCAATTTCTCTGTATATAATTTATTTTCATGCATATATGAGTTTAACTTGAGATATATTTAATGTTATATTTTGGATATTAAAAACGAGTGTGGGCTCTCGACACCGTAGGTTACTATGTTCGACTCTAAATGACTTTTTTGAGCGAATTTAACCTGACATACATTACATGAGTACCGTTTCTCGCCGCTATAGGTTAACATGTGAATCTTCAAATATTCTCTACGAGCAAATTTGCCATGACATATACCACAAGAATGTGGCTTCTCACCACAATGGCTGAACATAGGTTTCTTCAAATTTGCATTCTTAGTAAATTTAGCATTACATATATTACATGAAACTGTCTTCTCTCCGGTATGAGTTAACATGTGATTTTTCAAATGGGCTTTCTGAGAAAAGTTTGTTTGACATATGCTACATGCGTAAGGCGATTCTCCAGTATGGATTCTCATGTGTTTCTTCAGACTTTCTTTCATACCAAATTTGACTTCACATATATTACATTTGTAAGGCTCGTTGCCTCTATGGCTCAACATATGTTTCTTTAAATTCCAATTCTTAGAAAATCCCGCATCGCTTATACCGCATGGATATGGCTTCTGGACGTATATTAGCAAGTCTCCTTCCACGTTAGCACGTTGATTACTGCATGTATTTCTAGAAAAGTTCTTTTCCACAGGGTGCTTCTGACAAGTTCCTTCATGTGCTGTGCTAGTATATTTTCCTCCATTTTTACCTAGGGTGCAAGTTTTCCTTACAACGCATCTGAACAAATCAGTCTGAAACAAGTGGTGCTAATGTAGTGAATTGAAGTTTTAACAGGGAGATAAATAGATACGTTTACGTATAGTAAGGAAATTCAAAACATTTTTGTAAATCTTAATTAAAGCAAGGGCATTTCGAAACCTTATATGATATATTCGTAGTAATAGTCTTTGATAAGAAGACAGAATAGTTGTATTTGTGAAGTATATTAAATACTTGGAACTCAGTAGATAATAACTACTTCTAATGACACTGTGCATCAATTTCTCTGTATACAATTTAATTTCATGCATATATGACTTTAACTTGAGATATATTTTATGTTATATTAGGGATATTAAAGGGTTACTATGTGAGAATCCAAATGACTTTTTCGAGCGAATTTAACTTGAAATACAATACATTAGTACCGTTTCTCGCCGCTATGGGTTAACATGTGAATCTTCAAATATTATCTACGAGCAAATTTGCCATGACATATACCACATGAATGTGGCTTGTCACCACTATGGCTGAACATTTGTTTCATCAAATTTCCATTCTTAGTAAATTTAGAATAATTTATATTACATGAAACTGGCTTCTTTCCGGTATGAGTTAACATGTGATTTTTCAAATGTGCTGTCTGAGAAAAGTTTGTTTGACATATGCTACATGCGTAAGGCGATTCTCCAGTATGGATTCTCATGTGTTTCTTCAGACTTTCTTTCATACCAAATTTGACTTCACATATATTACATTTGTAAGGCTCGTTGCCTCTATGGCTCAACATATGTTTCTTTAAATTCGAATTCACAGCAAATCCCGCATCGCATATACCGCATGGATATGGCTTCTAGTCTCCTTCCACGTTAGCACGTTGATTACATCAAGTATTACTATTAAGTTTCTTTCCCACATGGTGCTTCTGACAAGTTCGTTCATGTGCTGTGCTAGTATATTTTCCTCCATTATTACATAGGGTGCAAGTTTCCCTTATAAAAGGATACAACGCATCTGAACTAATCAGTCTGAAACATGTGGTCCTAATATAGTGAATTGAAGTTTTAACAGGGAGAAAAAAAAGTTACGTTTACGTATAGTAAGGAAATTCAAAGCATTTTTGTAAATCTTAATTAAAGCAAGGGCATTTCGAAACCTTATATGATATATTCGTAGTAATAGTCTTTGATAAGAAGACAGAATAGTTGTATTTGTGAAGTATATTAAATACTTGGAACTCAGTAGATAATAATTATTTCTAATGACACAGTGCATCAATTTCTCTGTATACAATTTATTTTCATGCATATACGAGTTTAACTTGAGATATATTTTATGTTATATTTGGGATATTAAAGGGTTACTATGTGAGAATCCAAATGACTTTTTCGAGCGAATTTAACTTGAAATACAGTAAACAGTACGGTTTCTCGCCGCTATGGGTTAACATGTGAATCTTCAAATATTACTTACGAGCAAATTTGCCATGACATATACCACATGAATGTGGCTTGTCACCACTATGGCTGAACATTTGTTTCATCAAATTTCCATTCTTAGTAAATTTAGAATAATTTATATTACATGAAACTGGCTTCTCTCCGGTATGAGTTAACATGTGATTTTTCAAATGTGCTGTCTGAGAAAAGTTTGTTTGACATATGCTACATGAGTAAGGCGATTCTCCAGTATGGATTCTCATGTGTTTCTTCAGACTTTCTTTCATACCAAATTTGACTTCACATATATTACATTTGTAAGGCTCGTTGCCTCTATGGCTCAACATATGTTTCTTTAAATTCGAATTCATAGCAAATCCCGCATCGCATATACCGCATGGATATGGCTTCTAGTCTCCTTCCACGTTAGCACGTTGATTACATCAAGTATTACTATTAAGTTTCTTTTCCACATGGTGCTTCTGACAAGTTCGTTCATGTGCTGTGCTAGTATATTTTCCTCCATTATTACATAGGGTGCAAGTTACCCTAATAACAGGATCCAACGCATCTGAACTAATCAGTCTGAAACAAGTGGTGCTAATATAGTGAATTGAAGTTTTAACAGGGAGAAAAATAGTTACGTTTACGTATAGTAAGGAAATTCAAAGCATTTTTGTAAATCTTAATTAAAGCAAGGGCATTTCGAAACCTTATTTGATATATTCGTAGTAATAGTCTTTGATAAGACGACAGAATAGTTGTATTTGTGAAGTATATTAAATATTTGGAACTCAGTAGATAATAACTACTTCTAATGACACTGTGCATCAATTTCTCTGTATACAATTTAATTTCATGCATATATGACTTTAACTTGAGATATATTTTATGTTATATTAGGGATATTAGGAACAAGTGTGGCCTCTCGCCACAAAGGGTTACTATGTGCGACTCCAAATGACCTTTTTGAGCGAATTTAATTTGACATACATTACATGAGTACAGTTTCTCGCCGCTATAGGTTATCAAGTGAATCTTTAAATATTCTCTACGAGCAAATTTGCCATGACATATACCACAATAATGTGGCTTGTCACCACTATGGCTGAAAATATGTTTCTTCAAATTTCCATTCTTAGTAAATTTATTATTACATATATTACATGAAACTGTCTTCTCTCCGGTATGAGTTAACATGTGATTTTTCAAATGTGCTGCCTGAGAAAATTTTGTTTGACATATGCTACATGAGTAAGGCTTTTCTCCAATATGGATTCTCATGTGTTCCTTCAAATTTCCATCATTCCAAATTTGGCTTCGCATTTATTACATTGGTAAGGCATGTCGCCTCTATGGCTCAACATATGTTTCTTTAAATACAAATTTTTAGCAAATCCCGCATCGCATATACCGCATAGATATGGTTTCTGGTCGTATATTAGCAAGTCTCCTTCCACGTTAGCACGTTCATTACTGCATGTATTTCTAGTAAGGTTCTTTTCCACAAGGTGCTTCTGACAAGTTCCTCCATGTGCTGTGCTAGTATATTTTCCTCCATTATTACCTAGGGTGCAAGTTTTCCTTACAACGCATCTGAACAAGTCAGTCTGAAACAAGTGGTGCTAAAGTAGTGAATTGAAGTTTTAACAGGGAGATAAATAGATACGTTTGCGTATAGTAAGGAAATTCAAAACATTTTTGTAAATCATAATTAAAGCAAGGGCATTTCGAAACCTTATATGATATATTCGTAGTAATAGTTATTGATAAGAAGACAGAATAGTTGTATTTGTGAAGTATATTAAATACTTGGAAGTCAGTAGATAATAATTATATCTAATGACACAGAGCATCAATTTCTCTGTATACAATTTATTTTCATGCATATACGAGTTTAACTTGAGATATATTTTATGTTATATTTGGGATATTAAAGGGTTACTATGTGAGAATCCAAATGACTTTTTCGAGCGAATTTAACTTGAAATACAATACATTAGTACGGTTTCTCGCCGCTATGGGTTAACATGTGAATCTTCAAATATTATCTACGAGCAAATTTGCCATGACATATACCACATGAATATGGCTTGTCACCACTATGGCTGAACATTTGTTTCATCAAATTTCCATTCTTAGTAAATTTAGAATAATTTATATTACATGAAACTGGCTTCTCTCCGGTATGAGTTAACATGTGATTTTTCAAATCTGCGGTCTTAGAAAAGTTTGTTTGACATATGCTACATGAGTAAGGCGATTCTCCAGTATGGATTCTCATGTGTTTCTTCAGACTTTCTTTCATACCAAATTTGACTTCACATATATTACATTTGTAAGGCTCGTTGCCTCTATGGCTCAACATATGTTTCTTTAAATTCGAATTCATAGCAAATCCCGCATCGCATATACCGCATGGATATGGCTTCTAGTCTCCTTCCACGTTAGCACGTTGATTACATCAAGTATTACTATTATTTTTCTTTCCCACATGGTGCTTCTGACAAGTTCGTTCATGTGCTGTGCTAGTATATTTTCCTCCATTATTACATAGGGTGCAAGTTTCCCTAATAACAGGATCCAACGCATCTGAACTAATCAGTCTGAAACAAGTGGTGCTAATATAGTGAATTGAAGTTTTAACAGGGAGAAAAATAGTTACGTTTACGTATAGTAAGGAAATTCAAAGCATTTTTGTAAATCTTAATTAAAGCAAGGGCATTTCGAAACCTTATTTGATATATTCGTAGTAATAGTCTTTGATAAGACGACTGAATAGTTGTATTTGTGAAGTATATTAAATATTTGGAACTCAGTAGATAATAACTACTTCTAATGACACTGTGCATCAATTTCTCTGTATACAATTTAATTTCATGCATATATGACTTTAACTTGAGATATATTTTATGTTATATTAGGGATATTAGGAACAAGTGTGGCCTCTCGCCACAAAGGGTTACTATGTGCGACTCCAAATGACCTTTTTGAGCGAATTTAATTTGACATACTTTACATGAGTACGGTTTCTCGCCGCTATAGGTTATCAAGTGAATCTTTAAATATTCTCTACGAGCAAATTTGCCATGACATATACCACAATAATGTGGCTTGTCACCACTATGGCTGAAAATATGTTTCTTCAAATTTCCATTCTTAGTAAATTTAGCATTACATATATTACATGAAACTGTCCTCTCCGGTATGAGTTAACATGTGATTTTTCAAATGTGCTGCCTGAGAAAATTTTGTTTGACATATGCTACATGAGTAAGGCTTTTCTCCAATATGGATTCTCATGTGTTCCTTCAAATTTCCTTCATTCCAAATTTGGCTTCGCATATATTACATTTGTAAGGCTCGTCATCTCTATGGCTCAACATATGTTTCTTTAAATTCCAATTCTTAGCGAATCCCGTATCGCTTATACCGCATGGATATGGCTTGTGGTCGTATATTAGCAAGTGTCCTTCCACGTTAGCACTTTGAAAACATCAAATATTACTAGTAATGTTCCTTCCCACAGGTTGCTTCTGACAAGTTCCTTCATGTGCTGTGCTAGTATATTTTCCTCCATTATTACCTAGGGTGCAAGTTTTCCTTACAACAGAATCCAAGGCATCTGAACAATTCAGTCTGAAACAAGTGGTGCTAATATAGTGAATTGAAGTTTTAACAGGGAGAAAAATATTTTCGTTTACGTATAGTAAGGATATTCAAAACATTTTTGTAAATTTTAATTAAAGCAAGGGCATTTCGAAACCTTAATTGATATATTCGTCTTTGATAAGAAGACAGAATAGTTGTATTTGTGATGTATATTAAATATTTGGAACTCAGTAGATAATAATTATTTCTAATGACACTGTGCATCAATTTCTCTGTATATAATTTATTTTCATGCATATATGAGTTTAACTTGAGATATATTTAATGTTATATTTTGGATATTAAAAACGAGTGTGGGCTCTCGACACCGTAGGTTACTATGTTCGACTCTAAATGACTTTTTTGAGCGAATTTAACCTGACATACATTACATGAGTACCGTTTCTCGCCGCTATAGGTTAACATGTGAATCTTCAAATATTCTCTACGAGCAAATTTGCCATGACATATACCACAAGAATGTGGCTTCTCACCACAATGGCTGAACATAGGTTTCTTCAAATTTACATTCTTAGTAAATTTAGCATTACATATATTACATGAAACTGTCTTCTCTCCGGTATGAGTTAACATGTGATTTTTCAAATGGGCTTTCTGAGAAAAGTTTGTTTGACATATGCTACATGCGTAAGGCGATTCTCCAGTATGGATTCTCATGTGTTTCTTCAGACTTTCTTTCATACCAAATTTGACTTCACATATATTACATTTGTAAGGCTCGTTGCCTCTATGGCTCAACATATGTTTCTTTAAATTCCAATTCTTAGAAAATCCCGCATCGCTTATACCGCATGGATATGGCTTCTGGACGTATATTAGCAAGTCTCCTTCCACGTTAGCACGTTGATTACTGCATGTATTTCTAGAAAAGTTCTTTTCCACAGGGTGCTTCTGACAAGTTCCTTCATGTGCTGTGCTAGTATATTTTCCTCCATTTTTACCTAGGGTGCAAGTTTTCCTTACAACGCATCTGAACAAATCAGTCTGAAACAAGTGGTGCTAATGTAGTGAATTGAAGTTTTAACAGGGAGATAAATAGATACGTTTACGTATAGTAAGGAAATTCAAAACATTTTTGTAAATCTTAATTAAAGCAAGGGCATTTCGAAACCTTATATGATATATTCGTAGTAATAGTCTTTGATAAGAAGACAGAATAGTTGTATTTGTGAAGTATATTAAATACTTGGAACTCAGTAGATAATAACTACTTCTAATGACACTGTGCATCAATTTCTCTGTATACAATTTAATTTCATGCATATATGACTTTAACTTGAGATATATTTTATGTTATATTAGGGATATTAAAGGGTTACTATGTGAGAATCCAAATGACTTTTTCGAGCGAATTTAACTTGAAATACAATACATTAGTACCGTTTCTCGCCGCTATGGGTTAACATGTGAATCTTCAAATATTATCTACGAGCAAATTTGCCATGACATATACCACATGAATGTGGCTTGTCACCACTATGGCTGAACATTTGTTTCATCAAATTTCCATTCTTAGTAAATTTAGAATAATTTATATTACATGAAACTGGCTTCTTTCCGGTATGAGTTAACATGTGATTTTTCAAATGTGCTGTCTGAGAAAAGTTTGTTTGACATATGCTACATGCGTAAGGCGATTCTCCAGTATGGATTCTCATGTGTTTCTTCAGACTTTCTTTCATACCAAATTTGACTTCACATATATTACATTTGTAAGGCTCGTTGCCTCTATGGCTCAACATATGTTTCTTTAAATTCGAATTCACAGCAAATCCCGCATCGCATATACCGCATGGATATGGCTTCTAGTCTCCTTCCACGTTAGCACGTTGATTACATCAAGTATTACTATTAAGTTTCTTTCCCACATGGTGCTTCTGACAAGTTCGTTCATGTGCTGTGCTAGTATATTTTCCTCCATTATTACATAGGGTGCAAGTTTCCCTTATAAAAGGATACAACGCATCTGAACTAATCAGTCTGAAACATGTGGTCCTAATATAGTGAATTGAAGTTTTAACAGGGAGAAAAAAAAGTTACGTTTACGTATAGTAAGGAAATTCAAAGCATTTTTGTAAATCTTAATTAAAGCAAGGGCATTTCGAAACCTTATATGATATATTCGTAGTAATAGTCTTTGATAAGAAGACAGAATAGTTGTATTTGTGAAGTATATTAAATACTTGGAACTCAGTAGATAATAATTATTTCTAATGACACAGTGCATCAATTTCTCTGTATACAATTTATTTTCATGCATATACGAGTTTAACTTGAGATATATTTTATGTTATATTTGGGATATTAAAGGGTTACTATGTGAGAATCCAAATGACTTTTTCGAGCGAATTTAACTTGAAATACAGTACATTAGTACGGTTTCTCGCCGCTATGGGTTAACATGTGAATCTTCAAATATTACTTACGAGCAAATTTGCCATGACATATACCACATGAATGTGGCTTGTCACCACTATGGCTGAACATTTGTTTCATCAAATTTCCATTCTTAGTAAATTTAGAATAATTTATATTACATGAAACTGGCTTCTCTCCGGTATGAGTTAACATGTGATTTTTCAAATGTGCTGTCTGAGAAAAGTTTGTTTGACATATGCTACATGAGTAAGGCGATTCTCCAGTATGGATCATCATGTGTTTCTTCAAACTTTCTTTCATACCAAATTTGACTTCACATATATTACATTTGTAAGGCTCGTTGCCTCTATGACTCAACATATGTTTCTTTAAATTCCAATTCATAGCAAATCCCGCATCGCATATACCGCATGGATATGGCTTCTAATCTCCTTCCACGTTAGCACGTTGATTACATCAAGTATTACTAGTAAGTTTCTTTCCCACTTGGTGCTTCTGACAAGTTCGTTCATGTGCTGTGCTAGTATATTTTCCTCCATTATTACATAGGGTGCAAGTTTCCCTTATAACAGGATGCAACGCATCTGAACTAATCAGTTTGAAAAAAGTGGTGCTAATATAGTGAATTGAAGTTTTAACAGGGAGAAAAATAGTTACGTTTACGTATAGTAAGGAAATTCAAAGCATTTTTGTAAATCTTAATTAAAGCAAGGGCATTTCGAAACCTTATTTGATATATTCGTAGTAATATTCTTTGATAAGAAGACAGAATAGTTGTATTTGTGAATTATATTAAATATTTGGAACTCAGTAGATAATAACTACTTCTAATGACACTGTGCATCAATTTCACTGTATACAATTTAATTTCAAGCATATATGACTTTAACTTGAGATATATTTTATGTTATATTAGGGATATTAGGAACAAGTGTGGCCTCTCGCCACAAAGGGTTACTATGTTCGACTCCAAATGACCTTTTTGAGCGAATTTAACTTGACATATATTACATGAATACGGTTTCTCGCCGCTATGGTTTAACATGTGATTCTTCAAATATTCTATACGAGCAAATTTGCCATGACATATACCACAAGAATGTGGCTTCTCACCACTATGGCTGAACATATGTCTCTTCAAATTTCCATTCTTAGTAAATTTAGCATTACATATATTACATGAAACTGGCTTCTCTCAGGTATGAGTTAACATGTGATTTTTCAAATGTGCTGTCTGAGAATATTTTGTTTGATATATGCTACATGACTAAGGCTCTTTTCCAGTATGGATTCTCATTTCCTTCATACCAAACTTGGCTTCGCATATATTACATTGGTAAGGCTCGTCGCCTCTATGGCTCAACATATGTTTCTTTAAATTCCAATTATTAGCAAATCCCGCATCGCATATACTGCATGGATATGGCTTCTGGTCGTATATTAGCAAGTCTCCATCCACGTTAGAACGTTGATTACATCAAGTATTACTAGTAAGGTTCTTTCCCACATGGTGCATCTGACAAGTTCCTACATGTGCTGTGCTAGGATATTTTCCTCCATTATTACTGTTACGTGCAAGAGCCCGTCCCAACGTTTCAAACATGTATCTACCCCTGGATGGAATTCATGACATTTTGAATCGACCGCCTGGTGACTTGATTCCGTTTGTGAACACGAGATAGCAGCTGCTGTCGGACTTCGCGTGGGTCTTCATGTGGTTAATTCTTCTTCAATAGAATGCGTTGGTTGTGCCTTATTAATCTCATCCTATTCCAGTCATGATTGATGGCAATTATATTCTACGTCATAAACAAAAGAATATATATACTTCATGATACAGCCAAATTTGTTACTTAATTATGACATTGTTGATTGATATGTCAAGCCTTGATTGGACGATGAATATTTACGCGGATTTTTCTCCGCCATCTTGTGGGATTCCTTGGTCTGTCATCAAGAAGCAAGAAGCCTGTTGGTGTGAGATAGTATCTCTCCGTCGCCCTGGGGGCGATGGCCCCCAGGCTTTACTAAATATAATATGTTAAAAGGAAACTAAGAAGATGCATGTGCTCCTAGGCATTAATGTCTTAATTTGCCGTGAAGATGACGTGTGGTTTGTTCATTTACTGGCTACAAGAAGGAAAGCCTCGTGAATGATCGAAGCAGCTTGGGTATGCTTCCGCTGCAATGTTCGGGCAGTTCATAATTTTATATATATATTTTTTTTAAATGTTTTAATTATTTTATTTTTATTGTGTCTCCTCTGAAAAGTTTAAGGTACGTCATTAAATTTTATTTATATTGTTATGTAGCTCCTATATTGGCCTTGCATGTATGCTGTGATGACTGTTTGTTACGCCTGGTAGGCCTAATTTATTTCTGTTTGAAATATGTTACTATTTATATATGTATTTATTTCGTTATCTTTTCTTCGTACCTTCTGGAGACACATTTCTGTTTATTTTTCGTTTTAATTTATTATTTATTTTCTTTTGGCAATCTTGGATTGGCATAGTATTTAATTAATTAATGATCCGATGCTCTACCCCCAATGTTAATAGTTTTTAGGCGTAATTGTTTTCTACCTTTCTATCTGATTATTTAAAAAAAAATTTAATGCTAATTGTTCGCCGTAATTTCGATTGGAAATGTGGTCGTTTGCTCTAGTTGCCATGTTTGTTGTTGTTTTGCCGAAATGCATCCTGGTCTCGATGTCAGTCTCTTGGCGTCGAGCGGTAAACTCAAACAGGTTCTGGTGTTAACTTAATTTGTTTTTTTATTTAACCTTGTCGGTTTAACCTTGTGTTTTTGGTGAATGTTCCTGTGTTTTTTCTCCGTCATGCAAATTACTGATTTTGTTTCTGATCCAATTTTATTTTATTTATTTAATTTTAAATTTTTCGTTACATGTGGTGGCCTGGACCTCTGCATGTCGGATCGGTATTGCATACCTTTGTAAATTATCAAGCCCGTTCTCATTTAATTATGCCTGTACTTTTATTTTAATCTTTGGGCTTTAACATTTTAATTTTAATTTAATTCTTTTCTTTTGTTGGCTTTGCAAGCAAGCATGTTAAGCGGTCTCTTGCCTTCTTGGTAAATTATGCTGGTTGATGCATGTTCTCTTTTCTGGTGGAGGTGTTTTTGTTAAATTTTAACTTTATTTTTTTTTAATTTTTTAAGCAACTGTTGTGACATTATTTCGTCGGCGGCAGTTTTGTCGGTTATTGGGGGGTGTCTGTAGAATAGCCTGTGCGTTGTCCCCTTCTCCATCTTCCTTCCACTCCTTTGGAGCTCTTCTGTAGGGACATGTTATATGGAGGTGATCTTGCTGCGGAGGCGATGCGGACCTTTGAATAAAAGCTATGTAGGCCCATCCACGCTGGCCGTCCACGGTGTCATTCTGGTAGCAGACCGCGTTCGAGTTCGCTTCCGTAACTATCCCCTCCTCTATACCCGCAGGCTCGTTTTATGGACCCGTCTAGTGCTGATGGAGCGGTTGTTGGTGGGATCTTGTCATAGCAGTGCACTTGATGTTATGTAAAGCTAATCCTTGTCGTTTGTTTTATTTCATGTTTGCCTCTGAATATCCATGTGTTGAGCTGTAAGTGACCTGTTTAGAAGCGAGGCGTTTGCTCCTGTATTTTACTCTGGTTGTATGCAGCATCCCCACTGAAAAAGAAGTTCGGTGAGTGACTGACATGTGTTCTTGGCATGGGAAATGGGAATTTCTTAATATTCTGATAGCCTACATGCTACGAAGGAAGTCATCCTGGAGCCCTGTCTGTAGCTGTTCGCTATGTGTTTTGTGCAAATTTTTGTAATTTAGCTTCCTGATCTCGAGCCAAGCAAGCGGTGAATTCTGCAGTTCTGGGCAGCATTGTGCATGATTTTGTATAGTATGGTGGCTGTGTTCGAGTGTCAGCCTAATCAATGGTGGTTGAAATTGGTAGTTACGGTAGTGTTGTGAAAGAGTAAACTGTCCTCGTAATTCCAAAAATTTGTTTCCTTCTATATTGTCTGTCTGCATTCTGTGTTTTTTTAAATGGCCGACAACAATAGTGTTTTCGATTTAATTGACTTAAGAGATAACCTTGTGAATTTGGAGAGTTCTTCTGGGGTTGAACGTGAATCACCTCTGTTTACTATGTCTGAGGTTTTGGGATCGATTTATAGTAGTAGTTTGCCTGCCCCTCTATTAACCCGTTCCGGCTCGCCCAGACCTCTTAACCCTGCATACGGTCATTCTTCTCATGTTACGTCACCTAATGATTTCCTGGGTACTGCCGACCCGTTGCATCCCAGTTCTTTCTCTGGCAATGTAAATGTTTTGTCTCCTGTAGGGGGTGTGCGAGAGGGCTACCCTGGTAACAATGTCTCTTTTCCTAATGCTACGTACTCCCCTTCCGTTAATTATGGGTCGATTCCTCACCCTATTTCTAGTTTCTTAACTAAGTTAAAGCATTTCAACCTTGATGACGTTACCCAAGTGGTTCAATTTTTAAAGCAAGTGGTCGAATTGGGTAACCATGCCTCGATTTTTGGGGTGTCGGAAAATCAGATTTTCCAACTGTTATATCCTGTTGCAACCGGTATGCTGCGCGATAAACTAATTGAAGCTATCCACCTCCGCATGTCCTTAGCCATGTTTATTAGGGAAGTGTTGTGGATTTTTGTCCCTGCGAACGCCCCAAGTACTCTCGAGCAAAGGTTCCTTTATCGTGTCCAAAGGTTGGACGAGTCACTTTGCGACTATGTCAGTGACATTAAGGTATATGCCCAGGTATTTGCATCCCCTTTAACTGAACGACAGTTGGTGTCATCGATTGTAAATGGGTTTTCGCCTCAATATAGGTCATACATGACTATGTGTACCAGGCCTTCGTCATTTGTCGAGCTGAAACAGGTCGTTATAGAGGCTATGGCTGTGAAACATGCAGATTCCCTTCGTGTAGGTAATGTTCCTCCTCCTTCCTTGATGTCTCGTGCCCCTCCATCCTTGATGTCTCGTCCCCCACCTAGGGTTAGGTTCCATCCAAGTCCCAATATTAAGTGCCACACGTGCGGTGGCGTGGGACATGTCAAGAAGGTGCATCCGAGTAACCAGGTTGTGTATCGCCAATGACGGGTTGTTGTGGAGACCAACTCGGGTGTTACTTCGAAGGATATTTCTGTGCATGTGAATTTGGGAAAACCTTGTGAAGTTTCTGGTCACCCTACCAATGAAAGTCTTGATAACTCGTTGAAAACTAAATCTTCACGTGCTAATTCTGCTTATGGAGCTGACATACCTAACCTGTCGGTGAGCAATATCGTGGCAAGTCAGCCTAATTCTAAACATAATGTGAAACCTGTGGTGCGGGTGTCCTCGTCATCTACTTGTAATCGTTTTAGAGTGAATAATGATTTTGGAATTTCTCCTGTGGCTAAAGGAATATCCCTGTTTGTTGAAATTTGTGTTAATGACGAGCCCGTTTCTGCATTACTTGATTCTGGTAGTGTCGCATCCTTTATAAGCGAGGACTGGTTTTTATCTATGAAGTGTGTTTGCAAATTTCCTGAGTTAGAGCCTAACATTGAATCTTTTATTTCGGCAAATTGTTCAAACTTAAATATTTTGGGTGGTATGACAGTCGAAATCCATATTCAAAATTTTTCATGGAAGTTTAAATTTTTTGTTGCCAGAAATCTTTCTTGTTCTGTGCTCATTGGAGCTAATTTCATGTCACACGTTGGTATGCTTCTTGATTTTGGTGCTCGCAACTTATGGTTTAAGTTTAATCCGCAGTGTAAATTATCATTTAACCCGATTTTATCTTCTCCTGCTGTCAATTCTGTTAGTGAACCTGTGACTATTGAGGATCTTGATATGGAAAATTTAACGAGTCTTCAAAAGGATGCAATAAAGAGGTTATGTCAGGAGTATAGTGATGTATTTACTGACAAGTTGGGTGTAACCCATTTAATGGAATACAAGATTGAGCTAACCGATTCTGTGCCGGTGCGTTCCAGCCCGTATCGCCTTTCCCCGCCCAAGGTGGCTGAACATCGTAAGATTATCGATAAAATGTTAGAAGAAGGTGTAATCCAACCGCCTATCTCTGCCTACTCGACCCCTGTATTTCCTGTGCCAAAACCTAACGGTGGTTTTCGGCTGGTGGTCGACTATAGGGCTCTTAATCAAAAGGTAGTTTTGCAATCCATCCCTTTGCCGGACCTTCATACTTGTTTTAGTTGGTTTCGCAACGCGAAGGTGTTCACGATCCTCGATTTAAACTCTTCTTACTTCCAAATTCCCCTCTCTCCGGAATCCAGGCATGTTACTGCTTTTTCCACTGACTGGAACCTGTTTGAGTATGCCCGCGTCCCGTTTGGCCTATCCACCGGAGCCGCCGTGTTGAGCAGACTTCTGGACAAGGTGTTTTCAGAAATTAAATTCAAGTTTGTGTACCACTATCTTGACGATGTGGTGATCTATTCTGAGTCCTTCGAGGAACACGTTGATCATCTGAAGGTTGTACTTGATCGGTTGCGTGACGCTGGCCTTACCGTCAAATTGTCCAAGGTTTCCTTTGGCAAGCCCAAAATTTCCTTCTTGGGTCATATTGTTCCCGCATCTGGTATCTCCGTGGACCAGTCTCGTACTCAGGCCATGAGAGATTTTAAACCACCCAAGAACGCCAAGGGTATTGCTAGTTATATTGGCATGGTGAACTTCTTCCGTAAGTTTATCAGTAACTTTGCCAACCCTGCTGCTCCTCTAAATCAATTACGCAAAAAGGCTGTGAAGTTTGAGTGGGGTCCCTCTCAGCAGGCAGCCTTCGAAGATCTTAAGCTTGCGCTCTCTAACGCCCCTGTGTTAGCCATTCCGGATTTTGGGAAGCAGTTCATTGTGCAGACTGATGCGTCTGGTCGCGGTGTTGGTTGTGTCCTTCTGCAAGAATCTGATCTGGGCAGGCAACCCATTGCATACGCTTCTCGTACCTTAACGGACGCAGAGAGGAAGTATTCCATATACGAACTTGAGGGTTTAGCTGTGTTGTTCGCTCTAGAAAAATTCCGTATGTATCTTGAGCACACTAAGTTTCTCCTTGAGACCGATAACCAAGCCTTGAGCTGGGTCTTAGGGAAACCCCGTAAAACTGGTAGGATTGCCAGATGGGCAACTAGGATTCTGTCATTCCAGTTCACTGTCCACCATATTTGTGGGTCCGAAAATGCGGTAGCTGATTCATTAAGCCGCATGTAAGAGTAATCAGCCGAAGAGGATATTCAAGAATGTGAACCCGTAAACCTTGTATCTGCTATAAATTGTGTCAATGTCGTTCTTAGCAGTTCCCCTGTGCTATTTGAAGATGTGAGACGATTCCAGAAAGAAGATCCCTCCTTAATTAGCCTAATTGACCGAATCAATTCTGGTGAATTGATCAAGCCCTACTCTCTGAAGGACGGTGTACTGTGTTGTTCGTCTCGTCATGACCGTCTACCTTAAATTGTGCTCCCGTCAGTCCTCATTCCGGAAATCTTTCGTTACTATCACGAATCTCCTATTGGTGGCCACCTAGGAGTATTCAAGACCCGAGCTAAAATCAGACAGTTTTTCATTTGGCAAAGTATGGATGGCGACATCAGGAGGCTCATTAGAAATTGTGCTGCATGTAGTATTAGCAAACCTCCGGTTTCTACTAAGGTTGACCTGTTGTCATCCGAACCGGCATCTAGACCCATGGAGAGGCTTTTTATCGACCGTGTTGAGCCGTTCCCTCGTTCTGGTCGGGGAAACCAATTTGCGCTTGTTTGCACTGACGGTTTCACCCGGTTTAGTTGGATTTTCCCCACCAGACAGGCTACGACCAGATCCGTCATAAAGTGTCTTAATTCCATCTTTTCATCCTTTGGGCCATGTCAGTACCTGGTATCAGATAATGCCAAGTTTTTTGTATCTCATCAGTTCCGTCAATTCTTGTTCGATTATGCTATTTCGCATGTAACCACCACTCCCTATTTTCCTAACCCGTCTCTCGCTGAGCGAGTCAATCGTAATCTCCGTTCTGCTCTGATTGCTGTCCACCACCACGACCATTCCAAGTGGGATTCTAATTTGCATTGGCTCAATTTTGCTTTCAACACCGCCGTGCATGAGAGCACGCAAGCTACCCCTTTTTCGTTAATGTTTTCCTTTATGGCTAATTCTCCGTTGTCCAATCTGTGGAACCTGCACATCTCCTTCCAGACAGTTTCACGCCCGAGGATATGAGGGCAAAATTCGACAAGGCTAGAGAGAATATTAAGGTATCACATGACCGACTTGCCAAGCGACACAATGCCTGTCGCAGGCCTGCTGATTTGGAAATTGGAGATGTTGTATACATCCGCAATTTCGAGCCCAAGGGCGTCAGTTATCTAGTTTCAAGCAAGTTGACCCCCCGATTTTAAGGCCCATGTTATGTAGAGGCATTCTTGACTGCTGTTACTCTTCTTGTTCGAAACCCTAAGGCCAACAAAATTTCTAGAGTGCATCTGTCGCACATTAAGCGATGTGGAGAGGTTTCTAATGAGGAAATGCTACCATAAATTTTGTAAACCGATCTTTGTATAATGTAGAGTATCCCTAACCTTCATTGAAGCCGTCAGGCATCTGTTCCTTCTGGAATTTTGAATTGGATATGAAAACTCTACTGGGATACAGCTTGTAAATGTTGGGAAATTCCCATTTTTATGGTAAATTGTAAAATTGAAACTAATTTTGATGTTTGCATAAAAGATGCTAGCATGTAAGTTAGACTCGATGGGAGACCTAACCCATGTAATCTTGAAAGGTACTTCTAGTCTGTAAAATGGTAAACTTTTTAATGAAATTTTGTAAGCACGGATCTAGGGCATGGTCAGTAATATTTTCTTCATTTAAATTCAACTTTGTTTCTCTTTTGTAAAAAGTAGTAAGAAATTGTAATTTCTGTAAACCTCTTTTGAAATAAGATTAACTTCTGTTTTGTAAATGGCTGCCCACGCGTCGAATGATATCTGGCACATTGCTTCCACCTACTTAGTTTAAAGCGAACTACATTGGACTTATGAAAATTTACCTAACGTGTCTCGGACTATGAAAGCACTGCAGGTGCTGGTGTTCTGCGTTTCTGAAGACTTATGGACACAGTGATGCTGTTGACTAAGTGGTTTGCGAGGTGATCAATTATCCCATAACTGATAATCTGTCCCTGCACTCTTCCTAACCAAAACGATGCGGTTTCATCCATCAATTGGAGTTAACTGGTGAACATTATCTTCGGGAAACATGCTTGGTGAATCGACTAGTTAAGGAGTACTGTCTATCCCTAGGGATATTCGTGAACGGTGTTCACGCTTAAGGGAGGGAGACTGTTAAATGCAAGA
Source organism: Meconema thalassinum (assembly GCA_946902985.2). Classification (NCBI taxonomy): domain Eukaryota; kingdom Metazoa; phylum Arthropoda; class Insecta; order Orthoptera; family Tettigoniidae; genus Meconema; species Meconema thalassinum. The sequence continues at coordinate 255,695,123 of OX336388.2, read as the reverse complement.
GCCCGTCCCGACTTTTCAAACATGTATCTACCCCTGGATGGAATTCATGACATTTTGAATCAACCGCCTGGTGACTTGATTCCGTTTGTGAACACGAGATAGCAGCTGCTGTCGGACTTCGGGGGTGTCTTCACGTGGTTCCTTCTTCTCCAATAGAATGCGTTGGTTGTGCCTTATTAAACTCATCCTATTCCAGTCATGATTGATGGCAATTATATTCTACGTCATAAACAAAAGAATATATATACTTCATGATACCGCCAAATTTGTTACTTAATTATGACATTGTAGATTGATGTGTCAAGCCTTGATTGGACGATGAATATTTACATGAATGCAGTTCGGTTTCCGACGCGGGTTTTTCTCCGCCATCTGGTGGGATTCCTTGGTCTGTCATCAAGAAGCAAAAAGCCTGTTGGTGTGAGATAGTATCTCTCCGTCGCCCTGGGGGCGATGGCCCCCAGGCTTTACAAAATATAATAAGTTAAAAGGAAACTAAGAAGATGCATGTGCTCCTAGGCATTTATGTCTTAATTTGCCGTGAAGATGACATGTGGTTTGTTCATTTACTGGCTACAAGAAGGAAAGCTTCGTGGATGATCGAAGCAGCTTGGGTATACTTCCGCTGCAATGTTCAGGCAGTTCATATTTTTATATATTTTTAAATGTGTTAATTATTTTATATTTACTGTGTCTCCTCTGAAAAGTTTAAGGTACGTCATTAAATTTTATTTATATTGTTATGTAGCTCCTATATTGGCCTTGCATGTATGCAGTGATGCCTGTTTGTTTCGCCTGGTAGGCCTAATTTATTTCTGTTTGAAATATATTACTATTTATATATGTATTTATTTCGTTATCTTTTCTTCGTACCTTCTGGAGACACATTTCTGTTTATTTTTCTTTTTAATTTATTATTTATTTTCTTTTGGCAATCTTGGGATTGGCATAGTATTTAATTTATTCATGATCCGATGCTCTACCCCAATGTTAATAGTTTTTAGGCGTAATTGTTTTCTACCTTTCTTTCTGTTTATTTTAAAAATTTAATTTTAATGCTAATCGTTTGCCGTAATTTCGATTTGACATGTGGTCGTTTGCTCTAGTGGCCATGTTTGTTGTTGTTTTGCCGAAATGCATCCTGGTCTTGATGTCAGTCTCTTGGCGTCGAGCGGTAAACTCAAACGTGTTCTGGCGTTAACTTAATATTTTTTTTATTTAACCTTGTCGGTTTAACCTTGTGTTTTTGGTGAATGTTCCTGTGTTTTTTCTCCGTCATGCAAATTACTGATTTTGTTTCAGATCCAATTTTATTTATTTTTATTTAATTTTTAATTTTTCGTTACATGTGGTGGCCTGGACCTCTGCATGTCGGATCAGTATTGCATTCCCCTGTAAATTATCAAGCCCGTTCTCATTTAATTATGCCTGTACTTTTATTTTAATCTTTGGGCTTTAACATTTTAATTTTAATTTAATTCTTTTCTTTTGTTGGCTTTTCAAGCAAGCATGTTAAGCGGTCTCTTGCCTTCTTGGTAAATTATGCTGGTTGATGCAATATCTCTTTTCTGGTGGAGGTGTTTTTGATAAATTTTAACATTAAATACTTATTTTAAATTTTTTTAAGCAACTGTTGTGACATTATTTCGTCGGCGGCAGTTCTGTCGGTTATTGGGGGGTGTCTGTAGAATAGCCTGTGCGTTGTCCACTTCTCTATCTTCCTTCCACTCCTTTGGAGCTCTTCTGTTGGGACATGATATCTGGAGGTGTTTTTGCTGCGGAGGCGATGCGGACCTTTGAATAAAAGGTAAGTAGACCCATCCACGCTGGCCGTCCACGGTGTCAATTACCTAGGGTGCAAGTTTTCCTTACAACAGGATCCAACGCAGCTGAACAAATCAGTCTGAAACAAGTGGTGCTCATATAGTGAATTGAAGTTTTAACAGGGAGATAAATTGATACGTTTACGTATAGTAAGGAAATTCCAAAAAAAAATTTTATCTTAATTAAAGCAAGCCATTTCGAAACCTTATTTGATATATTCGTAGTAATGGTCTTTGATAAGAAAACAGAATAGTTGTATTTGTGAAGTATATTAAATATTTGGGACTCAGTAGATAATAACTACTTCTAATGACACTGTGCATCAATTTCTCTGTATACAATTTATTTTCATGCATATATGAGTTTAACTTGAGATATATTTTATGTTTTATTTGGGATATTAAAAACGAGTGTGGCCTCTCGCCACCATGGGTTACTATGTGCGATTCCAAATGACTTTTATGAGCGAATTTAACTTGACATACATTACATGAGTACGGTTTCTCGTCGCTATGGGCTAACATGTGAATCTTCAAATATTCTCTACGAGCAAATTTGCCATGAATTATACCACATGAATGTGGCTTCTCACCACTATGGCTGAACATATGTTTCTTCAAATTTCCATTCTTAGTAAATTTAGCATTACATATATTACATGAAACTGGCTTCTCTCAGGTATGAGTTAACATGTGATTTTTCAAATGTGCCGTCTGAGAATATTTTGTTTGACATATGCTACATGACTAAGGCACTTCTCCAGTATGGATTCTCATGTGTTTCTTTAAACTTTCCTTCATATAAACCTTGCTTCGCATATATTACATTGGTAAGGCTCGTCGCCTCTATGGCTAATTATATGTTTCTTTAAATTCCAATTCTTAGCAAATACCGCATCGCATATACCGCATGGATATGGCTTCTGGTCGTATATTAGTTAGTCTCCATCCACGTTAGAACGTTGATTACATCAAGTATTACTAGTAAGGTTCTTTCCCACATGGTGCATCTGACAAGTTCCTTCATGTGCTGTGCTAGTATATTTTCCTCCATTATTACTGTTACGTGCAAGAGTTCGTCCCAACGTTTCAAACATGTATCTACCCCTGGATGGAATTCATGACCTTTTGAATCGACCGCCTGGTGACTTGATTCCGTTTGTGAACACGAGATAGCAGCTGCTGTCGGATTTCGTGGGGGTCTTCACGTGGTTCCTTCTTCACCAATAGAATGCGTTGGTTGTGCCTTATTAAACTCATCCTATTCCAGTCATGATTGATGGCTATTATATTCTACGTCATAAACAAAAGAATATATATACTTCACGATACCGCCAAATTTGTTACTTAATTATGACATTGTTGATTGATGTGTCAAGCCTTGGTTGGACGATGAATATTTACATGAATGAAGTTCGGTTTCTGACGCGGATTTTTCTCCGCCATCTTGTGGGATTCCTTGGTCTGTCATCAAGAAGCAAGAAGCCTGTTGGTGTGAGATAGTATCTCTCCGTTGCCCTGGGAGCGATGGCCCCCAGGCTTTACAAAATATAATATGTTAAAAGGAAACTAAGAAGATGCATGTGCTCCTAGGCATTTATGTCTTAATTTGCCGTGAAGATGACGTGTGGTTTGTTCATTTACTGGCTACAAGAAGGAAAGCCTCGTGGATGATCGAAGCAGCTTGGGTATACTTCCGCTGCAATGTTCAGGCAGTTCATATTTTTATATATTTTTTTAAATGTGTTAATTATTTTATTCTTACTGTGTCTCCTCTGAAAAGTTTAAGGTACGTCATTAAATTTTATTTATATTGTTATGTTGCTCTTATATTGGCCTTGCATGTATGCTGTGATGCCTGTTTGTTTCGCCTGGTAGGCCTAATTTATTTCTGTTTGAAATATGTTACTATTTATATACGTATTTATTTCGTTACCTTTTCTTCGTACCTTCTGGAGACACATTTCTGTTTATTTTTCGTTTTAATTTATTATTTATTTTCTTTTGCTAATCTTGGGATTGGCATAGTATTTAATTTATTCCTGATCCGATTCTCTACCCCCAATGTTAATAGTTTTTAGGCGTAATTGTTTTCTACCTTTCTTTCTGTTCATTTTAAAAATTTAATTTTAATGCTAATTGTTTGCCGTAATTTCGATTTGACATGTGGTCGTTTGCTCTAGTGGCCATGTTTGTTGTTGTTTTGCCGAAACGCATCCTGGTCTCGATGTCAGTCTCTTGGCGTCGAGCAGTAAACTAAAACGTGGTCTGGTGTTAACTTAATATGTTTTTTAATATAACCTTGTCGGTTTAACCTTGTGTTTTTGGTGAATGTTCCTGTGTTTTTTCTCCGTCATGCAAATTACTGATTTTGTTTCAGAGCCAATTTTATTTAATTTATTTAATTTTAAATTTTTCGTTACATGTGGTGGCCTGAACCTCTGCATGTCGGATCGGTATTGCATTCCCTTGTAAATTATCAAGCCCGTTCTCATTTAATTATGCCTGTACTTTTATTTTAATCTTTGGGCTTTAATATTTTAATTTTAATTTAATTCTTTTCTTTTGCTGGCTTTGCAAGCAAGCATGTTAAGCGGTCTCTTGCCTTCTTGGTACATTATGCTGGTTGATGCATGTTCTCTTTTCTGGTGGAGGTGTTTTTGATGAATTTTAACATTAAATTTTTATTTTAAATTTTTTTAAGCAACTGTTGTGACTTTATTTCGTCGGCGGCAGTTCTGTCGGTTATTGGGGGGTGTCTGTAGAATAGCCTGTGCGTTGTCCCCTTCTCCATCTTCCTTCCACTCCTTTGGAGCTCTTCTGTTGGGACATGTCATCTGGAGGTGATTTTGCTGCGGAGTCGATGCGGACCTATGAATAAAAGGTAAGTAGGCCCATCCACGCTGGCCGTCCACGGTGTCAATTACCTAGGGTGCAAGTTTTCCTTACAACAGGATCCAACGCAGCTGAACAAATCAGTCTGAAACTAGTGGTGCTAATATAGTGAATTGAAGTTTTAACAGGGAGATACATAGATACGTTTACGTATAGTAAGGAAATTCCAAAATTTTTTGTAAATCTTAATTAAAGCAAGGGCATTTCGAAACCTTATTTGATATATTCGTAGTAATGGTCTTTGATAAAAAGACAGAATAGTTGTATTTGTGAAGTATATTAAATATTTGGAACTCAGTAGATAATAACTACTTCTAATGACACTGTGCATCAATTTCTCTGTATACAATTTATTTTCATGCATATATGTTTTAACTTCGATATATTTTATGTTATATTTGGGATATTAAAAACGAATGTGGCCTCTCGCCACCATGGGTTACTATGTGCGACTCCAAATGACTTTTTTGAGCGAATTTAACTTGACTTGTTGTATTGAATGTTATTGCTATCGCCCTCTCGTTTGAGGATTTTTTTGCTTCGTTGGTGGCGAGATCTTTGGCGTTTATTTTTTTAAATTGCAATTCTTAGCAAATCTCACATCGCATATACCGCATGGATATGGCTTCTGGTTGTATATTAGCAAGTCTCCATCCACGTTAGCACGTTGATTGCATCAAGTATTACTAGTAAGGTTCCTTCCCACAGGGTGCTTCTGACATGTTCCTTCATGTGCTGTGCTAGTATGTTTTCCTCCATTATTACCTAGGGTGCAAGTTTTCCTTACAACAGGATCCAACGCAGCTGAACAAATCAGTCTGAAACAAGTGGTGTATTTATATAGTGAATTGAAGTTTTAACAGGGAGATAAATAGATACGTTTACGTAAAGTAAGGAAATTCAATTTTTTTTTGTAAATCTTAATCAAAGCAAGGGCATTTCGAAACCATTTCTGATATATTCGTAATAATAGTCTTTGATAAGAAGACAGAATAGCTGTATTTGTGAAGTATATTATATATTTGGAACTCAGTAGATAATAACTATTTCTAATGACACTGTGCATCAATTTCTCTGTATACAATTTATTTTCATGCATATACGACTTCAAACTAGAGATATATTTTATGTTACATTTGGGATATTAAAAACGAGTGTGGCCTCTCGCCACCATGGGTTACTTTGTGCGACTCCAAATGACTTTTTAGAGCGAATTTAACTTGATATATAATACATGAATACGGCTTTACGCCGCTATGGGTTAACATGTGAATCGTCAAATATTCTCTACGAGCAAATTTGCCATGACATATACAACAAGAATGTGGCTTCTCACCACTATGGCTGAACAAAGGTTTCTTCAAATTTCCATTCTTATTGTGGTGTTTGAAGCCATATTTTCAGTGTTGCCTTAGTAAACAAGTAGTTTAGTGCTTTTCAGTCGGACAACACGAATGTACCCAAAAGAGATGGGTTATGCCCTAATCCTGAAATAAATTACATGAGATTAATAAAACACTACGATGACCAGTTTCGATCGTCAAGCGATCATCATCAGATCCATTTTACTTAGGCTATAAAATCTATGTTTGAAATACAGTTGAAAATATTTACAATATGTACAATTATTTAGTTGTAGTATTGGTACTGCAACTGTCAGTGTATGCTAAATGCAGTATATATGTTAGGTGAAATGCTAAATGGTGATAGCTATCCGGAGATTGTACTTTAGAGAGATTATATGGGTGTATACTATGGTTAAACTATAAAATTTTAGGCTAACTACTTATCTGATTGTCTTCGTACTACAGCTACTCGCAGTTTTTCGTGCTCACTGGATCTCACTGTGCGGTCGACCACGGTGGTTATCTTAACGACTGTTTTTTCCCTGCCTACTCCCCCCTGTCCCTACGTGCTGTGGGGAGTGATAGCGATGTGTTTATGTGAGGTGTTGCCAACCTACATAAGATGTATGTTATTGAATGAGGTGGGTCTACAACTATTAAAGACCGTGGATTAGTCCTCGCAACGCGTGGAGCATAACCCATTCGAACTAAGCGTTGACGGTCTTATGAGGACGTCCCGGCACCTTTAATACTGCCGCGAATATGGGCCTTGGTTTATTGCAGAAGAAAAGTACATCGTACACCTGAACCAGATAACATTTACCTATTAAAAACCCCTAATTTCCCCCCTTTTTTATCTAGCTTGGCTGTGTCGCTAAATTGTGTTTTGTTTCCGACAGGGTGTGTTTTTTAGTTGCGTGAAGTGGGGTGAGCTGTCCATGAACCTGTTTTCATTTAGATTCTTGGGAATGTTTCGTTTGGCTAGGTGTATCTCGATTGCTTCCTTTATGTCAAGAGCTCTGCCTTTCGATTCGTGATGGATTATTTTAAGGTCCGACTCCATGTTGGTAAAGCTGTGGCTTGCGTCACACATATGTTCGCACACGGCTGAATGTGTTCCGTATCTTATCGCATTCCTATGTTCATTAAAACGTGTGTCTACTCGCCTTCCACTCTGCCCGATGTAATTAGCTTGACAATCGGTGTCTTGGCACGTTATAGAATATACCCCTGACCTTGAATACGGGTCACGTTTATTTAGATTACTATTTAGGAGGTGCCTAGCGGTTGTGTTTTTCGTCGTGAAAGCTATCTTTGTGCCTTGCTTCTTGAATAGGTAAGTGATTTTATATGTATTCGCATTCACATAGTTGAAACGCGCAAATTTTTTCCTATTACTGTCCGGTTTGGGAATCGATTTATCTTTATATTTATGTTTGGCTATAATTTGATTTATTTTGCTTGGCGAGAAGTTGTTTTCCTTTGCTATTTGCATACTAGTTCTTATTTCCTTATTATAGTTGTCTTTTGATATGGGTATGTTTAAAGCTCTGTGCACCATTGAATTGAAACCCGCTAGTTTGTGCGTACTGGGGTGATTAGACTGATTGTCGATTGCATGCGTGGTTTGTGTTCCTTTCCGGAATACGGACTATGAAAGGTCGTTGTCTTTACGTTGAATAGTTATATCGAGATAATTTATTTTCCGGTCTACTTCGGATTCCTTAGTGAATTTGATAGAGTGGTGAAGGCTATTAATGGATTGGAGAATTGTTTCTTCGCTTGTTAGTTCTGTATCGTAGATGCAAATTACATCATCTACGTATCTTTTCCTTATTGCTATTCCCTTTGTTGAAGTCTTTTCTAAGAACGCATTTTGTAGTGCATTGATGAAGATGTCAGCAATTAACCCACTTAGTGGCGATCCCATTGCTAGGCTTTCTCTCTGTGTGTATATTTCATTGTCGAATTGAAACACGTTTAGGTTGAGAACGACCCTCAGTAATCTCACAATCTCTTCAATTTCTTTTACCGAATTATTGGATTTTAAGTTGATTTCGATAGTGTTGATTGCTTCAATAATCGGAATATTGGTGTACATGTTAGTTACGTCGAAGGATACTAGCCTGAAGCTAGGTTTCGTTTGTAGGGTGTTCAATGCTGTTACTAGTTCTGTTGTGTTCTTAACAGAGCGGTTTTTGTCGTTGGAAAGACCGCATTTTAATATTTTTAGTAACTCTTTGCTGATTTTGTAATTAGGGGCATTCCTAAAATTGACTATTGGTCTCATTGGGATTCCTTTTTGAGTATTTTTCATTGTGCCCTCAATGACGGTATTTTCGGGTTCATGTTTATTAGTTTTGATTTTTCGGCTTTGGTCAGTATGTATTCTGTTTCTTTTAGCGCAATTTTTATTTAATTTTGGAATTTGTTGGTGGGGTCTTTTGTTAATTCCTTGATTTCGTTGTTGTTTAGGAATTCGACTGTTTTTCAATGTATTCTGTTTTGTTCAAAATTACTGTAGTGTTTCCCTTATCTGCTTTTGTGATGATTAAGTCATGTTCTTTTATTTTTTGTTTCAACGACTTTATTTCTTTGAGTTGTTTGTTGTATTGAATGTTATTGCTTTCGCCCTCTTGTTTGAGGATTTTTTTTGGTGGCGAGATTTTTGGCGTTTATTTTTTTTAAATTGCAATTCTTAGCAAATCCCGCATCGCATATACCGCATGGATATGGCTTCTGGTCGTATAATAGCAAGTCTCCATCCACGTTAGCACGTTGATTGCATCAAGTATTACTAGTAAGGTTCTTTCCCACAGGGTGCTTCTGACAAGTTCCTTCATGTGCTGTGCTAGTATATTTTCCTCCATTATTACCTAGGGTGCAAGTTTTCCTTACAACAGGATCCAACGCAGCTGAACAAATCAGTCTGAAACAAGTGGTGCTAATATAGTGAATTGAAGTTTTAACAGGGAGATAAATAGAGACGTTTACGTATATCAAGGAAATTCAAAAAATTTTTGTAAATCTTAATTAAAGCAAGGGAATTTCGAAACCATTTCTGATATATTCGTAGTAATAGTCTTTGATAAGAAGACAGAATAGCTGTATTTGTGAAGTATATTAAATATTTGGAACTCAGTAGTTAATAACTATTTCTAATGACACTTTGCATCAATTTCTCTGTATACAATTTATTTTCATGCATATATGACTTTAACTAGAGATATATTTTATGTTACATTTGGGATATTAAAAACGAGTGTGGCCTCTCGCCACCAAGGGTTACTATGTGCTACTCCAAATGACTTTTTTGAGCGAATTTAACTTGACATATATTACATGAGTACGGTTTTTCACCGCTATGTGTTAACACGTGAATCGTCAAATATTCTCCACGAGCAAATTTGCCATGACATATACCAAAAGAATGTGGCTTCTCACCACTATGGCTGAACATATGTTTCTTCAAATTTCCATTCTTAGTAAATTTAGCATTACATATATTACATGAAACTGGCTTCTCTCAGGTATGAGTTAACATGTGATTTTTCAAATGTGCTCTCTGAGAATATATTGTATGACATATGCTACATGACTAGGCTCTTCTCCAGTATGGATTCTCATGTGTTTCTTCAAACTTTCCTTCATACCAAACTTGGCTTCGCATATATTACATTGGTAAGGCTCATCGCCTCTATGGCTCAACATATGTTTCTTTAAATTCCAATTCTTAGCAAATCCCGCATCGCATATACCGCATGGATATGGCTTCTAGTCGTATATTAGCAAGTCTCCATTTACGTTAGAACGTTGATTACATCAAGTATTACTAGTAAGGTTCCTTCCCTCATGGTGCATCTGACAAGTTCCTTCATGTGCTGTGCTTGTATATTTTCCTCCATTATTACTGTTACGTGCAAGAGCCCGTCCCAACGTTTCAAACATGTATCTACCACTGGATGGAATTCAGGACATTTTGAATCGACCGCCTGGTGACTTGATTCCGTTTGTGAACACGAGATAGCAGCTGCTGTCGGACTTCGGGGGGGGGGGGGTTTCATGTGGTTCCTTCTACTCCAATAGAATGCGTTGGTTGTGCCTTATTAAACTCATCCTATTCCAGTCATGATTGATGGCTATTATATTCTACGTCATAAACAAAAGAATATATATTCTTCATGATACCGCCAAATTTGTTACTTAATTATGACATTGTTGACTGATGTGTCAAGCCTTGATTGGACGATGAATATTTACATGAATGCAGTTCGGTTTCTGACGCGGATTTTTCTCCGCCATCTTGTGGGATTCCTTAGTCTGTCATCAAGAAGCAAGGAGCCTGTTGGTGTGTGATAGTATCTCTCCGTCGCCCTGGGGGCGATGGCCCCCAGGGTTTACAAATTATAATATGTTAAAAGGAAACTAAGAAGATGCATGTGCTCCTAGGCATTTATGTCTTAATTTGACGTGAAGATGACGTGTGGTTTGTTCATTTACTGGCTACAAGAAGGAAAGCCTCGTGGATGATCGAAGCAGCTTGGGTATACTTCCGCTGCAATGTTCAGGCAGTTCATATTTTTATATATATATTTTTTAAATGTGTTAATTATTTTATTTTTATTGTGTCTCCTCTGAAAAGTTTAAGGTACGTCATTAAATTTTATTTATATTGTTATGTAGCTCCTATATTGGTCTTGCATGTATGCTGTGATGCCTGTTTGTTTCGCCTGGTAGGCCTAATTTATTTCTGTTTGAAATATGTTACTATTTATATATGTATTTATTTCGTTATCTTTTCTTCGTACCTTCTGGAGACACATTTCTGTTTATTTTTCATTTTAATTTATTATTTATTTTCTTTTGGCAATCTTGGGATTGGCATAGTATTGTACAGCCCCCCAGGGTTCTGCATCCCCTGGAGGACATCCCCCCATCATCTATTTAAATCACCCTTAACTGGCAAATCTTGTAAGTCCAGAACATATCTATTAACACCGCAATGGCAGCTAGCCAGTATGGAAAGCTTAACCAATAATTGCATCACAACCACAAACAGCGACACACAAATTAACTAGGTCGTCTAGGCAGCAGTATGCTGACAGAACAACGCCGAAAGCTATAAAAGGGAGCCTTATGTAGGACAAAGCTCTCAATTACCAGTCTTACAGTGCAGCGGCCGCAGGCTATCGACGTTATCATCAGAGGTGAGTCAGACGTGTTCAGATCTCCTGTATTTGTAACCTTTACCCACAGATTGTACTTTTACATTGTGACCATTATTACTTTCCCTGAAAGGGACTCATAATTCAACATCACAGACCAATAAACACTTGGTCAATACACTACACTCGTCTTACTATTTATACGCCTCTTTACGTCCCAACGCCCTTCCTTATTCCCGTCACGGTTAGACGTGACATATGGTAGCCCAACAGTGCTAGCTCAGGTATCATTGTATTCCTCGCGGCGGCCCGGCTGCTAAGAGCAGCGAGCGCCACATAGCTGACACGAGCACGTTCAGTTATATAACAAGCCAGTCAGCTGGAAGACCAGCACGTTGACCTATACGCCAAACTCCATCCCCTAAGATACATCTGCATCCTTTATAGGAGCGCCCCCTAGTTCCTAACACTAAACAACACTCTACACTGGTCAGCTTACCCTGCTACGGGAAGCTACCCCCTTTTAGACACTGCTTTATAAATTAACACAATAACTCTTCCTTTTAGATCCAACCACCCCCCAATAAAGGGATCTAAAACAGTATTTAATTTACTCATGATCCGATGCTCTACCCCCAATGTTAATAGTTTTTAGGCGTAATTGTTTTCTACCTTTCTTTCTGTTTATTTTAAAATTTTAATTTTTATCTTTAATTGTTTGCCCTAATTTCGATTTGACAGGTGGTCGTTTGCTCTAGTGGCCATGTTTGTTGTTGTTTTGCCGAAATGCATCCTGGTCTCGATGTCAGTCTCTTGGCGTCGAGCGGTAAACTCAAACGTGTTCTGGTGTTAACTTAATATGTTTTTTTTATTTAACCTTGTCGGTTTAACCTTGTGTTTTTGGTGAATGTTCCTGTGTTTTTTCTCCGTCATGCAAATTACTGATTTTGTTTCTGATCCAATTTTATTTAATTTATTTAATTTTAAATTTTTCGTTACATGTGGTGGCCTGGACCTCTGCATGTCGGATCGGTATTGCATTCCCTTGTAAATTATCAAGCCCGTTCTCATTTAATTATGCCTGTACTTTTATTTTAATCTTTGGGTTTAAAATTTAATTTTAATTTAATTCTTTTCTTTTGTTAGCTTTGCAAGCAAGCATGTTAAGCGGTCTCTTGCCTTCTTGGTAAATTATGCTGGTTGATGCATGTTCTCTTTTCTGGTGGAGGTGTTTTTGTTAAATTTTAACATTAAATTTTAATTTAAAATTTTTTTAAGCAACTGTTGTGACATTATTTCGTCGGCGGCAGTTCTGTCGGTTATTGGGGGGTGTCTGTAGAATAGCCTGTGCGTTGTCCCCTTCTCCATCTTCCTTCCACTCCTTTGGAGCTCTTCTGTTGGGACATGTCATCTCGAGGGGATTTTGCTGTGCAGGCGATGCGGACCTTTGAATAAAAGCTAAGTAGGCCCATCCACGCTGGCCGTCCACGGTGTCATTCTGGTAGCAGACCGCGCTCGAGTTCGCTTCCGTAACTATCCCCTCCTCTATACCGCAGGTTCGTTTTTTGGACCCGTCTAGTGCTGATGGAGCGGTTGTTGGTGGGATCTTGTCATAGCAGTGCACTTGATGTTATGTAAAGCTAATCCTTGTCGTTTGTTTTATTTCATGTTTGCCTCTGAATATCCATGTGTTGAGCTGTAAGTGACCTGTTTAGAAGCGAGGCGTTTGCTCCTGTAATTTATCCTGGTTGTATGCAGCATCCCCAATGAAAAAGAAGCTCGATGGGTGACTGACATGTGTTCTTGGCATGGAAAATGGGGATTTCTTAATATTCTGATAGCCTACATGCTACGAGTGAAGTCATCTTGGTGCCCTGTCTGTAGCTGTTCGCCATGTGTTTTGTGCCAATTTTTGTAATTTAGCTTCCTGATCTCGAGCCAAACAAGCGGCGACTTCTGCAGTTCTGGGCAGCATTGTGCATGATCTTGTATAGTATGATGGCTGTGTTCGAGTGTCAGCCTAATCTATGGTGGTGGTAATTGGTAGTTACGGTATTGTTGTGAAAGAGTAAACTGTCCTCGTAATTCCTAAAATTCGTTTCCTTCTATATTGTCTGTCTGCATTCTGTGTTTTTTTTAAATGGCCGACAATAATAGTGTTTTCGATTTAATTGACTTAAGAGATAACCTTGTGAATTTGGAGAGTTCTTCTGGGGTTGAACGTGAATCACCTCTGTTTATTAGGTCTGAGGTTTTGGGATCGATTTCTAGTAGTAGTTTGCCTGCCCCTTTATTGTCCCGTTCCGGCTCGCCCAGACCTCTTAACCCTGCATACGGTCATTCTTCTCATGTTACGTCACCTAATGATTTCCTGGGTACTGCCGACCCGTTGCATCCCAGTTTTTCTCTGGCAATGTAAATGTTTTGTCTCCTGTAGAGGGTGTGCGAGAGGGCTACACTGGTAACAATGTCTCTTTTCCTAATGCTACGTACTCCCCTTCCGTTAATTATGGGTCGATTCCTCACCCTATTTCTAGTTCCTTAACTAAGTTAAAGCATTTCAACCATGATAACGTTACCCAAGTGGTTCCATTTTTAAAGCAAGTGGTCGAATTGGGTAACCATTCCTCGATTTTTGGGATGTCGGGAAATCAGATTTTCCAACTGTTATATCCTGTTGCTTCCGGTATGCTGCGCGATAAGCTAATTGAAGCTATCCACCTCCGCATGTCCTTAGCCATGTTTATTAGGGAAGTGTTGTGGTTTTTTGTCACTGCGAGCGCCCCAAGTACTCTAGAGCAAAAGTTCCTTTATCGTGTCCAAAGGTTGGACGAGCCACTTTGCGACTATGTCAGTGACATTAAGGTATATGCCCAGGTATTTGCATCCCCTCAAACTGAACGTCAGTTGGTGTCATCGATTGTAAATGGGTTTTCGCCTCAATATAGGTCATACAAGACTATGTGCACCAGGCCTTCGTCATTTGTCGAGCTGAAACAGGTCGTTATAGAGGCTATGCCTGTGAAACATGCAGATTCCCTTCGTGTAGCTAATGTTCCTCCTCCTTCCTTGATGTCTCGTCCCCCTCCTTCCATGATGTCTCGTCCCCCGCCTAAGGTTATGTTCCATCCAAGACCCAATATTAAGTGCCATACGTGCGGTGGCGTGGGACATGTCAAGAAGGTGTAACCGAGTAACCAGGTTGTGTATCGCCAATGACGGGATGTTGTGGAGACCAACTCGGGTGTTACTTCTAAGGATATTTCTGTGCATGTGAATTTGGGAAAACCCTGTGAAGTTTCTGGTCGCCCTACCAATGAAAGTCTTGATAACTCGTTGAAAACTAAATCTTCACGTGCTAATTCTGCTTATGTCGCTGACCTACCTAACCTGTCGGTGAGCAATGTCGTGGCAAGTCAGCCTAATTCTAAACATAATGTGAAACCTGTGGTGCGGGTGTACTCGTCATCCACTTGTAATCGTTTTAGAGTGAATAATGATTTTGGAATTTCTCCTGTGGCTAAAGGAATATCCCCGTTTATTGAAATTTTTGTTAATGACGAGCCCGTTTCTGCATTGCTTGATTCTGGTAGTGTCGCATCCTTAATAAGCGAGGACTGGTTTTTATCTATGAAGTGTGTTTGCAAATTTCCTGAGTTAGAGCCTAACAATGAATCTTTTATTTCGGCAAATTGTTCAAACTTAAATATTTTGGGTAGTATGACAGTCAAAATCCATATTCTAAATTTTTCTTGGAAGTTTAAATTTTTTGTTGCCAGAAATCTTTCTTGTTCTGTGCTCATTGGAGCTAATTTCATGTCACACGTTGGTATGCTTCTTGATTTTGGTGCTCGCAACTTATGGTTTAAGTTTAATCCGCAGTGTAAATTATCATTTAACCCGATTTTATCTTCTCCTGCTGTCAATTCTGTTAGTGAACCTGTGACTATTGAGGATCTTGATCTGGAAAATTTAACGAGTCTTCAAAAGTATGCAATAAAGAGGTTATGTCAGGAGTATATTGATGTATTTACTGACAAGTTGGCTGTAACCCATTTGATGGAATACAAGATTGAGCTAACCGATTCTGTGCCGGTGCGTTCCAGCCCGTATCGCCTTGCCCCGCCCAAGATGGCTGAACTTCGTAAGATTATCGATAAAATGTTAGAAGAAGGTGTAATCCAACCGTCTATCTCTGCCTACTCAACCCCTGTATTTCTTGTGCCAAAACCTAACGGTGGTTTTCGGCCGGTGGTCGACTATAGGGCTCTTAATCAAAAGGTAGTTTTGCAATCCATCCCTTTGCCGGACCTTCATACATGTTTTAGTTGGTTTCGCAACGCGAAGGTGTTCACGATCCTCGATTTAAATTCTTCTTACTTCCAAATTCCCCTCTCTCCGGAATCCAGGCATGTTACTGCTTTTTCCACTGACTGGAACCTGTTTGAGTATGCCCGCGTCCCGTTTGGCCTATCCACCGGAGCCGCTGTGTTGAGCAGATTTCTGGACAAGGTGTTTTCAGAAATTAAATTCAAGTTTGTGTACCACAATCTTGACGATGTGGTGATCTATTCTGAGTCCTTCGAGGAACACGTATATCATCTGAAAGTTGTACTTGATCGGTTGCGTAACGCTGGCCTTACCGTCAAATTGCCCAAGGTTTCCTTTGCCAAGCCCAAAATTTCCTTCTTGGGTCATATTGTTTCCGCATCTGGTATCTCCGTGGACCAGTCTCGTACTCAGGCCATCAGAGATTTTAAACCACCCAAGAACGCCAAGGGTGTTGCTCGTTACATTGGCATGGTGAACTTCTTCCGTAAGTTTATCAGTAACTTTGCCGACCCTGCTGCTCCTCTAAATCAATTACGCAAAAAGGCTGTGAAGTTTGAGTGGGGTCCCTCTCAGCAGGCAGCCTTCGAAGATCTTAAGCTTGCGCTATCTAACGCCCCTGTGTTAGCCATTCCGGATTTTGGGAAGCAGTTCATTGTGCAGACTGATGCGTCTGGTCGTGGTGTTGGTTGTGTCCTTCTGCAAGAATCTGATCTTGGTAGACAACCCATTGCATACGCTTCTCGTACCTTAACGGACGCAGAGAGGAAGTATTCCATATACGAACTTGAGGGTTTAGCTGTGTTGTTCGCTCTAGAAATTTCCGTATGTATCTTGAGCACTCTAAGTTTCTCCTTGAGACCGATAACCAAGCCTTGAGCTGGGTCTTAGGGAAACCCCGTAAAACCGGTAGGATTGCCAGATGGGCAACTAGGATTCTGTCATTCCAGTTCACTGTCCACCATATTTGTGGGTCCGAAAATGCGGTAGCTGATTCATTAAGCCGCATGTATGAGGAATCAGCCGAAGAAGATATTCAAGAATGTGAACCCGTAAACCTTGTATCTGCTGTAAATTGTGTCAATGTCGTTCTTAGCAGTTCCCCTGTGCTTTTTGAAGATGTGAGACGATTCCAGAAAGAAGACCCCTCCTTAATTAGCCTAATTAACCGAATCAATTCTGGTGAATTGATCAAGCCCTACTCTCTGAAGGACGGTGTACTGTGTTGTTCGTCTCGTCATGACCGTCTACCTAAATTGTGCTCCCGTCAGTCCTCATTCCGGAAATCTTTCGTTACTATCACGAATCTCCTATTGGTGGCCACCAAGGAGTATTCAAGACCCGAGCTAAAATCAGACAGTTTTTCATTTGGCAAAGTATGGATGGCGACATCAGGAGGCTCATTAGAAATTGTGCTGCATGTAGTATTAGCAAACCTCTGGTTTCACTAAGGTTGACCTGTTGTCATCCGAACCGACATCTAGACCCATGGAGAGGCTTTTTATCACCATGTTGGGCCGTTCCCTCGTTCTGGTCGGGGAAACCAATTTGCGCTTGTTTGCACTGACGGTTTAACCCAGTTTAGTTGGATTTTCCCCACCAGACAGGCTACGACCAGTTCCGTCATAAAGTGTCTTAATTCCATCTTTTCATCCTTTGGGCCATGTCAGTACCTGGTATCAGATAATGCCAAGTGCTTTGTATCTCATCAGTTCCGTCAATTCTTGTTCGATTATGCTATTTCGCATGTAATCACCACTCCCTATTTTCCTAACCCGTCTCTCGCTGAGCGAGTCAATCGTAATCTCCGTTCTGCTCTGATTGCTGTCCACCACGACGACCATTCCAAGTGGAATTCTAATTTGCATTGGCTCAATTTTGCTTTCAACACCGCCGTGCATGAGAGCACGCAAGCTACCCCTTTTTCGTTAATGTTTTCCTTTATGGCTAATTCTCCGTTGTCTAATCTGTGGAACCTGCACATCTCCTTCCAGACAGTTTCACGCCCGATGATATGAGGTCGAAATTCGACACGGCTAGAGAGAATATTAAGGTATCACATGACCAACTTGCCAAGCGACACAATGCCTGTCGCAGGCCTGCTGATTTGGAAATTGGAGATGTTGTATACATCCGCAATTTCGAGCCCAAGGGCGTCAGTAATCTAGTTTCAAGCAAGTTGACCCCTCGTTTTTAAGGCCCATGTTATGTAGAGGCATTCTTGACTGCTGTTACTCTTCTTGTTCGAAACCCTAAGGCCAACAAAATTTCTAGAGTGCATCTGTCGCACATTAAGCGAGGTGGAGAGGTTTCTAATGAGGAAATGCTACCATAAATTTTGTAAACCGATCTTTGTATAATGTAGAGTATCCCTAACATTCATTGAAGCCGTCAGGCATCTGTACCTTCTGGAATTTTGAAATGGATATGAAAACTCTACTGGGATACAGCTTGTAAATGTTGGGAAATTCCCATTTTTATGGTAAATTGTAAAATTGAAACTAATTTTGATGTTTGCATAAAAGATGCTAGCATGTAAGTTAGACTCGGTGGGAGACCTAACCCATGTAATCTTGAAAGGTACTTCTAGTCTGTAAAATGGTAAACGTGTTAATGAAATTTTGTAAGCACGGATCTAGGGCATGGTCAGAAATATTTTCTTCATTTAAATTCAACTTTGTTTCTCTTTTGTAAAATGTAGTAAGAAATTGTAATTTCTGTAAACCTTTTTTGAAATAAGATTAACTTCTGTTTTGTAAATGGCTGCCCACGCGTCGAATGATATCTGGCACATTGCTTCCACCTACTTCGTTTAAAGCGAACTACATTGGACTTATGAAAATTTACCTAACGTGTCTCGGACTATGAAAGCACTGCACGTGCTGGTGTTCTGCGTTTCTGAAGACTTATGGACACAGTGATGCTGTTGACTAAGTGGTTTGCGAGGTGATCAATTATCCCATAACTGATAATCTGTCCCTGCACTCTTCCTAACCAAAACGATGCGGTTTCATCTATCAATTGGCGTTAACTGGTGAACATTATCTTCGGGAAACATGCTTGGTGAATCGACTAGTTAAGGAAAACTGTCTATCCCTAGGGATATTCGTGAACGGTGTTCACGCTTAAGGGAGGGAGACTGTTACGTGCAAGAGCCCGTCCCGACGTTTCAAATATGTATCTACCCCTGGATGGAATTCAGGACATTTTGAATCGACCGCCTGGTGACTTGATTCCGTTTGTGAACACGAGATAGCAGCTGCTGTCGGACTTCGGGGGGGGGGGGGGGGGTCTTCACGTTTTTCCTTCTTCTCCAATAGAATGCGTTGGTTGTGCCTTATTAAACTCATCCTATTCCAGTCATGATTGATGGCAATTATATTCTACGTCATAAACAAAAGAATATATATACTTCATGATACCGCCAAATTTGTTACTTAATTATGACATTGTTGATTGATGTGTCAAGCCTTGATTGGACGATGAATATTTACATGAATGCAGTCCGGTTTCTGACGCGGATTTTTCTCCGCCATCTGGTGGGATTCCTTGGTCTGTCATCAAGAAGCAAGAAGCCTGTTGGTGTGAGATAGTATCTCTCCGTCGCCCTGGGGGCGATGGCCCCCAGGCTTTACAAAATATAATATGTTAAAAGGAAACTAAGAAGATGCATGTGCTCCGTGGCATTTATGACTTAATTCGCCGTGAAGATGACGTGTGGTTTGTTCATTTACTGGCTACAAGAAGGAAAGCCTCGTGGATGATCGAAGCAGCTTGGGTATACTTCCGCTGCAATGTTCAGGCAGTTCATATTTTTATATATATTTTTAAATGTGTTAATTATTTTATATTTACTGTGACTCCTCTGAAAATTTAAGGTACGTCATTAAATTTTATTTATGTTGTTATGTAGCTCCTATATTGGCCTTGCATGTATGCTGTGATGCCTGTTTGTTTCGCCTGGTAGGCCTAATTTATTTCTGTTTGAAATATGTTACTATTTATATATGTATTTATTTCGTTATCTTTTCTTCGTACCTTCTGGAGACACATTTCTGTTTATTTTTCGTTTTAATTTATTATTTATTTTCTTTTGGCAATCTTGGGATTGGCATAGTATTTAATTTATTCATGATCCGATGCTCTAACCTCAATGTTAACCCTTTCACTCCGGCGTAGCGAGTACGATGTTGTGTCCTGTGGACGCGAGCAGCGAGCGGCTCAGCGAGCCCGCTGTACGGGATACTTTTCTCGTTCCACGCTCCCGTCTGAAATCGGCTAGCGACGCGAGGAGAGGACATGCAGCGTTTAAAGGCATTATATTTCATTTTTAATGCATATTCGGTCAAATGCTTATGATTGTATTGTTAGCACTTTTCATTCCGGCAAAGCTTCCCATCGTCCTTTTAGATCCGTGGCTTTGGACACGGCACTGGCGGAGTTAAAAGTTTGTTTTATTTTTATTGTAAATTTTATTTTTAGTTCTCTTTATTTCAGATTTATTAATTTCATATAATTATACATAGACATTAATTTCAGATTAATAATACATTTCAGATTACAAATTGTTTACTTATATTAATTTGATAATGTTACATTGCATTCCTTACAATTGTTTTTAGAAGTTCTTCTGCGTGTGATAAGTTTTGAAACAGGGAAAGGCGCATAATGTTACATTGCATTCCTTACAACACATTTTCGTCTGCTTCCTCTTCTTCTGTGCTTTACAGACAATACAAGTTCTGTAGGTACTCCACTCGTCAGGAAGATGAGGTCCTGCTGTCAGTCTCGAGGGAAGATCAGATCTCTTTCCTCCACCGGATCGTCTTTTTTCAACACTGTATTTTTCAAGTATTTCCTGAATGATTCCCATTTGGAACTTGGCATAACTTATTTTCTTCGCAAATCTGTTGTAGAGGCAATAGGAGTTGAAAAGTGTCATATCTATTATATGAATAAACAGCTTGCGGTACCACTTAGAGGATTTTCTTATGCTTTCCACAGTCTTCATTACCATATCACTTCTGTCCACAGGTCCCATTGATTTATTGTAATCAACAACTGACAAAGGTTTCAATTTTTTCTTGGCGGATTTACGATCTACCTTCGAGGTTTCCACCATTTGTGCACTGTGAAATGTCGGGAGCATCCAAACGTCTTTCTTGTCGCACCATTTTAGTGCCAATAGTAGACCTGACGCAGAGCGGAAAGTTAGCTCGCCTTTCTTCAGCTTTTCCGCCATTGTAGGCATATCTTTTCTAGTGTGCCTCACTGTGCCACAAGCATTGGTTGCCCTGTCATACAGCCAACAAAACAAGGCGGGGCTTGAGTACCAGTTGTCGCAATAGAGGGTGTGTCCTTTCCGTAAATATGGCTCCATCAATGTTGCAACAGTGTCTCCTGAGATGCCCATGTCATATTTCTTTATGTCCGTAGCTGAACCGCAATAAACAATGAAATCTAATATATAATTGGTCACGACGTCACAAATAACAAATATCTTGATTCCGAAGCGGCTTCTTGTAGCGGGAATATATTGCTTGATTTTTAGTCTGCCCTTGAATAAAAGAAGACTTTCATCTATGCACAAGTTTTCATAAGGATAGAAATGCTCCTTATATTGCTCTCTAAAATGTTTGATGACAGTACGTACTTTGTACAAACAGTCATTGTTATGAGGCTCTTCATTATTGGAAAAATGCAGAAATCTCAAGATATTCTGAAACCTGTCTCGAGATAGCAACCTAGAAAAAATAGGTGTTTGAAGAATTGGGTTCTCAGTCCAATATTCCGACATGCTCAGTTTTTTTACTCTCGTCATAATAAACATCGCGGCAATAAAAATGTAAATATCACTCACACTCACATCCCTCCATTCTTTCTGTACCCTGTCCGGAACTCCACCTGCAGCCACCTTCTGAGAAAAGTATCTATTAGTCTCCTCGCACAGAAGAGTTATGAAACCCGTGTTAAAAAACAGCTGAAAGAAACTTAACATGCTAGCATTGTCCACTAAACTTTTCAGTCCGGAATTAGCTGCATCAAACTAATGTTTCTTCGGGTTCAGATTGCTACTTTTCCAATTTAGTTTTCTGTTCGGTGGTTCAGGCCCCTGATCTTCATCCTCACTATCTTCATCTTCAGACGAATCGTCGAAGTAGGCCGACCTTGTAGACGACGAAGCGGTAACTGGAGTAGAAAACGTGCCTGAAGTAGGTGTGATTGAAGTGGTTCCGTCACCAGAATCAGATGATAAATCACTACCATCATCATCTTCAAAGTCACTACCCAGTATGAGGGCAAGAGCTTCCTCCGCAGTATATTTTTCCTCCGTCATCAGACCTTTCACAATTTCAAAGCGACTGAAAGATAAAACGAGAAGCACTAGCACGTCAGCACAAGGGAGCAACTAGGCGCGAAGTGAGTAGCATACCGGACACATTGCTTTCGTCTTCGAACTGTTTACTCCTGCTATCTGGTGTTTTGAGCCGTAACTATAGACTCCCAAGACATTCACGAGATACGTACAAGGACAAACTTCCCCAGCAGTCTACCGTAGCGAAACGGAGAACAGCCGAAAGACACACGACTTCTACAGCAGTCGACCGGCTCTGAGGCATGGCTCCTGCACGACTGCTACAGCAGTCCACCGGGTACGCGGCACAGCTCGCTCCCGACTTCTACAGCAGTCCACCGGAGTGAAAAGGTTAATAGTTTTTAGGCGTAATTGTTTTCTACCTTTCTTTCTGTTTATTTTAAAAATTTAATTTTAATGCTAATTGTTTGCCGTAATTTCGGTTTGACATGTGGTCGTTTGCTCTAGTGGCCATGTTTGTTGTTGTTTTGCCGAAATGCATCCTGGTCTCGATGTCAGTCTCTTGGCGTCGAGCGGTAAACTCAAACGTGTTCTGGTGTTAACTTAATATGCTTTTTTATTTAACCTTGTCGGTTTAACCTTGTGTTTTTGGTGAATGTTCCTGTGCTTTTTCTCCGTCATGCAAATTACTGATTTTGTTTCAGATCCAATTTTATTTAATTTATTTAATTTTAAATTTTTCGTTACATGTGGTGGCCTGGACCTCTGCATGTCGGATCGGTATTGCATTCCCTTGTAAATTATCAAGCCCGTTCTCATTTAATTATGCCTGTACTTTTATTTTAATCTTTGGGCTTTAACATTTTAATTTTAATTTAATTCTTTTCTTTTGTTGGCTTTGCAAGCAAGCATGTTAAGCGGTCTCTTGCCTTCTTGGTAAATTATGCTGGTTGATGCATGTTCTCTTTTCTGGTGGAGGTGTTTTTGTTAAATTTTAACATAAAATTTTTATTAAAATTTTTTTAAGCAACTGTTTTGACATTATTTCGTCGGCGGCAGTTCTGTCGGTTATTGGGGGGGTGTTTTAGATCCCTTATTGGGAGGTAGTTGGATCTAAAACGGAAGTGTTATTGTGTTAATTTATAAGGAAGTGCCTACAAGGGTGTAGCTTCCCGTAGTCGGGTAAGCTGACCAGTGTAGAATGTTGTTTAGTGTTAGGATGATAAGGGGCGCTCCTATAAAAGACGTAGGTGTATTTCAGGGGATGGAAATTAGTGCACAGGTCAACGTGCTGGTCTTCCAGCTGGCTGGCTGGTTATATAACTGACGTGCACGCGTCAGCTATATAGCGGCACGCTGCCTCTGGTAGTCGGGCCGCTGCGTGAAGTGCAATGAAGCTTGCACTAGCAACTATTTGGCTACTGTATGCCACGGCTAATCGTGACGGGAATTAGGAAAGGAGTTAGGGCGTAAAGAGGCGTGTAAACAGTAATACAAGTGTAGTGTACTGACCAAGTGTTTATTGGTCAGTAATATGGAATTATGAGTCCCTTTCAGGGGATGTAATAAATGTCACAATGTAAGTGTACAAATATGTGTGTACAATTTGTGGGTAAAGGTTACAAAGTATAGGACTTCTGAACACTGCTGACTCACCTGATGATAACAGCTATAGCCTCCGGCCGCCGCACTGTAAGACTGGTAATTGACGCTATCTGTGCCGTATATATTATGGCACGTGTACCGTGTATTTGCAATGCGCAAATGAAAGTACGCATTGCTGTGAAGAGTTTGTGTATTTTCGAATTCTCCCCGTAGTGTAATTTGGGGAGTTGTGGGGTTCTGAACTTGGCGTAAATGAACGTGTACTTCCCAGGTTCGTTTGTAGGGCTCCCAGTCTGTCTGTGCCAGCAAAGGTCGCCCACGATGAGTGCGTTATCGCTGACGCGATAGTCTCTAGTTTCACTCACGTGTGCGTTATCTTGTTACTTGCTTGACAATGCTCCGTGTCTGTATGTTTGTGCCTCTTAGCCTGAGTGCTAACTCTGTAATTGCGAGTGGGGCTTTCCGCCATACAAAAGAACCTCTCACTAACTACATTCGTGTCCCCAAGTTTTGTGTTACTGTAACGTGGGTCGAATATGTCCCTATCCATTGTACAAAATGTCGTTATACACGAGTGTCTCCGGGCCGCTAGTCGCGTGTTTGGTGACTATGTCCGGAGGTGATTTTGTTGTTTTTCATTTATGACCATCTGTTAGTGGAACTGTCCCAATCTGTTTTAGCTTCCTACTTTCCTATCCTGCAACTGGATAGCTACCCAACCTTATATTCCTGGTATTCAGAAGATTGCGGGTTTTGAGACCGTCTTTACCCAGAGTAATTGTTTCTGGTGCCATTCTAGGCTGTGTCTCCGGGACAGTTCTCTCGAATGTTAGGGTCGTATCCCGGCGCGATCAGTGAGGTCCGAAGGCTATTTCTTGGCCTTCTTTCCACGTCTGCCAGTGGGATCATTTCCTTTTCTTTTGGTAGTGTTCCCGCCTGTACGTGTAGGTGTGGGAGCTTTGCGTGTATGATATGCCTTCATACGGCGGGCGTGAATAGTGTCTTTAATGATTTTTCTCCCATGGCGCACGCTGAATATGTAATTTAGGTCAGATACCTTCCTGCAGACTTTGAAGGGACCTGACCAGCGTTGCAGGAGGAACTCGGACACGTTTTTCTTACGGGCAGAATTGGAAACCATAACCAATTGCCCGGGTGTGTATTCCACGGTCTTCCTATTCCGATCGTACCACTCTTTTTGTTTCTTCTGCGCCGCGGCTATGTTCTTTCTAGCGTTCATTCGCGCTCTCTGTAAGTGCTCTAGGCGGGCAGCATTGTCCGTGTAAGTGTCCTGTGGGATACATATATTATCTATGGGACTTCTGGGTGTGTACCCGTGCAGTAGGAAGTGTGGAGAGTGTTTCGTAGCCGTGGATATAGAGGTATTATAACTAAAAGTAATGGACTGCAGGTATTCATCCCAGTCTGTTCCTGCGTCTCCTGTAAATTTAGCCAACGCTATTCCAAGTATTTTATTCATACTCTCCGTGAGTCCGTTGGTTTGCGGGGAAAAACTCGTGGTAGTGTATGCCTTAATCCTGAGTATCTCCAGAAACTGTTGGAGCACTCTCGAGGTGAAAATAGTACCTCTGTCGGATAATAAGGTTTGGAATAGGCCGTAACGTGTAACTATATCAAATAGGAATTCGGCTATGCTGTTCGTGTCTGTTTTGGGAACAGCCTTCGTAATCATGTATCGTGTGAGATACTCAGTGGCCACCAGGATATATTTATTGCCTTTCTGACTTGTCGTAATGGGGCCTTTCACATCTATCCCGACTCTGTTAAATAACTCTCCCACGGGAATTGGGTTGAGTAGTCCATGAGGCTTGCCAGGTCTTGTTTTGAATCGCTGGCAAGTGTGACATGTCTTTACAAAGGTGTCTATGTCGGCCTTCATGTTTACCCAATAGTACTTGTTACGGATTCTAAGGTATGTTTTATGCGTACCTAAGTGTGCCCCTGCCAGTGGGCTATTGTGGTGTCCGATCATGATATTTTCTTTCAATGATTCCGGAACCGCTATAGGTGCGTTATCGTGCATGGCTGTGGGCTTAAATTTCAGTACCCCGTCTTTGTCTAGGACAAATTGCCTAGACAGCCGTGCTGTCTTGGTGTCCACTTTATCCAAGTTTTCTAGTGCCAATAGAATCTGTTTCAATTACGGATCACTTTCTTGCTCCTGTTTCATGTTAATCACCGTCAGGGCAAAAGTGGGCATGTCGTCCCAGTCGTGGTCCTTACTGTCATCCGGGGGATCGGCTACTGGCAGCCTAGATAACCCATCTGCGTCTAGGTGTGTAGCGCCTTTCTTGTGTTTGACCACGAAGTCATATTCATACAGGCGGAATATAAACCTGTTGAGCCGCGAATTTGGGTTTTTAAATTTGTCCCAAAAAAGCAAGCTCGCGTGGTCAGTCACTACCGTGAACTTGATACCATAGAGGTATAACCTGAAATAGTTCACTCCCCACGAAAATGCCAGCATTTCCCGCTCTGTGGCAGAGTATCTAGTCTCAACGGCCGTTAGCTTCCTGCTAGCGAAAGCGACGGGCCGTATGCGCCCTTCTGCGCCTTCCTGCAATAGGGCCGCCCCCAGCCCATACAGGCTGGCATCCACGTGTAAAAATGTGGGCCTATCACTGTGGAAGTGTTGCAGTAATGGTGGTGAGGTCAATAGTTGCTTCAGTGTGTTGAAAGCATCTATATGTTCCTGCTTGATGCTGAAAGGCGTTTTTTCACGTGTGAGCTCGGTTAGGGGATGGGCGATGTGTGCAAACCTGTAGATATACCTGCGATAGTACGAAGCCAGCCTGGTGTATTCTTTGAATACACGGTACCTGAGAGATAATTTTTATTGCTCCTTGCATGTTCATTTCTTCCTTCCTCTTTGTCAAACACCAACAGTGATCTTCTATTTTCTCTTTGGTTCCTGTCTCTTATGCTTTTCTGTGTCCGTGTACGATATCGGTGAATACCGAGGAGGGTAGTGTGGCCTATCCTGTGGGTGAGGTGTTGTTGGCCGCTGTGGAGGGTAGTAATTTTCCTCCCTCCCATAGCGTCTCCTTTCTGTGTACCCCCTGTCCCCCTCAGGATAATAACGCCCCTGTGCGTCTGCGTGCTCATCCCTTAGCGGTCTCCCGCCTGCTTGGATGGCAGCTATGGTCAGTTTCTCCATTCTGTCCACTAATTCGTCCATTTTATCGTTAGTGTCGACTTTTTGTGTTTGGAAGTGCAGATCCACGGCTTTTTCCGTAGCCTTTTCCGTGATCTTTCTCCCCTCCTCTATGGTCTTTATGTTGTTTAACATATGTTGGACCGTGGGGTTGTTCATTATACACAGCTTTTCCACTATGGCTGGTCTGAGGCCCTGCATTAACAGCTTGACTTTCTGTTTGTTTGTCATGGCTGCATTGTACTTGTCGCACTGTATCAACTTTACATTGATGTATGCCTGGGCGCTTTCTTTGGGTCCCTGTGATCTCTGTCTAATTTGGTCGTAGAGATCGTCATCGTCTGGTATGAGCTGGAATTCGCTCTTCAACAGTAAAGCGGTTTCCTCCCATGTGGCAGCTTCTAGTGTGTCCTCATGGAGCTCATACCATGTCATGGCCGCCTTTGTGAGGTATGCAGGAAGGAGCCGTTTCCTAACTTCCTCGCTCCAACCATTGATCCGGGCCGTTCTATTGAAGGCCTTGAGGTATTCCACGGGATCCTGGCCTTTCCCCGCGAACTTTGTGGGGTGGATCATGGGGTATTCTGTGTGTCTATTCATCTCGTTTTCGGCAGTGTCCCGTTGACTGTGTAGTGATTCTGGTCTGTCTATGCTGTTCGCACCACTATCGTGTGCCGAGGTGTTTGGGCTATTTAGAGGGGAATCAGCCTCGCTTCCCGTGTACGACACCTGTGTTATGTTACCAGGTGGCTCGTCACCTGATATGTCGGTACTGAGTGATGGTGTGTTGTCGTACTGTGTGGATTTAACTATGTGAACAGTCCTGTCTAAGTCCTGTTTCACAGTTTCCAGAATAGTGTGGATGCCAAGAACTGCTTCTGTCGTATGATTATTTGACTTGATAGTGTCCGTCTCTAGTAGCTCTGTAATGCGCTCGAGCAGATTATTAGTTTTCTGCTCTGTGATTTGCAGTTGCTGCAACAATAGGGGGTGGAGTGTTGGCAGACAATCTACCTCACTAGCGCTGGATACTGGTGACTCTTGTCTGTGTTCACTGGCCTGGGATCGTGTAAAATGTATAACTTGTGCTGCGGCGGTAGGGTGTTGAGCACGGATCTGTGATGTCTTGATTTCAAGGTCCCTGAGAAGTTGTACTGCGGTTTGGTCAGTTATCAAGTCACCGTTCTTAATTTTTAGCTTCGGCAGGAGTGGAGTCGTGCTAGCCGACAAATGGTGCGCAAAGTCTCTTAGTGTGGTTCTAAATGTGGACATTTAATTTCCACCGACTTTGCACTATGGGGCGGATGGGGGTTGGTGTAATAATACAAAATCCTAGAGAGAGAAAAAAAAATGTGACGTAATATGAGGCTAAACATTTTTTTTCAGTCTCGCTTGGCTGTATGTGGTACGGGCGGTTTTGACCACGAGAACTCGTTGTATGAGTCCTATTTTACTGTGCGTGGTACCCGGCCTCCACCATCTGTTCCTTCCACTCCTTTGGAGCTCTTCTGTTGGGACATGTCATCTGGAGGTGATTTTGCTGCGGAGGCGATGCGGACCTTTGAATAAAAGGTAAGTAGGCCCATCCACGCTGGCCGTCCACGGTGTCAATTACCTAGGGTGCAAGTTTTCCTTACAATAGGATCCAACGCTGTTGAACAAATCAATCTGAAACAAGTGGTGCTAATATAGTGAATTGAAGTTTTAACAGGGAGATAAATAGATACGTTTACGTATAGTAAGGAAATTCCAAAAATTTTTGTAAATCTTAATTAAAGCAAGGGCATTTCGAAACCTTATTAGATATATTCGTAGTAATGGTCTTTGATAAGAAGACAGAATAGTTGTATTTGTGAAGTATATTAAATATTTGGAACTCAGTAGATAATAATTACTTCTAATGACACAGTGCATCAATTTCTCTGTATACAATTTATTTTCATGCATATATGACTTTAACTTGAGATATATTTTATGTTATATTTGGGATATTAAAAACGAATGTGATCTCTCGCCACCATGGGTTACTATGTGCGACTCCAAGTGACTTTTTTGAGCGAATTTAACTTGACATCTATTACATGAATACGGTCTTGCGCCGCTACGGGTTAACATGTGAATCTTCAATTTTTCTCTACGGACAAATTTGCCATGACATATACCACAAATATGTGGCTTCTCAGCACTATGGCTGAACATATGTTTCTTCAATTTTCCATTCTTAGTAAATTCAGCATTACATATATTACATGAAACTGGCATCTCTACGGTATGAGTTAACATGTAATTTTTCAAAGTGCTATCTGAGAGAATTTTGTTTGACGTATGCTATATGAGTAAGGCTTTTCTCCAGTATGGATTCTCATGTGTTTCTTCAAACTTTCCTTCATTCCAAATTTGGCTTCCCATATATTACATTGGTAAGGCTCGTCGCCTCTATGGCTCAACATATGTTTCTTTAAATTCCAATTCTTAGCAAATCCCGAATCGCATATACCGCATGGATAAGGCTTCTAGTCGTACATTAGCAAATCTCCTTCCACGTTAGCACGATGATTACTGTATGTATTACAAGTAAGGTTCTTTTCCACAGGGTGTTTCTGTCAAGTTCCTACAAGTGCTGTGCTAGTATATTTTCCGCAATTATTACCTAGGGTGCAAGTTTTCCTTACAACAGGATCCAACGCATCTGAACAATTCAGTCTGAAACAAGTGGTGCTAATATAGTGAATAGAAGTTTTAACAGGAAGATAAATAGATACGTTTTCGTATAGTAAGGAAATTCAAAACATTTTTGTAAATCATAATTAAAGCAAGGGCATTTCGAAACCTTATTTGATATATTCGTAGTAATAGTCTTTGATAAGAAGACAGAATAATTGTATTTGTGAAGTATATTAAATATTTGGACCTCGGTAGTTAATAACTACTTCTAATGACACTGTGCATCAATTTCTCTGTATACAATTTATTTTCATGCATATATGACTTTAACATGAGATATATTTTATGTTATATTTGGGATATTAAAAACGAGTGTGGCCTCTCGCCACCATGGGTTACTATATGCGACTCCAAATGACTTTTTTGAGCGAATTTAACTTGACATATAAAATTCAGGAATATGGTTTCTCGCCGCTATGGGTTAACATGTGAATCTTCTAATATTCTCTACGAGCATATTTGCCTTGACATATACCACAAGAATGTGGCTTCTCACCACTATGGCTGAACATAAGTTTCTTCAAATTTCCAATCTTTGTAAATTTAGCATTACATATATTACATGAAACTGGCCTCTCTCCGGTATGAGTTAACATGTGAATTTTCAAATGTGCTGTCTGAGAACATTTTGTTTGATATGCTATATGAGTAAGGCTTTTCTCCAGTATGGATTCTCATGTGTTTCTCAAACTTTCCTTCATCCCCCATCGCATATACCGCATGGATATGGCTTCTGGTCGTATATTAGCAAGTCTCTTTCCACGTTAGCACGTTGATTACATCAAGTATTACTAGTACGGTTCTTCCTCACAGGATCCTTCTGACAAGGTCCTTCATGTGCTGTGCTAGTTTATTTTCCTCCATTATTACCTAGTGTGCAAGTTTTCCTTCCAACAGGATCCAACGCATCTGAACAAATCAGTCTGAAACAAGTGGTGCTAATGTAGTGAATTGAAGTTTTAACAGGGAGATAAATAGATACGTTAACGTATAGTAAGGAAATTCCAAAAATTTTTGTAAATCTTAATTAAAGCAAGGGCATTAAGAAACCTTATTTGATATATTCGTAGTAATAGTCTTTGATAAGAAGTCAGAATAGTTGTATTTGTGAAGTATATTAAATATTTGGAACTCAGTAGATAATAACTATTTCTAATGACACTGTGCATCAATTTCTGTGTATACAATTTATATTCATGCATATATACTTAAACTAGAGATATATTTTATGTTATATTTGGGATATTAAAAACGAATGTGGGCTCTCACCTCCACGGGTTACTATGAGCGGCTCAAAATAACTTTTTTGAGCGAATTTAACTTGAGATCTATTACATGAATACGAATTCTCGCCGCTATGGGTTATCATGTGAATCTTCAATTTTTCTCTACGAGCAAATTTGCCATGACATATACCACAAGAATTTGGCTTCTCACCACTATGGCTGAACACATGTTTCTTCAAATTTCCATTCTTAGTAAATTTAGAATTATTTATATTACATGAAACTGGCTTCTCTCTGGAATGAGTTAACATGTGATTTTTCAAAAGTGCTGTCAGAGAAAATATTGTTTGACATATGCTACATGAGTAAGGCTTTTCTCCAGTATGGATTCTCATGTGTTTCTTCAAAATTTCCTTCTTTCCAATTTTGGCATCGCATATATTACATTGGTAAAGCTCGTCGCCGCTATGGCTCAACATATTTTTCTTTTAATTCCAATTCTTAGCAAATCCCGCATCGCATATACCGCAAGGATATGTCTTCTGGTCGTATATTAGCAAGTCTCCTTCCACGTTAGCACGTTGATTACATCAAATATTACTAGTAAGGTTCTTTCCCACAGGGTGCTTCTGACAAGTTCCTTCATGTGCTGTGCTAGTATATTTTCCACTATTATTACCTAGGGTGCAAGTTTTCCTTACAACAGGATCCAACGCATCTGAACATATCAGTCTGAAACAAATTGTGCTAATATAGTGAATTGAAGTTTTAACAGGGAGATAAATAGATACGTTTACGTATAGTAAGGAAATTCAAAACATTTTTGTAAATCTTAATTATAGCAAGGGCATTTCGAAACCTTATTTGATATATTCGTAGTAATAGTCTTTCATAAGAAGACAGAATAGTTGTATTTGTGAAGTATATTATATATTTGGAACTCAGTAGATAATAACTATTTCTAATGACACGGTGCATCAATTTCTCTGTATACAATTCATTTTCATGCATATATGTGTTTAACATGAGCTATATTTTATGTTACATTTGGGATATTAAAAAGAGTGTGGCCTCTCACCACCATGACTTTTTTGAGCGAATTTTACTTGACATACATTACATGAATACGGGTTTTCGCCGCTAAGGGTTAACATGTGAATCTTCAAATATTCTCTACGAGCAAATTTGCCATGACATATACCACAAGAATGTGGCTTCTCACCACTATGGCTGAACATATGTTTCTTCAAATTTCCATTCTTAGTAAATTTAGCATTAGATATGTTACATGAAACTGTCTTCTCTCCGGTATGAGGTAACATGTTATTTTTCAAATATGCTGTCTGAGAAAATTTTGTTGACATATGCTACATGAGTAAGGCTTTTCTTCAGTATAAATTCTCATGTGTTTCTTCAAACATTCCTTCATTCCAAATTTGGCATCGCATATATTACATTGGTAAGGCTCGTCGCCTCTATGGCTCAACATAGGTTTCTTTAAATTCCAATTCTTAGCAAATCCCGCATCGCATATACCGCATGGATATGGCTTCTTGTCGTATATTAGCAAGTCTCCTTCCACGTTAGCACGTTGATCACTGCATGTATTACTCGCAAGGATCTTTTCCACAGGGTGCTTCTGACAAGTTCCTTCGTGTTCTGTGCTTGTATATTTTCCTCCATTATTACCATGGTGCAAGTTTTCCTTACAACAGGATCCAACGCATCTGAACAAATCAGTCTGAAAGAAGTGGTGCTAATATAGTGAATTGAAGTTTTAACTGGGAGATAAATAGATACGTTTACGTATAATCAGGAAATTCAAAACATTTTTGTAAATCTTATTTAAAGAGAGGGCATTTCGAAACCTTATTTGATATATTCGTAGTAATAGTCTTTGATAATAAGACAGAATATTAGTTTTTGTAAAGTATATTCAATATTTGGAACTCAGTAGATAATAACTATTTCTAATAAACTGTGCATCAATTTCTCTGTATACAATTTATTTTCATGCATATATGACTTTAACTTGAGATATATTTTATGTTATATTTGGGATATTAAAAACGAGTGTGGCCTCTCGCCACCATGGGTTACTATGTGCGACTCCAAATGACTTTTTTGAGCGAATTTAACTTGGCATATATTATATGAATACGGTCTCTCGTCGCTATGGGTTAACATGTGAATCTTCAAATATTCTCTACCAGCATATTTGCCTTGACAAATACCACAAGAATGTGGCTTCTTACCACTATGGCCGAACATATGTTTCTTCAAATTTCCATTCTTAGTATTATTTATTTATCGTTTGGAAATACAAGATTTCAGGGAAAGTTACAAAGAAAATCGCTTTAAAATCTACTGTACATTATTTTTACTATTTACACTATTTACAGTCTCAGGTCTAATGAGTCTATCCATTGGACCACGTCAGGTGTCGCCAACAGGAAGTCGATCCTGTCCCCTCCATATGCCCTCAGAGGACAGTCAGTTGTAATGTGTTGGATGGTTTGATTAGGAGCACCACAAACACACTGGGGAGACAACATTTTTCCCCATTTGCACAATGTTCCATAGCATACTACGTGGTTTGTCCGAATCCTATTGAGAGTTGCCCAAGCCCTCCTAGGCAGATCGGAACCTGGAGTGGATGTTCTTGTAGGGTCCAGGATGGAGCTCGACTCATGACAAGCTTTTAGTGTCCTTTCAGTAATCCACTGCATGCTGGAATCAAAATGGTTCTTAACAAGCCTCTGGGCATGACAAATGGGTGGCTTCCTGGATGTGAGCCTGTTCATTTTAAGAGAGGGGATGTCTTCATGAATTGGTAGTGAAGGGGGATACATGATCTTGTTGTACTCCCGTAGCAAGGCAACTTCTCTAAGAAGGTGGGAAGGGAGAATATTGCTTAGGGCTGGAAGCCAATTTGCTGGTGTAGTTCTTATACAACCAGTGATTACTGTCGACCAAAATATTATGTGTACGCGAGTTTGAAGGTTGTTTGTGAAGTAACCAATAGACCTACATAAAATCCAATACCATCAACATTTTCGTCGTTCTATTTTACGTTAGTTCATGTAGGTTTGGATTTTTTATTTTATATTTTAATATTTTTTATCGCAATTGGAACACAAAGAGTGCACGTTTTTAAGCGTGTCTCAACCATGCGTCACTTTTAAGAATTATTATCTCAAAAGCCCGTCATCAGATCGAATCCAAATTTTAACACAATATACATTGGAATGTTTTATAACAAGTTTATTAATTTCACAATTTTGTGTGTCCAAGAATCAAAGCTGTTATGATTGTTGTAGGGTAACTTTTTCTCGGTTCGGGGTAGTTGGAAAATGTAGTTCTTGGTTGCTTTGTAGTCGTCATACATCAAAAAGTTATGCTGTATGACTGTGAAATACGTAAATTAATTCACTTATTTTATATCGGTTTGTATTTGTACGAGGAAATAACACATGGTTCACCAGCTAGCCGCTCCACGGAAAATTGTACAGCGTTGCTGAGATGGAGCCCATCACTTCCAAGCGAGACGCGCCATGATGCCTGTGGGCACCATTTCGGCAACGCTGTACAACTTTCCGTGGAGCGGCTAGCTGGTGAACCATGTGTTATTTCCTCGCACAAATACAAACCGATATAAAATAAGTGGATTAATTTACGTATTTCACAGTCATACAGCATAACTTTTTGATGTATAACGATTACAACGCAACCAAGAACTACATTTTCCAACGACCCCGAGCCGGGAAAAACTTACCTTACAAAAATGATAACAACATTGTTTCTCGGAGACACACAATTTTGAAATTAATAAACCAGTTGTACAACATTTCAATGTAAGATTGTGTTAAAATTTGGATTCGATCTGATGACGGGTTTTTGAGATAATAATTCTTAAATGTGACGCATAGTTGAAACACGCTTAAAAACGTGCACTTTTTGTGTTCCAACTGCGATAAAAAATATTAAAATATAAATTAAAAATTCCAAACGTACTTGAACTAACGTAGAATTGAACGACAAAAATGATGATGTTATTGGATTTTATGTAGGTCTATTGGTTACTTCACAAAAAACCTTCAAACTGGAGTGCACATAATAATTTGGTCGACAGTAGTCTCATGGTGTTGTTCAACTGGGTGTCAGCGAGTTTGACATGTGGACTATTGAGCCAAACTGGGGCGCAGTGTTCAGCCACAGAGAAGGCTAGACCTAAGGCAGAGCATCTTGTAGTAGTGGCTGAAGCTCCCCAAGATGTTCCATATAGCTTTAGCAATATATTGTTGCGGCTTCTAATTTTAGCTGCTGTGCTCTGGAGGTGTTGCTTGTAAGAGAGTGTTCGGTCAAGTATTACTCCTAAGTACTTTGGGAACTTGTTACTTTTCAAATTCTTCCCCTCGAATTTTACATTGAGTCGGGTATTAGCCAATATGTTGCTCAGGTGGAAACAAGATACCTCAGTTTTTGTAGCACTGGGTTGCAGCCTCCATTTGTGGAAATATCTTCCAAGTTTAGCCAAATCATCTTCAAGTACATTTGCCAAATCTTCCATATTTTGGTGTCTAGTGGCAAATGCTATGTCATCAGCATAACAAAACCTTTTTGAGTTTGTTTCTGGTAGATCCGATAAGTACAGATTGAAGAGGAGAGGAGCCAGTACTGAACCCTGTGGGAGGCCATTAGTTAGCTTCTTTCGTTTGCTGATTTTTGATCCCAAGACAACCTGGAAATATCTCTTGTTAATCATATTGTCAATAAGCTGGGCCATAGATTTACAGGGAATCACTTTTAGGAATTTATACAGTAGACCTTCTCTCCAAACTTTATCATATGCAGCAGTTAAATCTAAGAAGGCAACGGCTGTTTTCTGGTGAATTTGGAAACCAGCTTCTATGTGAGATGTAAGAGCGAGAACTTGATCACATCAACTTCGGTTTTTCTGGAAACCAGCTTGCTCAATGGGGATGTCTTTGTTGATACAGGGGCTGATTCTGTTCAAAATCAGTCTTTCAAGAAGCTTATAGGTGCAACTAAGTAGAGCTATAGGTAGAAAGCTCTCAGGCAAAACTTTTGGTTTCCCAGGTTTAAAGATGGCAATTATTTTGGATTTCTTAAACTGCTTTGGGAGTATTCCTGTTCGGAGAATATCAGAGAAGAAACGAGCCAGCCTTTTTTTGCATTGTTTCCTATATGTATGAGGAACTCTGGATGGATACCATCAAAGCCGGGTGCTTTTCTAGCTTTCATGTCCTTCAAGGCAATGTTGATTTCTTCATGAGTGAAGGGTCCAGAGTATGCAGAATGAGTTGGTGAAGAGGCTTTGAGTTGTTTTAATTTTCTTTTCACTTGTCTTGTGTGATTTACATCCTGAGTGATTTTGAAAGTTGAGACAATGTGTTTAGCAATCTCATCTGGGGTAATGTTAGATTTCTCTTTTATTATTGGTGTGCTACCCCCAAGTTTCCGCAGTAAGCTCCAAGCTTTTCTACTGGAGTGACGAAAATCCATCTCTTGAACAGTCTTGGACCATTTTTCCCTGCGTGCCGCATGTAAGCTTCGTAACAGTTCCTCCGCTACTTCACGGTCTCTATTTCTTAGATATTCATTGTAGAGTGTATCACTCTGCTGATTCCATCCTGGAACATACTCTTTTATGAAACCTCTTGGAACGTATTTCTTTGCCACAGAACTCACCAGGCCAACAAATCTTTGATAGCAACTGCTTTTTGCCGGAATAAACCTGATGCATTTATCTAAGTCGGTTGAGGACTTCTCCCAATCTGCCTTCAGGAAGTTCCAGCGAGGATGAGGAAAAGATGTAATTAAATGGATAAATAGCCCTACTTCTATAAGTACTGGTCTATGTTGGCTTCGTGGAACGTCAGCTAGTTCTCTTCTTGTTGTAGGTAGTAATTGGCCCTTGTTGTCACTAGAGACAAAACATAGATCTGGGTTATGTTCATTCTTCCAAGCAGCAGATCTGAATGTCCCTCGATCTTTTGCATCAAAGATAAGATGTAGGTTGAGTTCATCAGCCCAGTCAGAAAGAGCAACACCGCAGTCATTATTCTTGGCGTATTTCCAATTTTCATGGTGACTGTTGAAATCACCAGCATAAATTTCAGGACGGTTCGCAGGTGAGAGAACAGTAGCTGGCCAAGGAATTGTAGGTGGCTTGTAGATATTTACAACTGTAATATCTTGCAGTTTTACTACAACAGAATGAATTTTGTTGTCAGAACAAGCAGAAATAAGATGGATATCTTGCAGATTGTTACGAGCATATGTTACTACTCCATATGCGCTGTGATAAGTTGCACCAACAATTGTGTACCCACAAATCTTGCCTCTTTTTCTGAGTTCAACCTCATTGCTAGTGTGGGTATCCTGAATAATGGTCCATTCTTAGTAAATGTAGCATTACATATATTACATGAAACTGGCTTCTCTCCGGTATGAGTTAACATGTGATTTTTCAAATGTGATGTCTGAGAACATTTTGTTTGACATATGCTACATGAGTAAGGCTCTTCTCCAGTATGGATTCCAATGTGTCTCTTCAAACTATCTTTCATACCAAATTTGGCTTCGCATATATTACATTTGTAAGGCTCGTCGCCTCTATGGCTCAACATATGTTTCTTTAAATTCCAAATCTTAGAAAATCCCGCATCGCTTATATCGCATGGATATGGCTTCTGGTCGTCACGTTGATTACTGCATGTATTACTAGTAAGGTTCTTTTCCACAGGGTGCTTCTGACAAGTTCCTTCATGTGGTGTGCTAGTATATTTTCCTCCATTATTAGCTAGGTTGCAAGTTATCCTTACAACAGGATCCAACGCATCTGAACAAATCAGTCTGAAAAAGGTCGTGCTAATATAGTGAATTGAAGTTTTAACAGGGAGATAAATAGATACGTTTACGTATAGTAAGGAAATTCAAAACATTTTTGTAAATCTTAATTAAAGCAAGGGCATTTCGAAACATTATTTGATATATTCGTAGTAATAGTGTTTTATAAGAAGACAGAATATTTGTATTTGTGAAGTATATTAAATATTTGGAACTCAGTAGATAATAACTATTTCGAATGACACGGTGCATCAATTTCTCTGTATACAATTTATTTTCGTGCATATATGACTTTAACTTGAGTTATTTTTTATGTTATATTTGGGATATTAAGAACGAGTGTGGCCTCTCGCCAAATGACTTTTTTGAGCGAATTTATCTTGACATATACTACATGAATACGGTTTCTCGCTGCTATGGGTTAACATGTGACTCTTCAATTATTCTCTACGAGCAAATTTGCCATGACATATACGACAAGAATGTGGGTACTCACCACTATGGCGGAACATATGTTTCTTCAATTTTCCATTTTTAGTAAATTTAGCATTACATATATTACATGAAACTGGCTTCTCTCCGGTATGAGTTAACATGTGTTTTTTCAAATGTGCTGTCTGAGAACATTTTGTTTGACATATGCTACATGAGTAAGGCTCTTCTCCAGTATGGATTCTCATGTGTTTCTTCAAACTTTCCTTCATACCAAATTTGGCTTCGCATATATTACATTCGTAAGGCTCGTCGCCTCTA
This sequence comes from Meconema thalassinum, assembly GCA_946902985.2. Classification (NCBI taxonomy): domain Eukaryota; kingdom Metazoa; phylum Arthropoda; class Insecta; order Orthoptera; family Tettigoniidae; genus Meconema; species Meconema thalassinum. Next base: position 255,656,893 of record OX336388.2, on the reverse strand, counting down.
TGGCTCAACATACGTTTCTTTAAATTCCAATTCTTAGCAAATCCAGTACCGCATATACCGCATGGATATGGCTTCTGGTCGTATATTAGCAAGTCTCCTTCCACGTTAGCACGTTGATTACTGCATGTATTACTAGTAAGGTTCTTTTCCACAGGTTGCTTCTGACAAGTTCCTTCTTTTGCTGTGCTAGTATATTTTCCTCCATTGTTACCTAGGGTGCAAGTTTTCCTTACAACAGGATCCATCCCATCTGAACAAATCAGTCTGAAACAAGTGGTGCTAATATAGTGAATTGAAATTTTAACAGGGAGATAAATAGATACGTTTACGTATAGTAAGGAATTTCATAACATTTTTGTAAATCTTAATTAAAGCAAGGGCATTTCGAAACCTTATTTGATATATTCGTAGTAATAGTCTTTGATAAGAAGACAGAATAGTTGTATTTGTGAAGTATATTAAATATTTCGAACTCAGTAGATAATAACTATTTCTAATGACACTGTGCTTCAATTTCTCTGTATACAATATATTTTCATGCATGAATGATTTCAACTTGAGATATATTTTATGTTATATTTGTGATATTAAAAGCGAGTGTGACCTCTCGCCTCCATGGGTTACTATATGCGACTCCAAATGACTTTTTTGAGCGAATTTAAATTGTCATATATTACATGAATACGGTTCCTCACCGCTATGGGTAAACTTGTGAATCTTCAAATATGCTCTACGAGCAAATTTGCCATGACATATACCACAAGAATGTGGATTCTCACCACTATGGCTGAACATATGTTTCTTTTAATTTTCCGTTCTTAGTAAATTTAGCATTACATATATTACATGAAACTGGCTTCTCTCCGGTATGAGTTAACATGTGATTTTTCAAATGTGCTGTCTGAGAACATTTTGTTTGACATATGCTACATGAGTAAGGCTCTTCTCCAGTATGGATTCTCATGTGTTTCTTCAAACTTTCCTTCATACCAAATTTGGCTTCGCCTATATTACATTGGTAAGGCTCGTCGCCTCTATGGCTCAACATATGTTTCTTTATATTCCAATTCTTAGCAAATCCAGTTTCGCATATACCGCATGGATATGGTTTCTGGTCGTATATTAGCAAGTCTCCCTTCCACGGTAGCACGTTGATTACTGCAAGTATTACTAGTAAGGTTCTTTTCCACAGGGTGCTTCTGACAAGTTCCTTCATGTGCTGTGCTAGTATATTTTCCTCCATTATTACCTAGGTTGCAAGTTTTCCTTACAACAGAATCCAACGCATCTGAACAAATCAGTCTGTAACAAGTGGTGCTAATATAGTGAATTGAAGTTTTAACAGGGAGATATATAGATACGTTTACGTATAGTAAGGAAATTCAAAACATTTTTGTAAATCTTAATTAAAGCAATTTCTCTGTATACAATTTATTTTCATTCATATATGACTTTAACTTGAGATATATTTTATGTTATATTTGGGATATTAAAAACGAGTGTGGCCTCTCGCCACCATGGGTTTCTATGTGCGACTCCAAATGACTTTTTTGAGCGAATTTAACTTGGCATATATTATATGAATACGGTCTCTCGCCGCTATGGGTTATCATGTGATTCTTCAAATATTCTCTACGAGCATATTTGCCATGACATATACCACAAGAATGTGGCTTCTCACCACTATGGCTGAACATATGTTTCTTCAAATTTCCATCCATAGTATTATTTATTTATCGTTTGGTAATACAAGATTTCAGAGAAAGTTACAAAGAAAATCACTTTAAAATCTACTGTACATTATTTTTACTATTTACACTATTTACAGTCTCAGGTCTAATGAGTCTAACCATTGGACCACGTCAGGTGTCGCCAACAGGAAGTCGATCCAGTCCCCTTCATATGCCCTCAGAGGACAGTCAGTTGTAATGTGTAGGATGGTTTGATTAGGAGCACCACAATCACACTGGGGAGACAAAATTTTTCCCCATTTGCACAAAGTTCCATTGCATACTCCGTGGTTCGTCCGAATCCTATTGAGAGTTGCCCAAGCCCTCCTAGGCAGATCGGAACCTTGAGTGGATGTTCTTGTAGGGTCCAGGATGGAGCTCGACTCAGGACAAGCTATTAGTGTCCATTCAGTAATCCACTGCATGCTGGAATCAAAATGGTTTTTTACAAGCCTCTGGGCCTGACAAATGGGTGGCGTCCTGGATTTGAGCCTGTTCATTTGAATAGAGGGGATGTTTCATGAATTTGTAGTGTAGGGTGATCCTTGATCTTGTAGTACTCCCGTAGCAAGGCAACTTATCTAAGAAGGTGGGGTGGAAGAATATTGCTGAGGGCTGGAAGCCAATATGCTGGTGTAGTTCTTATACAACCAGAGATATTTAGTAGTCTCATGGTGTTGTTCAACACGGTGTCAACGAGTTTGACATGTGGACTATTGAGCCATACTGGGCCGCAGTATTCAGCCACAGAGAAGGATAGACCTAAGGCAGAGCATCTTGTATTAGTGGCAGAAGCTCTCCAAGATGTTCCACATAGCTTTAGCAATATATTGTTGCAGCTTCTAATTTTAGCTGCTGTGCTCTGGAGGTGTTGCTTGTAAGAGAGTGTTCGGTCAAGTATTACTCCTAAGTACTTTGGGAACTTGTTATATTTCAAAATCTTCCCCTCGAATTTTACATTGAGTTGGGTATTAGCCAATATGTTGCTCAGGTGGAAACAAGATACCTCAGTTTTTGTAGCACTGGGTTGCAGCCTCCATTTGTGGAAGTATCTTCCAAGTTTAGCCAAATCATCTTCAAGTACATTTGCCAAATCTTCCATATTTTGGTGTCTATTGGAAAATGCTATGTCATCAGCATAACAAAACTTTTTGAGTTTTTTTTTTCTGGTAGATCCGATAAGTACTGATTGAGGAGGAGAGGAGCCAGTATTGAACTCTGTGGGAGGCCATTAGTTGGCTTCTTTCGTTTGCTGAATTTTGATCCCAAGACAACCTGGAAATATCTGTTGTTAATCATATTTTCAATAAGCTGGGCCATAGATTTACAGGGAATCACTTATAGGAATTTATACAGTAGACTTTCTCTCCAAACTGTATCATATGCAGCAGTTAAATCTAAGAAGGCAACGGCTGTTTTCTGGTGAAGTTGGAAACCAGCTTCTATGTGAGATGTAAAAGGGAGAACTTGATCACATCAACGTCGGTTTTCCTGGAAACCAGCTTGCTCAATGGGGATGTCTTGGTTGATACAGGGGCTGATTCTGTTCAAAATCAGTCTTTCAAGAAGCTTATAGGTGCAGCTAAGTCGATAGCTAAGATAGGTCGATAGCTCTCAGGCAAATCTTTTGGTTTCCCAGGTTTTAAGATGGCAATTATTTTGGATTTTTTAAACTGCTTTGGGAGTATTCCTGTTCGGAGAATATCAGAGATGAAACGAGCCAGCCATTTTTTGCATTGTTTCCCATATGTATGAGGAACTCTGGATGGATACCATCAAAGCCAGGTGCTTTTCTAGCTTTCATGTCCTTCAAGGCAATGTTGATTTCTTCATGAGTGCAGGGTCCAGAGTATGCAGAATGAGTTGGTGAAGAGGCTTTGGGTTGTTTTAATTTTCTTTTCACCAGTCTTGTGTGATTTACATCCTGAGTGAGTTTGGAAGTTGAGACAATGTGCTTAGCAATCTCATCTGGTGTAATGATAGATTTCTCTTTTATTATTGGTGTGCTACCCCCAAGTTTCCGCAGTAAGCTCCAAGCTTTTCTACTGGAGTGACGAAAATCCATCTCTTGAACAGTCTTGGACCATTTTTCCCTGCGTGCCGCATCTAAGCTTCGTAACAGTTCCTCCGCTACTTCACGGTCTCTATATCATAGATTTTCATTGTAGAGTGTATCACTCTGCTGATTCCATCCAGGAACATACTCTTTTCTGAAACTACTTGGAACGTATTTCTTTGCCACAGAAGTCACCAGGCCAACAAAACTTTGATAGCAACTGCTTTTTGCCGGAATAAACCTGATGCATTTATCTAAGTCGGTTGAGAATTTCTCCACATCTGCCTTCAGAAAGTTCCAGCGAGGATGAGGAAATGATGTAATTAAGTGGATAGATAGCCCTACTTCTATAAGTACTGGTCTATGTTGGCTTCGTGGAAAGTCAGCTAGTACTCTTCTTGTTGTAGGTAGGAATTGGCCCTGGTTGTCACTAGAGACAAAACATAAATCTGGGTTATGTTCATTCTTCCAAGCAGCAGATCTGAATGTCCCTCGATCTTTTGCATCAAAAATAAGATGTAGGTTGAATTCATCAGCCCAGTCAGAAAGAGCAACACCGCAGTCATTATTCTTGGCGTATTTCCAATTTTCATGGTGACTGTTGAAATCACCAGCATAAATTTCAGGATGATTCGCAGGTGAGAGAACAGTAGCTGGCCAAGGAATTGTAGGTGGCTTGTAGATATTTACAACTGTAATATCTTGCAGTTTTACTACAACAGAATGAATGTTATTGTCAGAAGAAGCAGAAATAAGATGGATATCTTCCAGGTTGTTACGAGCATATGTTACTACTCCATGTGCGCTGTGATAAGCTGCACCAACCATTCTGTACCCACAGACCTTGCCTCTTTTTCTGAGTTCATCCTCATTGCTAGTGTGGTTTCCTGAATAAGAGTCCATCCCTAGTAAATTTAGCATTACATATATTACATGAAACTGGCTTCTCTCCGGTATGAGTTAACATTTGATTATTCAAATGTGCTGTCTGAGAACATTTTGTTTGACATATGCTACATGCTCTTCTCCAGTATGGATTCTCATGTGTTTCTTCAAACTTGCCTTCATACCAAATTTGGCTTCGCATATATTACATTCGTAAGGCTCGTCGCCTCTATGGCTCACATAGGTTTCTTTAAATTACAATTCTTAGAAATTCCCGCATCGCTTATACCGAATGGATATAGCTTCTGGTCGTATATTAGCAAATTTCCTTCCACGTTAGCACGTTGATTACGGCATGTATTACTAGTAAGGTTCTTTTCCACAGGGTGCTTCCGACAAGTTCCTTCATGTGGTGTGCTAGTATATTTTCCTCCATTATTACCTAGGGTGCAAGTTTTCCTTACAACAGGATCCAACGCATCTGAACAAATCAGTCTGAAACAAGTGGTGCTAATATAGTGAATTGAAGTTTTAACAGGGAGATAAATAGATACGTTTACGTACAGTAAGGAAATTCAAAACATTTTTGTAAATCTTAATTAAAGCATGGGCATTTCGAGACCTTATTTTATATATTCGTAGTAATAGTCTTTGATAAGAAGACAGAATAGTTGTATTTGTGATGTATATTAAATATTTGGAACTCAGTAGATAATAATTATTTCTAATGACACTGTGCATCCATATCTCTGTATACAATTTATTTTCATGCATATATGACTTTAACTTGAGATATTTTTTATTTTATATTTGGGATATTAAAAAAGAGTGTGGCCTCTCGCCACCATGGGTTACTATATGCGACTCCAAATGACCTTTTTGAGCGAATTTAACTTGACATATATTACGTGAATACGGTTTCTCGCCGCTATGGGTTAACATGTGAATCTTCAAATATTCTCTACGAGCAAATTTGCCATGACATATACCACAAGAATGTGGCTTCTCACCACTATGGCTGATCATATGATTCTTCAATTTTCCATTCTTAGTAAATTTTGCATTACATATATTACATGAAACTGGCTTCTCTCTGGTATGAGTTAACATGTGATTTTTCAAATGTGCTGTCTGAGAAAATTTTGTTTGACATATGCTAAATTGGTAAGGCTTTTCTCCAGTATGCATTCTCGTGTGTTTCTCGAAACTTTCCTTCATACCCAATTTGGCTTCGCATATATTACATTGGTAAGGCTCGTCGCCTCCATGGCTCAACATATGTTTCTTTAAATTCAAATTCTTAGCAAATCCCGCATCGCATATACCGCATGGATATGGCTTCTGATCGTATATTAGCAAGTCACCTTCCACGTTAGCACGTTGATTACTGCATGTATTACTAGTAAGATTCTTTTCCACAGGGTGCTTCTGACATGTTCCTTCATGTGCTGTGGTAGTATATTTCCCTCCATTATTAGCTAGGGTGCAAGTTTTCCTTACAACAGGATCCAACGCATCTGAACAAATCAGTCTGAAACAAGTGGTGCTAATATAGTGAATTGAAGTTTTAACAGGGAGATAAATAAATACGTTTACGTACAGTAAGAAAATTCAAAACATTTTTGTAAATCTTAATTAAAGCATGGGCATTTCGAGACCTTATTTGATATATTCGTAGTAATAGTGTTTGATAAGAAGACAGAATAGTTGTATTTGTGATGTATATTAAATATTTGGAACTCAGTAGATAATAATTATTTCTAATGACACTGTGCACAAATATCTCTGTATACAATTTATTTTCATGCATATATGACTTTAACTTGAGATATTTTTTATGTTATATTTGGGATATTAAAAAAGAGTGTGGCCTCTCGCCACCATGGGTTACTATATGCGACTCCAGATGACCTTTTTGAGCGAATTTAACTTGACATATATTACGTGAATACGGTTTCTCGCCGCTATGGGTTAACATGTGAATCTTCAAATAATCTCTACGAGAAAATTTGCCATGACATATACCACAAGAATGTGGCTTCTCACCACTATGGCTGAACATATGATTCTTCAATTTTCCATTCTTAGTAAATTTTGCATTACATATATTACATGAAACTGGCTTCTAACTGGTATGAGTTAACATGTGATTTTTCAAATGTGCTGTCCGAGAAAATTTTGTTTGACATATGCTACATTAGTAAGGCTTTTCTCCAGTATGCATTCTCGTGTGTTTCTTCAAACTTTCCTTCATACCGAATTTGGCTTCGCATATATTACATTGGTAAGGCTCGTCGCCTCCATGGCTCAACATATGTTTTTTAAATTCAATTTCTTAGCAAATCCCGCATCGCATATACCGCATGGATATGGCTTCTGATCGTATATTAGCAAGTCTCTTTCCACGTTAGCACGTTGATTACTGCATGTATTACTAGTAAGGTTCTTTTCCACAGGGTGCTTCTGACAAGTTCCTTCATGTGGTGTGCTAGTATATTTTCCTCCATTATTACCTAGGGTGCAAGTTTTCCTTACAACAGGATCCAACGCATCTGAACAAATCAGTCTGAAACAAGTGGTGCTAATATAGTGAATTGAAGTTTTAACAGGGATATAAATAGATACGTTTACGTATAGTAAGGAAATTCAAAACATTTTTGTAAATCTTAATTAAAGCAGGGGCATTTCGAAACCTTATTTGATATATTCGTAGTAATAGTCTTTGATAAGAAGACAGAATAGTTGTATTTGTGATGTATATTAAATATATGGAACTCAGTAGATAATAAATACTTCTAATGACACTGTGCTTCAATTTCTCTGTATACAATTCATTTTCATGAATATATGACTTTAACTTGAGACATATTTTATGTTATATTTGGGTTATTAAAAACGAGTGTGACCTCTCGCCACCATGGGTTACTATGTGCGACTCCAAATGACCTTTTTGAGCGAATTTAACTTGACATATACTACATGAAAACTGTTTTCTACCGCAATGGGTTAACATGTGAATCTTCAAATATTCTGTACGAGCAAATTTGCCATGACATATACTACAAGAATGTGCCTTCTGACCACTATGGCTGAACATATGTTTCTTCAAATTTCAATTCTTAGTAAATTTAGCATTACTTATATTACGTGAACCTGGCTTCTCTCCGGTATGAGCTTACATGTGATTTTTCAAATGTGCTGTCTGAGAAAATTTTGTTTGACATATGCTACATGAGTAAGGCTTATCTCCAGTATGGATTCTCGTGTGTTTCTTCAAACTTTCCTTAATGCCAAATTTGGCTTCGCATGTATAACATAAGTAGTGCTCTTCGCCTCTATGGCTCAAAATATGTTTCTTTAAATTCCAATTCTTAGCAAATCCCGCATCGCATATACCGCAAGGAAATGGCTTCTGGTCGTATAAGAGCAAGTCTCCTTCCACGTTAACACGTTGATTACTGCATGTATTACTAGTAAGTTTCTTTTCCACAGGGTGCTTCTGACAAGTTCCTTCATGTGCTGAGCTAGTATATTTTCCTCCATTATTACATAGGGTGCAAGTTTCCCTAATAACAGGATCCAACGCATCTGAACTAATCAGTCTGAAACAAGTGGTGCTAATATAGTGAATTGAAGTTTTAACAGGGAGAAAAATAGTTACGTTTACGTATAGTAAGGAAATTCAAAGCATTTTTGTAAATCTTAATTAAAGCAAGGGCATTTCGAAACCTTATTTGATATATTCGTAGTAATAGTCTTTGATAAGACGACAGAATAGTTGTATTTGTGAAGTATATTAAATATTTGGAACTCAGTAGATAATAACTACTTCTAATGACACTGTGCATCAATTTCTCTGTATACAATTTAATTTCATGCATATATGAATTAAACTTAAGATATATTTTATGTTATATTTGGGATATTAAGAACGAGTGTGGCCTCTCGCCACAAAGGGTTACTATCTGCGACTCCAAATGACCTTTTTGAGCGAATTTAACTTGACATATATTACATGAATACGGTTTCTCGCCGCTATGGTTTAACATTTAGAATTGCATATATTACATTGGTAAGGCTCGTCGCCTCTATGGTTCAACATATGTTTCTTTAAATTCCAATTCTTAGAAAATCCTGCATCGCTTATACCGCATGGATATGGCTTCTGGTCGTATATTAGCAAGTCTCCATCCACGTTAGCACGTTGATTACTGCATGTATTTCTAGTAAGGTTCTTTTCCACAGGGTGCTTCTGACAAGTTCCTTCATGAGCTGTGCTAGTATATTTTCCTCCATTATTACCTAGGGTGCAAGTTTTCCTTACAACGCATCTGAACAAATCAGTCTGAAACAAGTGGTGCTAATGTAGTGAATTGAAGTTTAAACAGGGAGATAAATAGATACGTTCACGTATAGTAAGGAAATTCAAAACATTTTTGTAAATCTTAATTAAAGCAAGGGCATTTCGAAACCTTATATGATATATTCGTAGTAATAGTCTTTGATAAGAAGACAGAATAGTTGTATTTGTGAAGTATATTAAATATTTTGAACTCAGTAGATAATAACTACTTCTAATGACACTGTGCATCAATTTCTCTGTATACAATTTAATTTCATGCATATATGAATTAAACTTGAGATATATTTTATGTTATATTTGGGATATTAAGAACGAGTGTGGCCTCTCGCCACAAAGGGTTACTATCTGCGACTCCAAATGACCTTTTTGAGCGAATTTAACTTGACATATATTATTACATGAATACGGTTTCTCGCCGCTATGTTTTAAAATTTGGCATCGCATATATTACATTGGTAAGGCTCGTCGCCTCTATGGTTCAACATATGTTTCTTTAAATTCCAATTCTTAGAAAATCCCGCATCGCTTATACCGCATGGATATGGCTTCTGGTCGTATATTAGCAAGTCTCCTTCCACGTTAGCACGTTGATTACTGCATGTATTTCTAGTAAGGTTCTTTTCCACAGGGTGCTTCTGACAAGTTCCTTCATGAGCTGTGCTAGTATATTTTCCTCCATTATTACCTAGGGTGCAAGTTTTCCTTACAACGCATCTGAACAAATCAGTCTGAAACAAGTGGTGCTAATGTAGTGAATTGAAGTTTTAACAGGGAGATAAATAGATACGTTCACGTATAGTAAGGAAATTCAAAACATTTTTGTAAATCTTAATTAAAGCAAGGGCATTTCGAAACCTTATATGATATATTCGTAGTAATAGTCTTTGATAAGAAGACAGAATAGTTGTATTTGTGAAGTATATTAAATACTTGGAACTCAGTAGATAATAATAATTTCTAATGACACAGTGCATCAATTTTTCTGTATACAATTTATTTTCATGCATATACGAGTTTAACTTGAGATATATTTTATGTTATATTTGGGATATTAAAGGGTTACTATGTGAGAATCCAAATGACTTTTTCGAGCGAATTTAACTTGAAATACAATACATTAGTACGGTTTCTCGCCGCTATGGGTTAACATGTGAATCTTCAAATATTATCTACGAGCAAATTTGCCATGACATATACCACATGAATGTGGCTTGTCACCACTATGGCTGAACATTTGTTTCATCAAATTTCCATTCTTAGTAAATTTAGAATAATTTATATTACATTAAACTGGCTTCTCTCCTGTATGAGTTAACATGTGATTTTTCAAATGTGCTGTCTGAGAAAAGTTTGTTTGACATATGCTACATGAGCAAGGCGATTCTCCAGTATGGATTCTCATATGTTTCTTCAGACTTTCTTTCATACCAAATTTGACTTCACATATATTACATTTGTAAGGCTCGTTCCCTCTATGGCTCAACATATGTTTCTTTAAATTCGAATTCATAGCAAATCCCGCACCGCATATACCGCATGGATATGGCTTCTATTCTCCTTCCACGTTAGCACGTTGATTACATCAAGTATTATTATTAAGTTTCTTTCCCACATGGTGCTTCTGACAAGTTCGTTCATGTGCTGTGCTAGTATATTTTCCTCCATTATTACATAGGGTGCAAGTTTCCCTAATAACAGGATCCAACGCATCTGAACTAATCAGTCTGAAACAAGTGGTGCTAATATAGTGAATTGAAGTTTTAACAGGGAGAAAAATAGTTACGTTTACGTATAGTAAGGAAATTCAAAGCATTTTTGTAAATCTTAATTAAAGCAAGGGCATTTCGAAACCTTATTTGATATATTCGTAGTAATAGTCTTTGATAAGACGACAGAATAGTTGTATTTGTGAAGTATATTAAATATTTGGAACTCAGTAGGTAATAACTACTTCTAATGACACTGTGCATCAATTTCTCTGTATACAATTTAATTTCATGCATATATGACTTTATCTTGAGATATATTTTATGTTATATTAGGGATATTAGGAACAAGTGTGGCCTCTCGCCACAAAGGGTTACTATGTGCGACTCCAAATGACCTTTTTGAGCGAATTTAATTTGACATACATTACATGAGTACGGTTTCTCGCCGCTATAGGTTATCAAGTGAATCTTTAAATATTCTCTACGAGCAAATTTGCCATGACATATACCACAATAATGTGGCTTGTCACCACTATGGCTGAAAATATGTTTCTTCAAATTTCCATTCTTAGTAAATTTAGCATTACATATATTACATGAAACTGTCTTCTCTCCGGTATGAGTTAACATGTGATTTTTCAAATGTGCTGCCTGAGAAAATTTTGTTTGACATATGCTACATGAGTAAGGCTTTTCTCCAATATGGATTCTCATATGTTCCTTCAAATTTCCTTCATTCCAAATTTGGCTTCGCATATATTACATTTGTAAGGCTCGTCATCTCTATGGCTCAACATATGTTTCTTTAAATTCCAATTCTTAGCAAATCCCGTATCGCTTATACCGCATGGATATGGCTTCTGGTCGTATATTAGCAAGTGTCCTTCCACGTTAGCACGTTGAAAACATCAAATATTACTAGTAATGTTCCTTCCAACAGGTTGCTTCTGACAAGTTCCTTCATGTGCTGTGCTAGTATATTTTCCTCCATTATTACCTAGGGTGCAAGTTTTCCTTACAACAGAATCCAATGCATCTGAACAATTCAGTCTGAAACAAGTGGTGCTAATATAGTGAATTGAAGTTTTAACAGGGAGAAAAATATTTTCGTTTACGTATAGTAAGGAAATTCAAAACATTTTTGTAAATTTTAATTAAAGCAAGGGCATTTCGAAACCTTAATTGATATATTCGTCTTTGATAAGAAGACAGAATAGTTGTATTTGTGAAGTATATTAAATATTTGGAACTCAGTAGATAATAATTATTTCTAATGACACTGTGCATCAATTTCTCTGTATAGAATTTATTTTCATGCATATATGAGTTTAACTTGAGATATATTTTATGTTATATTTGGGATATTAAAAACGAGTGTGGTCTCTCGACACCGTAGGTTAATATGTTCGAATCTAAATGAATTTTTTGAGCGAATTTAACCTGACATACATTACATGAGTACCGTTTCTCGCCGCTATAGGTTAACATGTGAATCTTCAAATATTCTCTACGAGCAAATTTGCCATGACATATACCACAAGAATGTGGCTTCTCACCACTATGGCTGAACATAGGTTTCTTCAAATTTACATTCTTAGTAAATTTAGCATTACATTTATTACATGAAACTGTCTTCTCTCCGGTATGAGGTAACATGTGATTTTTCAAATGTGCTGTCTGAGAAAATGTTGTTTGACATATGCTAAATGAGTAAGGCTTTTCTCCAATATGGATTATCATGTGTGCCTTCAAACTTTCCTTCATTCCAAATATGGCTTCGCATATATTACATTTGTAAGGCTCGTCGCCTCTATGGTTCAACATATGTTTCTTTAAATTCCAATTCTTAGAAAATCCCGCATCGCTTATACCGCATGGATATGGCTTCTGGTCGTACATTAGCAAATCTCCTTCCACGTTAGCACGATGATTACTGTATGTATTACAAGTAAGGTTCTTTTCCACAGGGTGTTTCTGTCAAGTTCCTACAAGTGCTGTGCTAGTATATTTTCCGCAATTATTACCTAGGGTGCAAGTTTTCCTTACAACAGGATCCAACGCATCTGAACAATTCAGTCTGAAACAAGTGGTGCTAATATAGTGAATAGAAGTTTTAACAGGAAGATAAATAGATACGTTTTCGTATAGTAAGGAAATTCAAAACATTTTTGTAAATCTTAATTAAAGCAAGGGCATTTCGAAACCTTATTTGATATATTCGTAGTAATAGTCTTTGATAAGAAGACAGAATAATTGTATTTGTGAAGTATATTAAATATTTGGACCTCGGTAGATAATAACTACTTCTAATGACACTGTGCATCAATTTCTCTGTATACAATTTATTTTCATGCATATATGACTTTAACTTGAGATATATTTTATGTTATATTTGGGATATTAAAAACGAGTGTGGCCTCTCGCCACCATGGGTTACTATATGCGACTCCAAATGACTTTTTTGAGCGAATTTAACTTGACATATAAAATTCAGGAATACGGTTTCTCGCCGCTATGGGTTAACATGTGAATCTTCTAATATTCTCTACGAGCATATTTGCCTTGACATATACCACAAGAATGTGGCTTCTCACCACTATGGCTGAACATAAGTTTCTTCAAATTTCCAATCTTTGTAAATTTAGCATTACATATATTACATGAAACTGGCCTCTCTCCGGTATGAGTTAACATGTGAATTTTCAAATGTGCTGTCTGAGAACATTTTGTTTGATATGCTATATGAGTAAGGCTTTACTCCAGTATGGATTCTCATGTGTTTCTCAAACTTTCCTTCATCCCCCATCGCATATACCGCATGGATATGGATTCTGGTCGTATATTAGCAAGTCTCTTTCCACGTTAGCACGTTGATTACATCAAGTATTACTAGTACGGTTCTTCCTCACAGGATCCTTCTGACAAGGTCCTTCATGTGCTGTGCTAGTATATTTTCCTCCATTATTACCTAGTGTGCAAGTTTTCCTTCCAACAGGATCCAACGCATCTGAACAAATCAGTCTGAAACAAGTGGTGCTAATGTAGTGAATTGAAGTTTTAACAGGGAGATAAATAGATACGTTAACGTATAGTAAGGAAATTCCAAAAATTTTTGTAAATCTTAATTAAAGCAAGGGCATTAAGAAACCTTATTTGATATATTCGTAGTAATAGTCTTTGATAAGAAGTCAGAATAGTTGTATTTGTGAAGTATATTAAATATTTGGAACTCAGTAGATAATAACTATTTCTAATGACACTGTGCATCAATTTCTGTGTATACAATTTATATTCATGCATATATACTTAAACTAGAGATATATTTTATGTTATATTTGGGATATTAAAAACGAATGTGGGCTCTCACCTCCATGGGTTACTATGGGCGGCTCAAAATAACTTTTTTGAGCGAATTTAACTTGAGATCTATTACATGAATACGAATTCTCGCCGCTATGGGTTATCATGTGAATCTTCAATTTTTCTCTACGAGCAAATTTGCCATGACATATACCACAAGAATTTGGCTTCTCACCACTATGGCTGAACACATGTTTCTTCAAATTTCCATTCTTAGTAAATTTAGAATTATTTATATTACATGAAACTGGCTTCTCTCTGGAATGAGTTAACATGTGATTTTTCAAAAGTGCTGTCAGAGAAAATATTGTTTGACATATGCTACATGAGTAAGGCTTTTCTCCAGTATGGATTCTCATGTGTTTCTTCAAAATTTCCTTCTTTCCAATTTTGGCATCGCATATATTACATTGGTAAAGCTCGTCGCCGCTATGGCTCAACATATTTTTCTTTAAATTCCAATTCTTAGCAAATCCCGCATCGCATATACCGCAAGGATATGTCTTCTGGTCGTATATTAGCAAGTCTCCTTCCACGTTAGCACGTTGATTACATCAAATATTACTAGTAAGGTTCTTTCCCACAGGGTGCTTCTGACAAGTTCCTTCATGTGCTGTGCTAGTATATTTTCCACTATTATTACCTAGGGTGCAAGTTTTCCTTACAACAGGATCCAATGCATCTGAACATATCAGTCTGAAACAAATTGTGCTAATATAGTGAATTGAAGTTATAACAGGGAGATAAATAGATACGTTTACGTATAGTAAGGAAATTCAAAACATTTTTGTAAATCTTAATTATAGCAAGGGCATTTCGAAACCTTATTTGATATATTCGTAGTAATAGTCTTTCATAAGAAGACAGAATAGTTGTATTTGTGAAGTATATTATATATTTGGAACTCAGTAGATAATAACTATTTCTAATGACACGGTGCATCAATTTCTCTGTATACAATTCATTTTCATGCATATATGTGTTTAACATGAGCTATATTTTATGTTACATTTGGGATATTAAAAAGAGTGTGGCCTCTCACCACCATGACTTTTTTGAGCGAATTTTACTTGACATACATTACATGAATACGGGTTTCCGCCGCTAAGGGTTAACATGTGAATCTTCAAATATTCTCTACGAGCAAATTTGCCATGACATATACCACAAGAATGTGGCCTCTCACCACTATGGCTGAACATATGTTTCTTCAAATTTCCATTCTTAGTAAATTTAGCATTAGATATGTTACATGAAACTGTCTTCTCTCCGGTATGAGGTAACATGTTATTTTTCAAATATGCTGTCTGAGAAAATTTTGTTTGACATATGCTACATGAGTAAGGCTTTTCTTCAGTATAAATTCTCATGTGTTTCTTCAAACATTCCTTCATTCCAAATTTGGCATCGCATATATTACATTTGGTAAGGCTCGTCGCCTCTATGGCTCAACATAGGTTTCTTTAAATTCCAATTCTTAGCAAATCCCGCATCGCATATACCGCATGGATATGGCTTCTTGTCGTATATTAGCAAGTCTCCTTCCACGTTAGCACGTTGATCACTGCATGTATTACTCGCAAGGATCTTTTCCACAGGGTGCTTCTGACAAGTTCCTTCGTGTTCTGTGCTTGTATATTTTCCTCCATTATTACCATGGTGCAAGTTTTCCTTACAACAGGATCCAACGCATCTGAACAAATCAGTCTGAAAGAAGTGGTGCTAATATAGTGAATTGAAGTTTTAACTGGGAGATAAATAGATACGTTTACGTATAATCAGGAAATTCAAAACATTTTTGTAAATCTTATTTAAAGCAAGGGCATTTCGAAACCTTATTTGATATATTCGTAGTAATAGTCTTTGATAATAAGACAGAATATTAGTTTTTGTAAAGTATATTCAATATTTGGAACTCAGTAGATAATAACTATTTCTAATGAAACTGTGCATCAATTTCTCTGTATACAATTTATTTTCATGCATATATGACTTTAACTTGAGATATATTTTATGTTATATTTGGGATATTAAAAACGAGTGTGGCCTCTCGCCACCATGGGTTACTATGTGCGACTCCAAATGACTTTTTTGAGCGAATTTAACTTGGCATATATTATATGAATACGGTCTCTCGTCGCTATGGGTTAACATGTGAATCTTCAAATATTCTCTACCAGCATATTTGCCTTGACAAATACCACAAGAATGTGGCTTCATACCACTATGGCCGAACATATGTTTCTTCAAATTTCCATTCTTAGTATTATTTATTTATCGTTTGGCAATACAAGATTTCAGGGAAAGTTACACAGAAAATCGCTTTAAAATCTACTGTACATTATTTTTACTATTTACACTATTTACAGTCTCAGGTCTAATGAGTCTATCCATTGGACCACGTCAGGTGTCGCCAACAGGAAGTCGATCCTGTCCCCTCCATATGCCCTCAGAGGACAGTCAGTTGTAATGTGTTGAATGGTTTGATTAGGAGCACCACAAACACACTGGGGAGACAACATTTTTCCCCATTTGCACAATGTTCCATAGCATACTACGTGGTTTGTCCGAATCCTATTGAGAGTTGCCCAAGCCCTCCTAGGCAGATCGGAACCTGGAGTGGATGTTCTTGTAGGGTCCAGGATGGAGCTCGACTCATGACAAGCTTTTAGTGTCCTTTCAGTAATCCACTGCATGCTGGAATCAAAATGGTTCTTAACAAGCCTCTGGGCATGACAAATGGGTGGCTTCCTGGATGTGAGCCTGTTCATTTTAAGAGAGGGGATGTCTTCATGAATTGGTAGTGAAGGGGGATACATGATCTTGTTGTACTCCCGTAGCAAGGCAACTTCTCTAAGAAGGTGGGAAGGGAGAATATTGCTTAGGGCTGGAAGCCAATTTGCTGGTGTAGTTCTTATACAACCAGTGATTACTGTCGACCAAAATATTATGTGTACGCGAGTTTGAAGGTTGTTTGTGAAGTAACCAATAGACCTACATAAAATCCAATACCATCAACATTTTCGTCGTTCTATTTTACGTTAGTTCATGTAGGTTTGGATTTTTTATTTTATATTTTAATATTTTTTATCGCAATTGGAACACAAAGAGTGCACGTTTTTAAGCGTGTCTCAACCATGCGTCACTTTTAAGAATTATTATCTCAAAAGCCCGTCATCAGATCGAATCCAAATTTTAACACAATATACATTGGAATGTTTTATAACAAGTTTATTAATTTCACAATTTTGTGTGTCCAAGAAACAAAGCTGTTATGATTGTTGTAGGGTAACTTTTTCTCGGTTCGGGGTAGTTGGAAAATGTAGTTCTTGGTTGCTTTGTAGTCGTTATACATCAAAAAGTTATGCTGTATGACTGTGAAATACGTAAATTAATTCACTTATTTTATATCGGTTTGTATTTGTACGAGGAAATAACACATGGTTCACCAGCTAGCCGCTCCACGGAAAATTGTACAGCGTTGCTGAGATGGAGCCCATCACTTCCAAGCGAGACGCGCCATGATGCCTGTGGGCACCATTTCGGCAACGCTGTACAACTTTCCGTGGAGCGGCTAGCTGGTGAACCATGTGTTATTTCCTCGCACAAATACAAACCGATATAAAATAAGTGGATTAATTTACGTATTTCACAGTCATACAGCATAACTTTTTGATGTATAACGATTACAACGCAACCAAGAACTACATTTTCCAACGACCCCGAGCCGGGAAAAACTTACCTTACAAAAATGATAACAACATTGTTTCTCGGAGACACACAATTTTGAAATTAATAAACCAGTTGTACAACATTTCAATGTAAGATTGTGTTAAAATTTGGATTCGATCTGATGACGGGTTTTTGAGATAATAATTCTTAAATGTGACGCATAGTTGAAACACGCTTAAAAACGTGCACTTTTTGTGTTCCAACTGCGATAAAAAATATTAAAATATAAATTAAAAATTCCAAACGTACTTGAACTAACGTAGAATTGAACGACAAAAATGATGATGTTATTGGATTTTATGTAGGTCTATTGGTTACTTCACAAAAAACCTTCAAACTGGAGTGCACATAATAATTTGGTCGACAGTAGTCTCATGGTGTTGTTCAACTGGGTGTCAGCGAGTTTGACATGTGGACTATTGAGCCAAACTGGGGCGCAGTGTTCAGCCACAGAGAAGGCTAGACCTAAGGCAGAGCATCTTGTAGTAGTGGCTGAAGCTCCCCAAGATGTTCCATATAGCTTTAGCAATATATTGTTGCGGCTTCTAATTTTAGCTGCTGTGCTCTGAAGGTGTTGCTTGTAAGAGAGTGTTCGGTCAAGTATTACTCCTAAGTACTTTGGGAACTTGTTATATTTCAAATTCTTCCCCTCGAATTTTACATTGAGTCGGGTATTAGCCAATATGTTGCTCAGGTGGAAACAAGATACCTCAGTTTTTGTAGCACTGGGTTGCAGCCTCCATTTGTGGAAATATCTTCCAAGTTTAGCCAAATCATCTTCAAGTACATTTGCCAAATCTTCCATATTTTGGTGTCTAGTGGCAAATGCTATGTCATCAGCATAACAAAACCTTTTTGAGTTTGTTTCTGGTAGATCCGATAAGTACAGATTGAAGAGGAGAGGAACCAGTACTGAACCCTGTGGGAGGCCATTAGTTAGCTTCTTTCGTTTGCTGATTTTTGATCCCAAGACAACCTGGAAATATCTGTTGTTAATCATATTGTCAATAAGCTGGGCCATAGATTTACAGGGAATCACTTTTAGGAATTTATACAGTAGACCTTCTCTCCAAACTTTATCATATGCAGCAGTTAAATCTAAGAAGGCAACGGCTGTTTTCTGGTGAATTTGGAAACCAGCTTCTATGTGAGATGTAAGCGCGAGAACTTGATCACATCAACTTCGGTTTTTCTGGAAACCAGCTTGCTCAATGGGGATGTCTTTGTTGATACAGGGGCTGATTCTGTTCAAAATCAGTCTTTCAAGAAGCTTATAGGTGCAACTAAGTAGAGCTATAGGTAGAAAGCTCTCAGGCAAAACTTTTGGTTTCCCAGGTTTAAAGATGGCAATTATTTTGGATTTCTTAAACTGCTTTGGGAGTATTCCTGTTCGGAGAATATCAGAGAAGAAACGAGCCAGCCCTTTTTTGCATTGTTTCCTATATGTATGAGGAACTCTGGATGGATACCATCAAAGCCAGGTGCTTTTCTAGCTTTCATGTCCTTCAAGGCAATGTTGATTTCTTCATGAGTGAAGGGTCCAGAGTATGCAGAATGAGTTGGTGAAGAGGCTTTGAGTTGTTTTAATTTTCTTTTCACTTGTCTTGTGTGATTTACATCCTGAGTGATTTTGAAAGTTGAGACAAAGTGTTTAGCAATCTCATCTGGGGTAATGTTAGATTTCTCTTTTATTATTGGTGTGCTACCCCCAAGTTTCCGCAGTAAGCTCCAAGCTTTTCTACTGGAGTGACGAAAATCCATCTCTTGAACAGTCTTGGACCATTTTTCCCTGCGTGCCGCATGTAAGCTTCGTAACAGTTCCTCCGCTACTTCACGGTCTCTATTTCTTAGATATTCATTGTAGAGTGTATCACTCTGCTGATTCCATCCTGGAACATACTCTTTTATGAAACCTCTTGGAACGTATTTCTTTGCCACAGAACTCACCAGGCCAACAAATCTTTGATAGCAACTGCTTTTTGCCGGAATAAACCTGATGCATTTATCTAAGTCGGTTGAGGACTTCTCCCAATCTGCCTTCAGGAAGTTCCAGCGAGGATGAGGAAAAGATGTAATTAAATGGATAAATAGCCCTACTTCTATAAGTACTGGTCTATGTTGGCATCGTGGAACGTCAGCTAGTTCTCTTCTTGTTGTAGGTAGTAATTGGCCCTTGTTGTCACTAGAGACAAAACATAGATCTGGGTTATGTTCATTCTTCCAAGCAGCAGATCTGAATGTCCCTCGATCTTTTGCATCAAAGATAAGATGTAGGTTGAGTTCATCAGCCCAGTCAGAAAGAGCAACACCGCAGTCATTATTCTTGGCGTATTTCCAATTTTCATGGTGACTGTTGAAATCACCAGCATAAATTTCAGGACGGTTCGCAGGTGAGAGAACAGTAGCTTGCCAAGGAATTGTAGGTGGCTTGTAGATATTTACAACTGTAATATCTTGCAGTTTTACTACAACAGAATGAATTTTGTTGTCAGAACAAGCAGAAATAAGATGGATATCTTGCAGATTGTTACGAGCATATGTTACTACTCCATATGCGCTGTGATAAGTTGCACCAACAATTGTGTACCCACAAATCTTGCCTCTTTTTCTGAGTTCAGCCTCATTGCTAGTGTGGGTATCCTGAATAATGGTCCATTCTTAGTAAATGTAGCATTACATATATTACATGAAACTGGCTTCTCTCCGGTATGAGTTAACATGTGATTTTTCAAATGTGATGTCTGAGAACATTTTGTTTGACATATGCTACATGAGTAAGGCACTTCTCCAGTATGGATTCCAATGTGTCTCTTCAAACTATCTTTCATACCAAATTTGGCTTCGCATATATTACATTTGTAAGGCTCGTCGCCTCTATGGCTCAACATATGTTTCTTTAAATTCCAAATCTTAGAAAATCCCGCATCGCTTATATCGCATGGATATGGCTTCTGGTCGTCACGTTGATTACTGCATGTATTACTAGTAAGGTTCTTTTCCACAGGGTGCTTCTGACAAGTTCCTTCATGTGGTGTGCTAGTATATTTTCCTCCATTATTAGCTAGGTTGCAAGTTATCCTTACAACAGGATCCAACGCATCTGAACAAATCAGTCTGAAAAAGGTCGTGCTAATATAGTGAATTGAAGTTTTAACAGGGAGATAAATAGATACGTTTACGTATAGTAAGGAAATTCAAAACATTTTTGTAAATCTTAATTAAAGCAAGGGCATTTCGAAACATTATTTGATATATTCGTAGTAATAGTGTTTTATAAGAAGACAGAATATTTGTATTTGTGAAGTATATTAAATATTTGGAACTCAGTAGATAATAACTTTTTCGAATGACACGGTGCATCAATTTCTCTGTATACAATTTATTTTCGTGCATATATGACTTTAACTTGAGTAATTTTTTATGTTATATTTGGGATATTAAGAACGAGTGTGGCCTCTCGCCAAATGACTTTTTTGAGCGAATTTAACTTGACATATACTACATGAATACGGTTTCTCGCTGCTATGGGTTAACATTTGACTCTTCAATTATTCTCTACGAGCAAATTTGCCATGACATATACGACAAGAATGTGGGTACTCACCTCTATGGCTGAACATATGTTTCTTCAATTTTCCAATTTTAGTAAATTTAGCATTACATATATTACATGAAACTGGCTTCTCTCCGGTATGAGTTAACATGTGTTTTTTCAAATGTGCTGTCTGAGAACATTTTGTTTGACATATGCTACATGAGTAAGGCTCTTCTCCAGTATGGATTCTTATGTGTTTCTTCAAACTTTCCTTCATACCAAATTTGGCTTCGCATATATTACATTCGTAAGGCTCGTCGCCTCTATGGCTCAACATACGTTTCTTTAAATTCCAATTCTTAGCAAATCCAGTACCGCATATACCGCATGGATATGGCTTCTGGTCGTATATTAGCAAGTCTCCTTCCACGTTAGCACGTTGATTACTGCATGTATTACTAGTAAGGTTCTTTTCCACAGGTTGCTTCTGACAAGTTCCTTCTTTTGCTGTGCTAGTATATTTTCCTCCATTGTTACCTAGGGTGCAAGTTTTCCTTACAACAGGATCCATCCCATCTGAACAAATCAGTCTGAAACAAGTGGTGCTAATATAGTGAATTGAAATTTTAACAGGGAGATAAATAGATACGTTTACGTATAGTAAGGAATTTCATAACATTTTTGTAAATCTTAATTAAAGCAAGGGCATTTCGAAACCTTATTTGATATATTCGTAGTAATAGTCTTTGATAAGAAGACAGAATAGTTGTATTTGTGAAGTATATTAAATATTTCGAACTCAGTAGATAATAACTATTTCTAATGACACTGTGCTTCAATTTCTCTGTATACAATATATTTTCATGCATGAATGACTTCAACTTGAGATATATTTTATGTTATATTTGTGATATTAAAAGCGAGTGTGACCTCTCGCCTCCATGGGTTACTATATGCGACTCCAAATGACTTTTTTGAGCGAATTTAAATTGTCATATATTACATGAATACGGTTCCTCACCGCTATGGGTAAACTTGTGAATCTTCAAATATTCTCTACGAGCAAATTTGCCATGACATATACCACAAGAATGTGGATTCTCACCACTATGGCTGAACATATGTTTCTTTTAATTTTCCGTTCATAGTAAATTTAGCATTACATATATTACATGAAACTGGCTTCTCTCCGGTATGAGTTAACATGTGATTTTTCAAATGTGCTGTCTGAGAACATTTTGTTTGACATATGCTACATGAGTAAGGCTCTTCTCCAGTATGGATTCTCATGTGTTTCTTCAAACTTTCCTTCATACCAAATTTGGCTTCGCCTATATTACATTGGTAAGGCTCGTCGCCTCTATGGCTCAACATATGTTTCTTTATATTCCAATTCTTAGCAAATCCAGTTTCGCATATACCGCATGGATATGGTTTCTGGTCGTATATTAGCAAGTCTCCCTTCCACGGTAGCACGTTGATTACTGCAAGTATTACTAGTAAGGTTCTTTTCCACAGGGTGCTTCTGACAAGTTCCTTCATGTGCTGTGCTAGTATATTTTCCTCCATTATTACCTAGGTTGCAAGTTTTCCTTACAACAGAATCCAACGCATCTGAACAAATCAGTCTGTAACAAGTGGTGCTAATATAGTGAATTGAAGTTTTAACAGGGAGATATATAGATACGTTTACGTATAGTAAGGAAATTCAAAACATTTTTGTAAATCTTAATTAAAGCAATTTCTCTGTATACAATTTATTTTCATTCATATATGACTTTAACTTGAGATATATTTTATGTTATATTTGGGATATTAAAAACGAGTGTGGCCTCTCGCCACCATGGGTTTCTATGTGCGACTCCAAATGACTTTTTTGAGCGAATTTAACTTGGCATATATTATATGAATACGGTCTCTCGCCGCTATGGGTTATCATGTGATTCTTCAAATATTCTCTACGAGCATATTTGCCATGACATATACCACAAGAATGTGGCTTCTCACCACTATGGCTGAACATATGTTTCTTCAAATTTCCATCCATAGTATTATTTATTTATCGTTTGGTAATACAAGATTTCAGAGAAAGTTACAAAGAAAATCACTTTAAAATCTACTGTACATTATTTTTACTATTTACACTCTTTACAGTCTCAGGTCTAATGAGTCTAACCATTGGACCACGTCAGGTGTCGCCAACAGGAAGTCGATCCAGTCCCCTCCATATGCCCTCAGAGGACAGTCAGTTGTAATGTGTAGGATGGTTTGATTAGGAGCACCACAATCACACTGGGGAGACAAAATTTTTCCCCATTTGCACAAAGTTCCATTGCATACTCCGTGGTTCGTACGAATCCTATTGAGAGTTGCCCAAGCCCTCCTAGGCAGATCGGAACCTTGAGTGGATGTTCTTGTAGGGTCCAGGATGGAGCTCGACTCAGGACAAGCTATTAGTGTCCATTCAGTAATCCACTGCATGCTGGAATCAAAATGGTTTCTTACAAGCCTCTGGGCCTGACAAATGGGTGGCGTCCTGGATTTGAGCCTGTTCATTTGAATAGAGGGGATGTTTCATGAATTTGTAGTGTAGGGTGATCCTTGATCTTGTAGTACTCCCGTAGCAAGGCAACTTATCTAAGAAGGTGGGGTGGAAGAATATTGCTGAGGGCTGGAAGCCAATATGCTGGTGTAGTTCTTATACAACCAGAGATATTTAGTAGTCTCATGGTGTTGTTCAACACGGTGTCAACGAGTTTGACATGTGGACTATTGAGCCATACTGGGCCGCAGTATTCAGCCACAGAGAAGGATAGACCTAAGGCAGAGCATCTTGTATTAGTGGCAGAAGCTCTCCAAGATGTTCCACATAGCTTTAGCAATATATTGTTGCAGCTTCTAATTTTAGCTGTTGTGCTCTGGAGGTGTTGCTTGTAAGAGAGTGTTCGGTCAAGTATTACTCCTAAGTACTTTGGGAACTTGTTATATTTCAAAATCTTCCCCTCGAATTTTACATTGAGTTGGGTATTAGCCAATATGTTGCTCAGGTGGAAACAAGATACCTCAGTTTTTGTAGCACTGGGTTGCAGCCTCCATTTGTGGAAGTATCTTCCAAGTTTAGCCAAATCATCTTCAAGTACATTTGCCAAATCTTCCATATTTTGGTGTCTATTGGAAAATGCTATGTCATCAGCATAACAAAACTTTTTTGAGTTTTTTTTCTGGTAGATCCGATAAGTACTGATTGAGGAGGAGAGGAGCCAGTATTGAACTCTGTGGGAGGCCATTAGTTGGCTTCTTTCGTTTGCTGAATTTTGATCCCAAGACAACCTGGAAATATCTGTTGTTAATCATATTTTCAATAAGCTGGGCCATAGATTTACAGGGAATCACTTATAGGAATTTATACAGTAGACTTTCTCTCCAAACTGTATCATATGCAGCAGTTAAATCTAAGAAGGCAACGGCTGTTTTCTGGTGAAGTTGGAAACCAGCTTCTATGTGAGATGTAAAAGGGAGAACTTGATCACATCAACGTCGGTTTTCCTGGAAACCAGCTTGCTCAATGGGGATGTCTTGGTTGATACAGGGGCTGATTCTGTTCAAAATCAGTCTTTCAAGAAGCTTATAGGTGCAGCTAAGTCGATAGCTAAGATAGGTCGATAGCTCTCAGGCAAATCTTTTGGTTTCCCAGGTTTTAAGATGGCAATTATTTTGGATTTTTTAAACTGCTTTGGGAGTATTCCTGTTCGGAGAATATCAGAGATGAAACGATCCAGCCATTTTTTGCATTGTTTCCCATATGTATGAGGAACTCTGGATGGATACCATCAAAGCCAGGTGCTTTTCTAGCTTTCATGTCCTTCAAGGCAATGTTGATTTCTTCATGAGTGCAGGGTCCAGAGTATGCAGAATGAGTTGGTGAAGAGGCTTTGGGTTGTTTTAATTTTCTTTTCACCAGTCTTGTGTGATTTACATCCTGAGTGAGTTTGGAAGTTGAGACAATGTGCTTAGCAATCTCATCTGGTGTAATGATAGATTTCTCTTTTATTATTGGTGTGCTACCCCCAAGTTTCCGCAGTAAGCTCCAAGCTTTTCTACTGGAGTGACGAAAATCCATCTCTTGAACAGTCTTGGACCATTTTTCCCTGCGTGCCGCATCTAAGCTTCGTAACAGTTCCTCCGCTACTTCACGGTCTCTATATCATAGATTTTCATTGTAGAGTGTATCACTCTGCTGATTCCATCCAGGAACATACTCTTTTCTGAAACTACTTGGAACGTATTTCTTTGCCACAGAACTCACCAGGCCAACAAAACTTTGATAGCAACTGCTTTTTGCCGGAATAAACCTGATGCATTTATCTAAGTCGGTTGAGAATTTCTCCACATCTGCCTTCAGAAAGTTCCAGCGAGGATGAGGAAATGATGTAATTAAGTGGATAGATAGCCCTACTTCTATAAGTACTGGTCTATGTTGGCTTCGTGGAAAGTCAGCTAGTACTCTTCTTGTTGTAGGTAGGAATTGGCCCTGGTTGTCACTAGAGACAAAACATAGATCTGGGTTATGTTCATTCTTCCAAGCAGCAGATCTGAATGTCCCTCGATCTTTTGCATCAAAAATAAGATGTAGGTTGAGTTCATCAGCCCAGTCAGAAAGAGCAACACCGCAGTCATTATTCTTGGCGTATTTCCAATTTTCATGGTGACTGTTGAAATCACCAGCATAAATTTCAGGATGATTCGCAGGTGAGAGAACAGTAGCTGGCCAAGGAATTGTAGGTGGCTTGTAGATATTTACAACTGTAATATCTTGCAGTTTTACTACAACAGAATGAATGTTATTGTCAGAAGAAGCAGAAATAAGATGGATATCTTCCAGGTTGTTACGAGCATATGTTACCACTCCATGTGCGCTGTGATAAGCTGCACCAACCATTCTGTACCCACAGACCTTGCCTCTTTTTCTGAGTTCATCCTCATTGCTAGTGTGGTTTCCTGAATAAGAGTCCATCCCTAGTAAATTTAGCATTACATAAATTACATGAAACTGGCTTCTCTCCGGTATGAGTTAACATTTGATTATTCAAATGTGCTGTCTGAGAACATTTTGTTTGACATATGCTACATGCTCTTCTCCAGTATGGATTCTCATGAGTTTCTTCAAATTTGCCTTCATACCAAATTTGGCTTCGCATATATTACATTCGTAAGGCTCGTCGCCTCTATGGCTCAACATAGGTTTCTTTAAATTCCAATTCTTAGAAATTCCCGCATCGCTTATACCGAATGGATATAGCTTCTGGTCGTATATTAGCAAATTTCCTTCCACGTTAGCACGTTGATTACGGCAAGTATTACTAGTAAGGTTCTTTTCCACAGGGTGCTTCCGACAAGTTCCTTCATGTGGTGTGCTAGTATATTTTCCTCCATTATTACCTAGGGTGCAAGTTTTCCTTACAACAGGATCCAACGCATTTGAACAAATCAGTCTGAAACAAGTGGTGCTAATATAGTGAATTGAAGTTTTAATAGGGAGATAAATAGATACGTTTACGTACAGTAAGGAAATTCAAAACATTTTTGTAAATCTTAATTAAAGCATGGGCATTTCGAGACCTTATTTTATATATTCGTAGTAATAGTCTTTGATAAGAAGACAGAATAGTTGTATTTGTGATGTATATTAAATATTTGGAACTCAGTAGATAATAATTATTTCTAATGACACTGTGCATCCATATATCTGTATACAATTTATTTTCATGCATATATGACTTTAACTTGAGATATTTTTTATTTTATATTTGGGATATTAAAAAAGAGTGTGGCCTCTCGCCACCATGGGTTACTATATGCGACTCCAAATGACCTTTTTGAGCGAATTTAACTTGACATATATTACGTGAATACGGTTTCTCGCCGCTATGGGTTAACATGTGAATCTTCAAATATTCTCTACGAGCAAATTTGCCATGACATATACCACAAGAATGTGGCTTCTCACCACTATGGCTGATCATATGATTCTTCAATTTTCCATTCTTAGTAAATTTTGCATTACATATATTACATGAAACTGGCTTCTCTCTGGTATGAGTTAACATGTGATTTTTCAAATGTGCTGTCTGAGAAAATTTTGTTTGACATATGCTACATTGGTAAGGCTTTTCTCCAGTATGCATTCTCGTGTGTTTCTCGAAACTTTCCTTCATACCAAATTTGGCTTCGCATATATTACATTGGTAAGGCTCGTCGCCTCCATGGCTCAACATATGTTTCTTTAAATTCAAATTCTTAGCAAATCCCGCATCGCATATACCGCATGGATATGGCTTCTGATCGTATATTAGCAAGTCACCTTCCACGTTAGCACGTTGATTACTGCATGTATTACTAGTAAGATTCTTTTCCACAGGGTGCTTCTGACATGTTCCTTCATGTGCTGTGGTAGTATATTTCCCTCCATTATTAGCTAGGGTGCAAGTTTTCCTTACAACAGGATCCAACGCATCTGAACAAATCAGTCTGAAACAAGTGGTGCTAATATAGTGAATTGAAGTTTTAACAGGGAGATAAATAAATACGTTTACGTACAGTAAGGAAATTCAAAACATTTTTGTAAATCTTAATTAAAGCATGGGCATTTCGAGACCTTATTTGATATATTCGTAGTAATAGTGTTTGATAAGAAGACAGAATAGTTGTATTTGTGATGTATATTAAATATTTGGAACTCAGTAGATAATAATTATTTCTAATGACACTGTGCACAAATATCTCTGTATACAATTTATTTTCATGCATATATGACTTTAACTTGAGATATTTTTTATGTTATATTTGGGATATTAAAAAAGAGTGTGGCCTCTCGCCACCATGGGTTACTATATGCGACTCCAGATGACCTTTTTGAGCGAATTTAACTTGACATATATTACGTGAATACGGTTTCTCGCCGCTATGGGTTAACATGTGAATCTTCAAATATTCTCTACGAGCAAATTTGCCATGACATATACCACAAGAATGTGGCTTCTCACCACTATGGCTGAACATATGATTCTTCAATTTTCCATTCTTAGTAAATTTTGCATTACATATATTACATGAAACTGGCTTCTAACTGGTATGAGTTAACATGTGATTTTTCAAATGTGCTGTCCGAGAAAATTTTGTTTGACATACGCTACATTAGTAAGGCTTTTCTCCAGTATGCATTCTCGTGTGATTCTTCAAACTTTCCTTCATACCAAATTTGGCTTCGCATATATTACATTGGTAAGGCTCGTCGCCTCCATGGCTCAACATATGTTTTTTAAATTCAATTTCTTAGCAAATCGCGCATCGCATATACCGCATGGATATGGCTTCTGATCGTATATTAGCAAGTCTCTTTCCACGTTAGCACGTTGATTACTGCATGTATTACTAGTAAGGTTCTTTTCCACAGGGTGCTTCTGACAAGTTCCTTCATGTGGTGTGCTAGTATATTTTCCTCCATTATTACCTAGGGTGCAAGTTTTCCTTACAACAGGATCCAACGCATCTGAACAAATCAGTCTGAAACAAGTGGTGCTAATATAGTGAATTGAAGTTTTAACAGGGATATAAATAGATACGTTTACGTATAGTAAGGAAATTCAAAACATTTTTGTAAATCTTAATTAAAGCAGGGGCATTTCGAAACCTTATTTGATATATTCGTAGTAATAGTCTTTGATAAGAAGACAGAATAGTTGTATTTGTGATGTATATTAAATATATGGAACTCAGTAGATAATATATACTTCTAATGACACTGTGCTTCAATTTCTCTGTATACAATTCATTTTCATGAATATATGACTTTAACTTGAGACATATTTTATGTTATATTTGGGTTATTAAAAACGAGTGTGACCTCTCGCCACCATGGGTTACTATGTGCGACTCCAAATGACCTTTTTGAGCGAATTTAACTTGACATATACTACATGAAAACTGTTTTCTACCGCTATGGGTTAACATGTGAATCTTCAAATATTCTGTACGAGCAAATTTGCCATGACATATACTACAAGAATGTGCCTTCTGACCACTATGGCTGAACATATGTTTCTTCAAATTTCAATTCTTAGTAAATTTAGCATTACTTATATTACGTGAACCTGGCTTCTCTCCGGTATGAGCTTACATGTGATTTTTCAAATGTGCTGTCTGAGAAAATTTTGTTTGACATATGCTACATGAGTAAGGCTTATCTCCAGTATGGATTCTCGTGTGTTTCTTCAAACTTTCCTTAATACCAAATTTGGCTTCGCATGTATACCATAAGTAGTGCTCTTCGCCTCTATGGCTCAAAATATGTTTCTTTAAATTCCAATTCTTAGCAAATCCCGCATCGCATATACCGCAAGGAAATGGCTTCTGGTCGTATAAGAGCAAGTCTCCTTCCACGTTAACACGTTGATTACTGCATGTATTACTAGTAAGTTTCTTTTCCACAGGGTGCTTCTGACAAGTTCCTTCATGTGCTGAGCTAGTATATTTTCCTCCATTATTACCTAGGGTGCATGTTTTCCTTACAACAGGATCCAACGCATCTGAACAAATAAGTCTGAAACAAGTGGTGCTAATATAGCGAATTGAAGTTTTAACAAGGAGATAAATAGATACGTTTACGTATAGTAAGGAAATTCAAAACATTTTTTAAATCTTAATTAATGCAAGGGCATTTCGAAACCTTATTTGATATATTCGTGGTAATAGTCTTTGATAAAAAAAACAGAATAGTTGTATTTGTGAAGTATATTAAATATTTGGAACTCAGTAGATAATCAATACTTCTAATGACACTGTGCATCAATTTCTCTGTATACAATTTATTTTCATGAATATATGACTTTAACTTGAGACATATTTTATGTTATATTTTGGTTATTAAAAACGAGTGAGGCCTCTCGCCACCATGGGTTACTATGTGCGACTCCAAATGACCTATTTGATCGAATTTAACTTGACATATATTACATGAATACTGTATCTCGCCGCTATGGATTAACATGTGAATCTTCAAATATTCTCTACGAGCAAATTTGCCATAACATATACCTCAAGATTATGGCTTCTCACCATTATGGCTGAACATATGTTTCTTCAAATTTCCATTCTTAGTAATCTTAGCTTTACGTATATTACATGAAACTGGCTTCTCTCTGGTGTGAGTTAACATGTAAATTTTCAAATGTGCTGTCTGAGAAAATTTTGTTTTACATATGCTACATGAATAAGGCTTTTCTCCAGTATGGATTCTAGTGTGTTTCTTCAAATTTCCTTCATACCAAATTTGGCTTCGCATATATTACATTGGTAAAGCTCGTCGCCTCTATGGCTCAACATATGTTTCATAAAATTCCAATTCTTAGCAAATCCCACATCGCATATACCGCATGGATATGGCTTCTGGTCGTATATTAGCAAGTCTCTTTTCACGTTAGCACGTTGATTACTGCATGTATTACTAGTAAGGTTCTTTTCCACAGGGTGCTTCTGACAAGTCCCTTCATGTGCTGTGCTAGTATATTATCCTCCATTATTACCTAGGGTGCAAGTTTTCCTTACCAACAGGATCCAACGCTTCTGTACAAATCAGTCTGAAACAAGTGGAGCTAATATAGTGAATTGAAGTTTTAACAGGGAGATAAATAGATACGTTTACGTATAGTAAGGAAATTCAAAACATTTTTGTAAATCTTAACCCTTAGCTACACGCACCTCTTTCACTAACATTCTTACACGCTAGCGGCACTCTATTCCCCAATATATTGTTTCATTCTTTTTGTTATTTAGTGACTTGCTACACGGCTAAAATTGATTTGTATAGAGAATTATACAGAACCTAAGATAATATATTGAAAAAATCTTATCAGTATGTATGAAATTCTTATTAATAAAATATATTATTGGGAGGGATGGGATTAGAATATATTTACTATTCACACTTAATGTAATTAATAATTCTTATAAATATTTATTGGACAACGAAGAAAAAATAATAATTTTTACACACAAAAGAGATATTGAGTATTATTGGATTGAGATTGCCCTTTTCTCAGGCTCATATTACAAGACATTTTACCTGTTACACTAGAGTAAAAGAGAAACTGTTAGTCAGAATCATGTAGTCCTATACACTTAGATTCTTGGCTTGGAAAGCGACGCTTTCTGCTTATTTATATTACGAAATAATATACTGTGCCTAAATACACAAAATAACTCGGCAATAGGACTTAAAAATCGAATAGATCCTCTTCATCCAGTGACCCTCCTTGCGCATCATTTACTTGGAGCAAACTCTGAATATCTTGTTCTTGACAGCCATTTCGAGACCTATAAACAGAAGGCAAGCGTGCAGACTATGTGCTGACATCGATAATAATGATAGAAGCATAGAAAGAAACAACAAAGGTAAAATAAGTTAAATACTTACATTATTTCACAACGCCGATTCCAGCTAGTTGTTACACGCTAGCCGTACGGAATGCCGCATTCGCGCACCTCGCACTTTGACAACCTGTCTCAGACTGACTGCCAACAAGACAGGCTTCGAACCTAACCCCTCCTCTGCAGCACATGACGAACATAGGATATAGCGGGCGATCTCGCAGAACTCGTAAGTGTTTACCACGTCAAAAAAAGTTGCGAAAAAAAAAGCGGCACTGAGTGCCGCTTAGCGTGTATCTATGGGTTAATTAAAGCAAGGCCATTTCGAAACCTTATTTGATATATTCGTGGTAATAGTCTTTGATAAGAAGACAGAATAGATGTGTTTGTGAAGTATATTAAATATTTGGAACTCAATAGATAATAAATACTTCAAATGACACTGTGCATCAATTTCTCGGTGTACAATTTATTTTCATGCATATATGACTTTAACTTGAGATATATTTTTTGTTATATTTGGGATATTAAAAACGAGTGTGGCCTCTCGCCACCATGGGTTACTATGTGCGACTCCAAATGACCTTTTTGAGCGAATTTACCTTGACATATATTAAATGAATACGGTTTCTCGCCGCTATGGGTTAACATGTGAATCTTCAAATATTCTCTACGAGCAAATTAGCCATGACATATACCACAAGAATGTGGCTTCTCACGACTTCAAATTTCCATTCGTAGTAAATTTAGCATTACATATATTACATGAAACTGGCTTCTCTCCGGTATGAGTTAACATGTGATTATTTCAAATGTGCTGTCTGAGAACATATTGTTTGACATATGCTACATGAGTAAGGCTCTTCTCCAGTATGGATTCTCATTTGTCTCTTCAAACTTTCCTTCATACCAAATTTGGCTTCGCATATATTACATTGGTAAGGCTCGTCGCCTCAATGGCTCAACACATTTTTCTTTAAATTCCAATTCTTATCAAATCCCGCATCGCATATACCGCATGGATATGGCTTCTGGTCGTATATTAGCAAGTCTCCTTCCACGTTAGCACGTTGATTACTGCATGTATTACTAGTAAGGTTCTTTTCCACAGGGTGCTTCTGACAAGTTCCTTCATGTGCTGTGCTAGTATATTTTCCTCCCTTATTACCTAGGGTGCAAATTTTCCTTACAACAGGATCCAACGCATCTGAACAAATCAGTCTGAAACAAGTGGTGCCAATATAGCGAATTGAAGATTTTACAGGGAGATAAATAGATACGTTTACTTATAGTAAGGAAATTCAAAACATTTTTGTAAATCTTAATTTAAGCAAGGGCATTTCGAAACCTTATTTGATATATTCGTAGTAATAGTCTTTGATAAGAAGACAGAATAATTGTATTTGTGAAGTATATTAAATATTTGGAACTCAGTAGATAATAACTACTTCTAATGACACTGTGCATCAATTTCTCTGTATACAATTTATTTTCATGCATATATGACTTTAACTTGAGATATATTTTATGTTATATTTGGGATATTAAAAACGAGTGTGGCCTCTCGCCACCATGGGTTACAATGTGCGACTAAAAATGACTTTTTTAAGCGAATTTAACTTGGCATATATTATATGAATACGGTCTCTCGCCGCTATGGGTTAACATGTGAATCTTCAAATATTCTCTACGAGCATATTTGCCATGACATATACCACAAGAATGTGGCATCTCACCACAATGGCTGAACATATTTTTCTTCAAATTTCCATTCTTAGTATTATTTATTTATCGTTTGGCAATACAAGATATCAGAGAAAGTTACAAAGAAAATCACTTTAAAATCTACTGTACATTATTTTTACTATTTACACTATTTACAGTCTCAGGTCTAATGAGTCTATCCATTGGACCACGTCAGGTGTCGCCAACAGGAAGTCGATCCAGTCCCCTCCATATGCCCTCAGAGGACAGTCAGTTGTAATGTGTTGGATGGTTTGATTAGGAACACCACAATCACACTGGGGAGACAAGTTTTTTCCCCATTTGCACAAAGTTCCATTGCATACTCCGTGGTTCGTCCGAATCCTATTGAGAGTTGCCCAAGCCCTCCTAGGCAGATCGGAACCTGGAGTGAATGTTCTTGTAGGGTCCAGGATGGAGCTCGACTCAGGACAAGCTTTTAGTGTCCATTCAGTAATCCACTGCATGCTGGAATCAAAATGGTTTCTTACAAGCCTCTGGGCATGACAAATGGGTGGCGTCCTGGATTTGAGCCTGTTCATTTGAAGAGAGGGGATGTCTTCATGAATTGGTAGTGTAGGGTGATCCATGATCTTGTAGTACTCCCGTAGCAAGGCAACTTCTCTATGAAGGTGGGGTGGAAGAATATTGCTGAGGGCTGGAAGCCAATATGCTGGTGTAGTTCTTATACAACCAGTGATTATTTAGTAGTCTCATGGTGTTGTTCAACAGGGTGTCAACGAGTTTGACATGTGGACTATTGAGCCAAACTGGGGCGCAGTATTCAGCCACAGAGAAGGCTAGACCTAAGGCAGAGCAACTTGTAGTAATGGCAGAAGCTCCCCAAGGTGTTCCACATAGCTTTAGCAACATATTTATGCGGCTTCTAATTTTAGCTGCTGTGCTCTGGAGGTGTTGCTTGTAAGAGAGTGTTCGGTCAAGTATTACTCCTAAGTATTTTGGGAACTTGTTATATTTCAAAATCTTCCCCTCGAATTTTACATTGAGTTTGGTATTAGCCAATATGTTGCTCAGGTGGAAACAAGATACCTCAGTTTTTGTAGCACTGGGTTGCAGCCTCCATTTGTGGAAGTATCTTCCAAGTTTAGCCAAATCATCTTCAAGTACATTTGCCAATTCTTCCATATTTTGGTGTCTAGTGGCAAATGCTATGTCATCAGCATAACAAAGCTTTTTTGAGTTTGTTTCTGGTAGATCCGATAAGTACAGATTGAAGAGGAGAGGAGCCAGTACTGAACCCTGTGGGAGGCCATTAGTTAGCTTCTTTCGTTTGCTGATTTTTGATCCCAAGACAACCTGGAAATATCTGTTGTTAATCATATTGTCAATATGCTGGGCCTTAGATTTACAGGGAATCACATTTAGGAATTCATACAGTAGACCTACTCTCCATACTGTATCATATGCAGCAGTTAAATTTAAGAAGGCAACGGCTGTTTTCTGGTGAAGTTGGAAACCAGCTTCTATGTGAGATGTGAGAGCGAGAACTTGATCACATCAACTTC
This sequence comes from Meconema thalassinum, assembly GCA_946902985.2. NCBI lineage: Eukaryota > Metazoa > Arthropoda > Insecta > Orthoptera > Tettigoniidae > Meconema > Meconema thalassinum. The sequence continues at coordinate 255,621,829 of OX336388.2, read as the reverse complement.
GGTTTTTCTGGAAACCAGCTTGCTCAATGGGGATGTCTTGGTTGATACAGGGGCTGATTCTGTTCAAAATCAGTCTTTCAGGAAGCTTATAGGGGCAGCTAAGTCGATAGCTAAGATAGGTCGATAGCTCTCATGCAAATCTTTTGGTTTCCCAGGTTTTAAGATGGCAATTATTTTAGATTTCTTAAACTGCTTTGGGAGTATTCCTGTTCGGAGAATATCAGAGAAGAAACGAGCCAGCCATTTTTTTGCATTGTTTCCCATATATATGAGGAACTCTGGATGGATACAATCAAAGCCAGGTGCTTTTCTAGCTTTCATGTCCTTCAAGGCAATGAAGATTTCTTCATGAGTGAAGGGTCCAGAGTATGCAGAATGAGTTGGTGAAGAGGCTTTGAGTTGTTTTAATTTTCTTTTCACTTGTCTTGTGTCATTTACATCCTGAGTGATTTTGAAAGTTGAGACAATGTGTTTAGCAATCTCATCTGGGGTAATGTTAGATTTCTCTTTTATTATTGGTGTGCTACCCCCAAGTTTCCGCAGTAAGCTCCAAGCTTTTCTACTGGAGTGACGAAAATCCATCTCTTGAACAGTCTTGGACCATTTTTCCCTGCGTGCCGCATGTAAGCTTCGTAACAGTTCCTCCGCTACTTCACGGTCTCTATTTCTTAGATATTCATTGTAGAGTGTATCACTCTGCTGATTCCATCCTGGAACATACTCTTTTATGAAACCTCTTGGAACGTATTTCTTTGCCACAGAACTCACCAGGCCAACAAATCTTTGATAGCAACTGCTTTTTGCCGGAATAAACCTGATGCATTTATCTAAGTCGGTTGAGAACTTCTCCCAATCTTCCTTCAGGAAGTTCCAGCGAGGATGATGTAATCAACGTGCTAACGTGGAAGGAGACTTGCTAATATACGACCAGAAGCCATATCCTTGCGGCATACGCGATGCGGGATTTGCCAAGAATTGGAATGTAAAGAAATATATGTTGAGCCATAGAGGCGACAAGCCTTACCAATGATATATATGCGATGCCAAAATTGGAATGAAGGAAAGTTTGAAGAAACACATGAGAATCCATACTGGAGAAACGCCTTTCTCATGTAGCATATGTCAAACAAAATTTTCTCAGACAGCACATTTGAAAAAATACATATTAACTCATACCGGAGAGACGACAGTTTCATGTAATATATGAAATGCTAAATTTACTAAGAATGGAAATTTGAAGAAACATATGTTCAGCCATAGTGGTGACAATTCACATTCTTATGGTAGATGTCATGGCAAATTTGCTCGTAGAGAATATTTGAAGATTCACATGTTAAGCCATAGCGGCGAGAAACCGTATTCATGTAATATATGTCAAGTTAAATTCGCTCAAAAAAGTCAATTAGAGTCGCACATAGTATCCTACGGTGGCGAGAGCCCACACTCGTTTTTAATATACCAAATATAACATAAAATATATCTCAAGTAAAACTCATATATGCATGAAAATAAATTGTATACAGAGAAATTGATGCACAGTGTCATTAGAAATAATTATTATCTACTGAATTCCAGATATTTAATATACTTCACAAATACAACTATTCTGTCTGCTTATCAAAGAATATTACTACGAATATATCAAATAAGGTTTTGAAATGCCCTTGCTTTAATTAAAATTTGCAAAAATGTTTTGAATTTCCTTACTATACGTAAACGTATCTATTTATCTCCCTGTTAAAACTTCAATTCACTATATTAGCACCACTTGTTTCAGACTGATTTGGTCAGATGCGTTGTAAGGAAAACTTGCACCCTAGGTTATAATGGAGGAAAATATACTAGCACAGCAGATGAAGGAACTTGTAAGAAGCACCCTGTGGTAAAGAATCTTACTAGTAATACAGGCAGTAATCAACGTGCTAACGTGGAAGGAGACTTGCTAATATACGACCAGAAGCCATATCCGTGCGGTATAAGCGATGCGGGATTTTCTAAGTATTGGAATTTAAAGAAACATATGTTGAGCCATAGAGGCGACGAGCCTTAGGAATGTAATATATGCGAAGCCAAATTTGGTATGAAGGAAAGTTTGAAGAGACACATGAGAATCCATACTGGAGTACTCATTAAGCATATGTCAAACAATATGTTCTCAGACAGCACATTTGAAAAATCACATGTTAACTCATACCGGAGAGAAGACAGTTTCATGTAATATATGAAATGCTAAATTTACTAAGAATGGAAATTTGAAGAAACATATGTTCAGCCATAGTGGTGACAAGCCACATTCTTGTGGTAGATGTCATGGCAAATTTGCTCGTAGAGAATATTTGAAGATTCACATGTGAAGCCATAGCGGCGAGAAACCGTATTCATGTAATGTATGTCAAATTAAATTCGCTCAAAAAAGTCAATTACATTCGCACATAGTATCCTACGGTGGCGAGAGCCCACACTCGTTTTCAATATCCCAAATATAACGTAAAATATATCTCATGTAAAACTCATATATGCATGAAAATAAATTGTATACAGAGAATTGATTCACAGTGTCATTAGAAATAATTATTATCTACTGAGTTCCAGATATTTAATTTACTTCACAAATACAACTATTCTGTCTTCTTATCAAAGACTATTTCTACGAATATATCAAATAAGGTTTTGAAATGCCCTTGCTTTAATTAAGATTTACAAAAATGTTTTGAATTTCCTTACTATACGTAAACGTAACTATTTATCTCCCTGTTAAAACTTCAATTCACTATATTAGCACCACTTGATTCAGACTGAATTGTTCAGATGCCTTGGATTCTGTTGTAAGGAAAACTTGCACCCTAGGTAATAATGGAGGAAAATATACTAGCACAGCACATGAAGGAACTTGTCAGAAGCCCCGTTGGAAAAGAACCTTACTAGTAATACATGCAGTAATCAACGTGCTAACGTGGAAGGAGACTTGCTAATATACGACCAGAAGCCATATCCTTGCGTTATACGCGATGCGGGATTTGCTAAGAATTGGAATTTAAAGAAACATATGTTGAGCCATAGAGGCGACGAGCCTTACCAATATAATATATGCGATGCCAAAATTGGATTGAAGGAAAGTTTGAAGAAACACCTGAGAATCCATACTGGATAAACGCCTTACTCATGTAGCATATGTCAAACAAAATTTTCTCCGACAGCACATTATAAAAATCACATGTTAACTCATACCGGAGAGAAGACAGTTTCATGTAATATATGAAATGCTAAATTTACTAAGAATGGAAATTTGAAGAAACATACGTTCAGCCATAGTGGTGACAAGCCACTTTCTTGTGGTATATGTCATGGCAAATTTGCTCGTAGAGAATATTTGAAGATTCACAAGTTAACCTATAGCGGCGAGAAACCGTACTCATGTAATGTATGTCGAATTAAATTCGCTAAAAAAAGTCATTTAGAGTCGCACATAGTAACCCATGGTGGCGAGAGGCCACACTCGTTTTTAATAACCCAAGTATAACATAAAATATGTCTCAAGTTAAAGCCATATATTCATGAAAATAAATTGTATACAGAGAAATTGATGCACAGTGTCAGTAGAAGTATTTATTATCTACTGAGTTCCAAATATTTAATATACTTCAGAAATACAACTAATCTTTCTTCTTATCAAAGACTATTACTACGAATATATCAAATAAGGTTTCGAAATGCCCTTGCTTTTATTAACCCATAGATACACGCAATTTTTTTTGACGTGGTAAACACTTACGAGTTCTGAGAGATCGCCCGCTATATCCTTTGTTCGTCATGTGCTGCAGTGGAGGGGGTAATTTCGAAGCCTGTCTTGTTCGCAGTCAGTCTGAGACAGGTTGTCAAAGTGCGAGGTGCGCGAATGCGGCATTCCGTACCGCTAGCGTGTAACAACTAGCTGGAATCGGCGTTGTGAAATAATGTAAGTATTTAACTTATTTTACCTTTGTTGTTTCTTTCCTTTCTTCTATCATTATTACCGATGTCAGCACATAGTCTGCACGCTTGCCTTCTGTTTATTGGTCTCGAAATGGCTGTCAAGAACAAGATATTCAGAGGTTGCTCCAAGTAATCGATGCGCAAGGTGGGTCACTGGATGAAGAGGATCTATTCGATTTTTAAGTCCTATTGCCGAGTTATTTTGTGTATTTAGGCACTGTATATTATTTCGTACTATAAATAAGCAGAAAGTGTGGTTTTCCAAGCCAAGAATCTAAGTGTATAGGACTACATGATTCTGACTGTTTCTCTTTTACTCTAGTGTATCAGGTAAAATGTCTTGTAATATGAGCTTGAGAAAAGGGCAATCTCAATCCAATAATACTCAATATCTCATTTGTTTGTAAAAATTATTATTTTTTCTTACTTGTCCAATAAATGTTTATAAGAATTATTAATTACATTAAGTGTGAATTGTAAATATGTTCTTATCCCATCCCTCCCAATAATATTTTTTATTAATAAGAATTTCATACATACTGATAAGATTTTTTCAATATATTATCTTAGGTTCTGTATAATTCTCTATACAAATCAATTTTAGCCGTGTAGCAAGTCACTAAATAACAAAAAGAATGAAACAATATATTGGGGCATAGAGTGCCGCTTGCGTGTAAGAATGTTAGTGAAAGAGGTGCGTGTAGCTAAGGGTTAAGATTTACAAAAATTTTTGAATTTCCTTACTATACGTAAACGTATCTATTTATCTCCCTGTTAAAACGTCAATTCACTATATTATCACCACTTGTTTCAGACTGATTTGTTCAGAAGCGTTGGATCCTGTTGGTAATGAAAACTTGCACCCTAGGTGATAATGAGGGAAAATATACTAGCACAGCACATGAAGGGACTTGTCAGAAGCACCCTGTGGAAAAGGACCTTACTAGTAATACATGCAGTAATCAACGTGCTAACGTGAAAAGAGACTTGCTGTATATGCGATGCGGGATTTGCTAAGATTTGGAATTTAAAGAAACATATGTTGAGCCATAGAGGCGACGAGCCTTACCAATGTAATGTAATGTTTGCGAAGCCAAATTTGGTATGAAGGCAAGTTTGAAGAAACACATGAGAATCCTTACTGGAGAAGAGCCTTACTCATGTAGCATATGTCAAACAAAATGTTCTCAGAAAGCACATTTGAAAAATCACATGATAACTCATACCGGAGAGAAGCCAATTTCATGTAATATATGTAATGCTAAATTTACTAAGAATGGACTCTTATTCAGGAAACCCACACTAGCAATGAGGATGAACTCAGAAAAAGAGGCAAGATATGTGGGTACACAATGGTTGGTGCAACTTATCACAGCGCACCTGGAGTAGTAACATATGCTCGTAACAATCTGGAAGATATCCATCTTATTTCTGCTTGTTATGACTATAACATTCATTCGGTTGTAGTAAAACTGCAAGATATTACAGTTGTAAATATCTACAAGCCACCTACAATTCCTTGGCCAGCTACTGTTCTCTCACCTGCGAATCATCCTGAAATTTATGCTGGTGATTTCAACAGGGTGCAAGTTTTCCTTTCAACAGGATCCAACGCATCTGAACATATCAGTCTGAAACAAGTGGTGCTAATATAGTGAATTGAAGTTTTAACAAGGAGATAAATAGATACGTTTAAGTATAGTAAGGAAATTCAAAACATTTTCGTGAATCTTAATTAAAGCAAGGGCATTTCGAAACCTTATTTGATATATCCGTAGTAATAGTCTTTGATAAGAAGACAGAATAGTTGTATTTGTGAAGTATATTAAATATTTGGAACTCAGTAGATAATAATTATTTCTAATGACACAGTGCATGAATTTCTCTGTATACAATTTATTTTCATATATATACGAGTTTAACGTGAGATATATTTTATGTTATATTTGGGATATTAATGGGTTACTATGTGAGAATCCAAAGGACTTTTTGGAGCGAATTTAACTTGAAATACATTACTTGAGTACGGTTTCTCGCCGCTATGGGTTAACATGTGAATCTTCAAATATTATCTACGAGAAAATTTGCCATGACATATACCACAAGAATGTGGTTTCTCACCTCTATGGCTGAACATATGTTTCTTCAATTTTCCATTCTTTGTAAATTTAGCATTACATATAGTACATGAAACTGGCTTCTCTCCGGTATGATTTAACATGTGATTTTTCAAATGTGCTGTCTGAGAAAATTTTGTTTGACATATGCTACATGAGTAAGGCTTTCCTCCGATATGGATTCTCATGTGTTCCTTCAAATTTCCTTCATTCCAAATTTGGCCTCGCATATATTACATTTGTAAGGCTCGTCGCCTCTATGGCTCAACATATGTTTATTTAAATTCAAATTCTTAGCAAATCCCATATCGCTTATACCGCATGGATATGGCTTCTGGTCGTATATTAGCAAGTCTCCTTCCACGTTAGCTCGTTGAAAACATCAAATATTACTAGTAAGGTTCTTTCCCACAGGGTGCTTCTGACATGTTCCTTCATGTGCTGTGCTAGTATATTATCCTCCATTATTGTCTAGGGTGCAAGTTTTCCTTACAACAGAATCCAAGGCATCTGAACAATTCAGTCTGTAACACGTGGTGCTAATATAGTGAATTGAAGTTTTAACAGGGCGATAAATAGTTACGTTTACGTATAGTAAGGAAATTCAAAACATTTTTGTAAATCTTAATTAAAGCAAGGGTATTTCGAATCCTTATTTGATATATTCGTAGTTCTAGTCTTGGATAAGAAGATAGAATATTTTTTTTTATGTATATTAAATATTTGGAACTCAGTAGATAATAACTACTTCTAATGACACTGTGCACCAATTTCTCTGTATACAATTTATTTTCATGCATATATGACTTTAACTAGAGATATATTTTATGTTACATTTGGGATATTAAAAACGAGTGTGGCCTCTCGCCACCATGAGTTACTATGTGCGACTCCAAATGACCTTTTTGAGCGAATTTAACTTGACATATATTACATCAATACGGTTCTTTACCGCTATGAGTTAACATGTGAATCGTCAAATATTCTCTACGAGCAAATTTGCCATGACATATACCACAAGAATGTGGCATCTCACCACTATGGCTGAACATATGTTTCTTCAAATTTCCATTCTTAGTAAATTAAGCATTACATATATTACATGAAACTGGTTTCTCTCAGGTATGAGTTAACATGTGATTTTTCAAATGTGCTGTCTGAGAATATTTTGTTTGACATATGCTACATGAGTAAGGCACTTCTTCAGTATGGATTCTCATGTGTATCTACAAACTTTCTTTCATAAAAAATTTGGCTTCGCATATATTACACTTGTAAGGCTCGTAGCCTCTATGGCCTAACATATGTTTCTTTAAATTCCAATTCTTAGCAAATCCCGCATCGCATATACCGCATGGATATGGCTTCTGGTCGTATATTAGCAAGTCTCCTTCCACGTTAGCACGTTAATTACATCAAGTATTACTAGTAAGGTTTGTGTCCCACAGGGTGCTTCTGACAGGTTCCTTCATGTGCTTTGCTAGTATATTTTCCTCCAATATTACCTAGGGTGCATGTTTTCCTTACAACAAGATCCATCGCATCTGAACAAATCAGTCTGAAACAAGTGGTGCTAATATAATGAATTGAGGTTTTAACAGGGGGATAAATAGATAGGTTTACGTATAGTAAGGAAATTCAAAACATTTTTGTAAATCTTAATTAAAGCAAGGGCATTTCGAAACCTTATTTGATATATTCGTAGTTCTAGTCTTGGATAAGAAGAGAGAATAGTTTTTTTTATGTATATTAAATATTTGGAACTCAGTAGATAATAACTACTTCTAATGACACGGTGCATCAATTTCTCTGTATACAATTTATTTTCATGCATAATGACTTCAACTAGAGATATATTTTATGTTACATTCGGGATATTAAAAACGAGTGTGGCCTCTCGCCACCATGGGTTACTATGTGCGACTCCAAATGACCTTTTTGAGCGAATTTACCTTGACATATATTACATAAATACGGTTTCTCACCGCTATGGGTTAACATGTGAATCTTCAAATATTCTCTACGAGCAAATTTGCCATGACATATACCTCAAGAATGTGGCTTCTCACCACTATGGCTGAACATATGTTTCTTCAAATTACCATTCTAGGTAAATTTAGCATTACATATATATCATGAAACTGGCGTCTCTCAGGTATGAGTTAACATGTGAATTTTCAAATGTGCTGTCTGAGAAAATTTTGTTTGACATATGCTACATGACTAAGGCTCTTCTCCAGTATGGATTCTCATGTGTTTCTTCAAACTTTCCTTCATACCAAACTTGGCTTCGCATATATTAAATTGGTAAGGCTCGTCGCCTCTATGGCTCAACATATGTTTCTTTAAATTCCAATTCTTAGCAAATCCCGCATCGCATATACCGCATGGATATGGCTTCTGGTCGTATATTAGCAAGTCTCCATCCACGTTAGAACGTTGATTACATCGAGTATTACTAGTAAGGTTCTTTCCCACATGGTGCATCTGACAAGTTCCTTCATGTGCTGTGCTAGTATATTTTCCTCCATTATTACTCTTACGTGCAAGAGCTCGTCCCAACATTTCAAACATGTATCTACCCCTGGATGGAATTCATGACATTTTGAATCGACCGCCTGGTGACTTGATTCCGTTTGTGAACACGAGATAGCAGCTGCTGTCGGACTTCGGGGGTGTCTTCATGTGTTTCCTTCTTCTCCAATAGAATGCGTTGGTTGTGCCTTATTAAACTCATCCTATTCCAGTCATGATTGATGGCTATTATATTCTACGTCATAAACAAAAGAATATATACTTCATGATACCGCCAAATTTGTTACTTAATTATGACATTGTTGATTGATGTGTCAAGCCTTGATTGGACGATGAATATTTACATGAATGCAGTTTGGTTTCTGACGCGGATTTTTCTCCGCCATCTTGTGGGATTCCTTGGTCTGTCATCAAGAAGCAAGAAGCCTGTAGGTGTGAGATAGTATCTCACCGTCGCCCTGGGGGCGATGGCCCCCACGTTTTACAAAATATAATATGTTAAAAGGAAACTAAGAAGATGCATGTGCTCCTGGGCATTTATGCCTTAATTTGCCGTGAAGATGACGTGTGGTTTGTTCATTTACTGGCTACAAGAAGGAATGCCTCGTGGATGATCGAAGCAGCTTGGGTATACTTCCGCTGCAATGTTCAGGCAGTTCATATTTTTATACATTTTTTTAAATGTGTTAATTATTTTATTTTTATTGTTTCTCCTGTGAAAAGTTTAAGGTACGTCATTAAATTTTATTTATATTGTGAACCCTTGCAAAGAAGCATATGAGACTCAGTTTCGGGGGGTGTAACGGTTCATATCGTAAGTTGTTGTCAAAGCGCTTCATTAACTTGCAGGGTAACATATAACAAAATAACATGCCGGAAAGAGTGAAGCCAGGGTTAAAACAAATGAATTTAATAACAAATCACCATATTTAGACTTAACATATAAACAACAAAAACTCCCATCTTACTCCCACTTAATAAAAATGCCCAAAAAAAACTAGGCGAAAATCTCTGGAGAGATTAATTACCTGGACCAAGTGTCCCTAAGATAAAATACAAAAGTGACCATATATGTGTGTATGCCGTTCTACATGCATCACGATGTTTACAATGAATGCTTGATTCGTCATCATCCAGAATGATCCTTCAGACAACGAATCCACATTTCTAGAGCAAGACCGACACGGGGGAACACAACTAAAATATTTAAAACTAAACCGACACTTCCTAAATCTAATATAAACAAACACAAAATTTCCGTGAAATTGGAATCAAATTGCCGTAGCAACATTTTCTGCCTAAAAACTTAGGACTTCTCACACAAATGAACACAAGTACATTAACACGTGACCAAATAAAAAAAATTCACAAAATGACCGCTGTCAAAATTTACAAATACTCTACCAATACACCACACGGGTGTGACACACAAAAATTACATGAATTGAGTCATCAACAAAGCAATAGGCACACAGCCAACATTTACGTTAATAAAACAATATTTTACCCATACAACGTACAAGCCGTTACACACATGGCGAACTCCCAATTAATTATGGCTTAAAATATCACCATCACAATGAACAGGTTTGCTACATGAAAGCTTACAGGGGTCAGTCGGACAAACAGGACTGTCTATCAAAAATAAGTCACAGGCAAAATGGGCGGTTTGAGGAACTCTGCATGTCTGTCAACCCACGTGTCAATAACCTCGACCTCCCAGGACCTGGCGTCGAATCTCGAAGAAGTGTGCCCCAAAGCACAATAATACGTGTGTGTGTGTCAAAATAACTATGGACAAGAAACAGCGGTCTCCCTAGAGCACCCTGTCTTTCCATCAAAAATACAACAGCAGCACAAATATGAGAGCGGTAGGACCTCTACCCCCTCCTCACGTAAAATCAACACACACTTGACACAGTAACACACACAATCACACGTATGGGTTTTGACAGACCCTGAAATAAAAGACACAAATAATTTCCACATGCTGGCGCCACCGTTCTATGCCGTGACTAGTCAACCTGAAAAGGACTCAAAAAATCTATTAAAATTAGAACGAAGGTGTTCTACAAATTACTTTTAAGTTGGTGCGCTCGGCAACCCTAATATGAATAATAACCTGTTCAGCAAATATCTTACAGTAATTTCCTCCCATTCCTATTTCAAATATTAACGTTAATAAAGCACCATTTATCGAATGTAACGGGTTCCGCATTTGCAAGGATAAAAAGCACGCACGCACGCCGAGCACATTACATATGACTAAAGGAAAAACAAATATCTAACAAACACTTTGGCCACGCGCCAACGGACACTTAAAACATTGAGTGCCAGTGCAAGAAAAACTCTAAACAACAAGGAAAGAAACATGACTATTTACAAAGTTCCCCGGCCAAATCTAACTACATAATTGAAATAATCCAATTGTTGTACATCACCGCTCTGCTTGTAGAACTAAGGACATCCTCCTCAGCCCATTGCCCCTATGGACAAATTAGCACTCCATAGTAGTCGTCTGCGTTGATCTGTTGAAGTTCATCCCAATTCCAAACCACGTGCTGATCATCTTGGTATCGACTCCTTGGCAGAAAAGTTCAATGTTAATTATTTTACCTATCTATAATCGCTTGCAGGTTACTCAGTTCACCCACAATTGTCCTAATGCGATTAATAGCGAAGACTGGCCCTAAATATCTCGCACACACGCACAATAAAACACATATAAAATACACTGCAATATGTACATAAATATACACCTTGAGACCACGTCACTGGCTCGTTAACAAGTTTAAGATCTTGGCTGCACTAGCAGTCGCTATCTTGCTCGGTATTTCCGTCCTGTACTGTGGACCTTTGCTCCGGTGAGCGCTAATTAGTGTGTTACAAGACTTCCCCCTTAGAGCTGAAATCGTCGTCTTTAAGTAAATGTTACAAGTTATCACGCACTGGCGTGAAATATTTACCTCACAAAATAAAGTTGATTCCAGAATTAATTTTAAAAAAATGTATTCGAGCTTTAAAATTCGATAATGCAATCGCTGTGACTTTAGTTCCTCAGAGATCCCAAATAAAATGACAACCAAATTCAGAGCGTTAAAATCTCGATACAAACTGGCGTGAAGTAAGCCCCTCACGGCTCCACAAATAATGACTTCTAATAATTTCGAGCGTCAAAAATCACAATACAAACTGGCGTGAAGTAAGCCCCTCACGGCTCCAAAACGATTGACTTAGATTGGCGTCAGGCCAAACCATTTATTAGAAAACTGACAGGGCGGAGGAGTGGGGTGGAGTCGGATAAAAACTTCCAGAGTTTTTGTCTCACAAAGATGGGACTAGTGTCATTCTTCTTCAAATAAATCAAACGTCTCAATTCGCTCGTGCGGAGATTAATCCGTTCGGCGGTTCTCTAGATAACCATTTCCGCGGGCTTTTTACTACTGACGCTGTCCACCGCGTGGTCATGGCTTGGTCTCTTGTGGTTGGCTGATTCAATCGTATGTTCGTTGCAAGTGCCTCGTGATCCTTCCTTTATGCTTCCAATTTTGGTACAGTAGTTGCTCAATTTGGCCTTGAACCCGACTAATCCTAGCCGTCCCCCAAGAATAGCTACCAGCTCAGCTCCTGTTGCAATATTACGAAATGCTAGCCTCCCTTATATCCATGTCGACTTCCTCAAGTACTGCCTGGGCCGTAATAATAATAATAATAATAAATATGAATACTTATTTATCGAAGATCCATAAGGGTTCAATTGTTATGTAGCTCCTATATTGGCCTTGCATGTATGCTGTGATGCCTGTTTGTTTCGCCTGGTAGGCCTAATTTATTTCTGTTTGAAATATGTTACTATTTATATATGTATTTATTTCGTTATCTTTCCTTCGTACCTTCTGGAGACACATTTCTGTTTATTTTTCGTTTTAATTTATTATTTATTTTCTTTTGGCAATCTTGGGATTGGCATAGTATTTAATTTATTCCTGATCAGATGCTCTACCCCCCAATCTTAATAGTTTTTAGGCGTAATTGTTTTCTACCTTTCTTTCTGTTTATTTTAAAAATTTAATTTTAATGCTAATTGTTTGCCGTAATTTCGATTTGACATGTGGTCGTTTGCTCTAGTGGCCATGTTTGTTGTTGTTTTGCCGAAATGCATCCTGGTCTCGATGTCAGTCTCTTGGCGTCGAGCGGTAAACTCAAACGTGTTCTGGTGTTAACTTAATATGTTTTTTTATTTAACCTTGTCGGTTTAACCTTGTGTTTTTGGTGAATGTTCCTGTGTTTTTTCTCCGTCATGCAAATTACTGATTTTGTTTCTGATCCAATTTTATTTAATTTATTTAATTTTAAATTTGTCGTTACATGTGGTGGCCTGGACATCTGCATGTCGGATCGGTATTGCATTCCCTTGTAAATTATCAAGCCCGTTCTCATTTAATTATGCCTGTACTTTTATTTTAATCTTTGGGCTTTAACATTTTAATTTTAATTTAATTCTTTCCTTTTGTTGGCTTTGCAAGGAAGCATGTTAAGCGGTCTCTTGCCTTCTTGGTAAATTATGCTGGTTGATGCATGTTCTCTTTTCTGGTGGATGTGTTTTTGTTAAATTTTAACATTAAATTTTTATTTTAATTTTTTTTAAGCAACTGTTGTGACATTATTTCGTCGTCGGCAGTTATGTCGGTTATTGGGGGGTGTCTGTAGAATAGCCTGTGCGTTGTCCCCTTCTCCATCTTCCTTCCACTCCTTTGGAGCTCTTCTGTTGGGACATGTCATCTGGAGGTGATTTTGCTGCGGAGGCGATGCGGACCTTTGAATAAAAGCTAAGTAGGCCCATCCACGCTGGCCGTCCACGGTGTCATTCTGGTAGCAGACCCCGCTCGAGTTCGCTTCCGTAACTATCCCCTCCTCTATACCCGCAGGCTCGTTTTATGGACCCGTCTAGTGCTGATGGAGCGGTTGTTGGTGGGATCTTTTCATAGCAGTGCACTTGAGGTTATGTAAAGCTAATACTTTTCGTTTGTTTTATTTCATGTTTGCCTCTGAATATCCATGTGTTGAGCTGTAAGTGACCTGTTTAGAAGCGAGGCGTTTGCTCCTGTATTTTACCCTGGTTGTATGCAGCATCCCCACTGAAAAAGAAGCTCGGTGAATGAGTGACATGTGTTCTTGGCATGGGAAATGGGGATTTCTTAATATTCTGATAGCCTACATGCTACGAGTGAAGTCATCCTGGAGCCCTGTCTGTAGCTGTTCGGCATGTGTTTTGTGCCATTTTTTGTAATTTAGCTTCCTGATCTCGAGCCAAGCAAGCGGTGACTTCTGCAGTTCTGGGCAGCATTGTGCATGATCTTGTATAGTATGGTGGCTGTGTTCGAGTGTCAGCCTAAACTATGGTGGTGGTAATTGGTAGTTACGGTATTGTTGTGAAAGAGTAAACTGTCCTCGTAATTCCTAAAATTTGTTTCCTTCTATATTGCCTGTCTGCATTCTGTGTTTATTTTAAATGGCCGACAACAATAGTGTTTTCGATTTAATTGACTTAAGAGATAACCTTGTGAATTTGGAGAGTTCTTCTGGGGTTGAACGTGAATCACCTCTGTTTACTAGGTCTGAGGTTTTGGGATCGATTTCTAGTAGTAGTTTGCCTGCCCCTCTATTGTCCCGTTCCGGCTCGCCCAGACCTCTTAATCCTGCATACGGTCATTCTTCTCATGTTACGTCACCTAGTGATTTCCTTGGTACTGCCGACCCGTTGCATCCCAGTTCTTTCTCTGGCAATGTAAATGTTTTGTCTCCTGTAGGGGGTGTGCGAGAGGGCTACACTGGTAACAATGTCTCTTTTCCTAATGCTACGTACTCCCCTTCCGTTAATTATGGGTCGATTCCTCACCCTATTTCTAGTTTCTTAACTAAGTTAAAGCATTTCAACCTTGATGACGTTACCCAAGTGGTTCAATTTTTAAAGCAAGTGGTCGAATTCGGTAACCATGCCTCGATTTATGGGATGTAGGAAAATCAGATTTTCCAACTGTTATATCCTGTTGCTTCGGGTATGCTGCGCGATAAGCTAATTGAAGCTATCCACCTCCGCATGTCCTTAGCCATGTTTATTAGGGAAGTGTTGTGGTTTTTTGTCCCTGTAAGCGCTCCATGTACTCTCGAGCAAAAGTTCCTTTATCGTGTCCAAAAGTTGGACGAGTCACTTTGCGACTATATCAGTGACATTAAGGTATATGTCCAGGTATTTGCATCCCCTTTAACTGAACGACAGTTGGTGTCATCGATTGTAAATGGGTTTTCGCCTCAATATAGGTCATACATGACTATGTGTACCAGGCCTTCGTCATTTGTCGAGCTGAAACAGGTCGTTTTAGAGGCTATGGCTGTGAAACATGCAGATTCCCTTCGTGTAGCTATTGTTCCTCCTCCTTCCTTGATGTCTCGTCCCCCTCCTTCCTTGATGTATCGTCCCCCGCCTAAGGTTATGTTCCATCCAAGACCCAATATTAAGTGCCATACGTGCGGTGGCGTGGGACATGTCAAGAAGGTGTATCCGAGTAACCAGGTTGTGTATCGCCAATGACGGGATGTTGTGGAGACCAACTCGGGTGTTTCTTCTAAGGATATTTCTGTGCATGTGAATTTGGGAAAACCCATTGAAGTTTCTGGTCGCCCTACCAATGAAAGTCTTGATAACTCGTTGAAAACTAAATCTTCGCGTGCTAATTCTGCTTATGTCGCTGACCTATCTAACCTGTCGGTGAGCAATGTCGTGGCAAGTCAGCCTAATTCTAAACACAATGTGAAACCTGTGGTGCGGGTGCCCTCGTCATCTACTTGTAATCGTTTTAGAGTGAATAATGATTTTGGAATTTCTCCTGTTGCTAAAGGAATATCCCCGTTTATTGAAATTTGTGTTAATGACGAGCCCGTTTCTGCATTGCTTGATTCTGGTAGTGTCGCATCCTTTATAAGCGAGGACTGGTTTTTATCTATGGAGTGTGTTTGCAAATTTCCTGAGTTAGAGCCTAACAATGAATCTTTTATTTCGGCAAATTGTTCAAACTTAAATATTTTGGGTAGTATGACAGTCAAAATCCATATTCTAAATTTTTCTTGGAAGTTTAAATTTTTGGTTGCCAGAAATCTTTCTTGTTCTGTGCTCATTGGAGCAAATTTCATGTCACACGTTGGTATGCTTCATGATTTTGGTGCTCGCAACTTATGGTTTAAGTTTAATCCGCAGTGTAAATTATCATTTAACCCGATTTTATCTTCTCCTGCTGTCAATTCTGATAGTGGACCTGTGACTATAGAGGATCTTTATCTAGAAAATTTAACGAGTCTTCAAAAGGATGCAATAAAGAGGTTATGTCAGGAGTATAGTGATGTATTTAATGACAAGTTGGGTGTAACCCATTTGATGGAATACAAGATTGAGCTAACCGATTCTGTGCCGGTGCGTTCCAGCCCGTATCGCCTTGCCAAGCCCAAGATGGCTGAACTTCGTACGATTATCGATAAAATGTTAGAAGAAGGTGTAATCCAACCGTCTATCTCTGCCTACTCAACCCCTGTATTTCTTGTGCCAAAACCTAACGGTGGTTTTCGGCCGGTGGTCGACTATAGGGCTCTTAATCAAAAGGTAGTTTTGCAATCCATCCCTTTGCCGGACCTTCATACTTGTTTTAGTTGGTTTCGCAACGCGAAGGTGTTCACGATCCTCGATTTAAACTCTTCTTACTTCCAAATTCCCCTCTCTCCGGAATCCATGCATGTTACTGCTTTTTCCACTTACTGGAACCTGTTTGAGTATGCCCGCGCCCCGTTTGGCCTATCCACCGGAGCCGCTGTGTTGAGCAGACTTCTGGACAAGGTGTTTTCAGAAATTAAATTCAAGTTTGTGTACCACTATCTTGACGATGTGGTGATCTATTCTGAGTTCTTCGAGGAACACGTTGATCATCTGAAAGTTGTACTTGATCGGTTGCGTGACGCTGGCCCTGCCGTCAAATTGTCCCAGGTTTCCTTTGCCAAGCCCAAAATTTCCATCTAAAGTCATATTGTTTCCGCATCTGGTATCTCCGTGGACCAGTCTCGTACTCAGGCCATTAGAGATTTTAAACCACCCAAGAACGCCAAGGGTGTTGCTCGTTACATTGGCATGGTGAACTTCTTCCGTAAGTTTATCAGTAACTTTGCCGACCGTGCTGCTCCTCTAAATCAATTACGCAAAAAGGCTGTGAAGTTTGAGTGGGGTCCCTCTCAGCAGGCATCCTTCGATGATCTTAAGCTTGTGCTCTCGAACGCTCCTGTGTTAGCC
Organism: Meconema thalassinum; assembly: GCA_946902985.2. NCBI lineage: Eukaryota > Metazoa > Arthropoda > Insecta > Orthoptera > Tettigoniidae > Meconema > Meconema thalassinum. The sequence goes on along the minus strand of OX336388.2, from coordinate 255,604,873 downwards.
ATTCCGGATTTTGGGAATCAGTTCATTGTGCAGACTGATGCGTCTGGTCATGGTGTTAATTGTGTCCTTCAGCAAGAATCTGATCTGGGTAGGCAACCCATTGCATACGCTTCTCGTACCTTAACGGACGCAGAGAGGAAGTATTCCATATACGAACTTGAGGGTTTAACTGTGTTGTTCGTTCTAGAAAAATTCCGTATGTATCTTGAGCACACTAAGTTTCTACTTGATACCGATAACCAAGCCTTGAGCTGTGTCTGAGGGAAACCCCGTAAAACTGGTAGGATTTCCAGATGGGCAACTAGGATTCTGTCATTCCAATTCATTGTCCAACATATTCGTGGGTCCGAAAATGCGGTAGCTGATTCATTAAGCCGCATGTATGAGGAATCAGCCGAAGAGGATATTCAAGAATGTGAACCCGTAAACCTTGTATCTGCTGTAAATTGTGTCAATGTCGTTCTTAGCAGTTCCCCTGTGCTTTTTGATGATGTGAGACGATTCCAGAAAGAAGATCCCTCCTTAATTAGCCTAATTGACCGAACCAATTCTGGTGAATTGATCAAGCCCTACTCTCTGAAGGACGGTGTACTGTGTTATTCGTCTCGTCATGACCGTCTACCTAAAATTGTGCTCTCGTCAGTCCTCATTCCGGAAATCTTTCGTTACTATCACGAATCTCCTATTGGTGGCCACCTAGGAGTATTCAAGACCCGAGCTAAAATCAGACAGTTTTTCATTTGGCAAAGTAAGGATGGCGACATCAGGAGGCTCATTAGAAATTGTGCTGCATGTAGTATTAGCAAACCTCCGGTTTCTACTAAGGTTGGCCTGTTGTCATCCGAACCGGCATCTAGACCCATGGATAGGCTTTTTATCGACCATGTTGTGCCGTTCCCACGTTCTGGTCGGGGAAACCAATTTGCGCTTGTTTGCACTGACGGTTTCACCCGGTTTAGTTGGATTTTCCCCACCAGACAGGCTACGACCAGTTCCGTCTTAAAGTGTCTTAATTCCATCTTTTCATCCTTTGGGCCATGTCAGTACCTGGTATCAGATAATGCCAAGTGCTTTGTATCTCATCAGTTACGTCAATTCGTGTTCGATTATACTATTTCGCATGTAACCACCACTCCCTATGTTCCCAACATGTCTCTCGCTGAGCGAGTCAATCGTAATCTCCGTTCTGCTCTGATTGCTGTCCACCACGACGACCATTCCAAGTGGGATTCTAATTTGCATTGGCTCAATTTTGCTTTCAATACCGCCGTGCATGAGAGCACGCAAGCTACCCCTTTTTCGTTAATGTTTTCCTTTATGGCTAATTCTCCGTTGTCCAATCTGTGGAACCTGCACATCTCCCTCCAGACAGTTTCACGCCCGAGGTTATGAGGGCGAAATTCGACAAGGCTAGAGAGAATATTAAGGTATCACATGACCAACTTGCCAAGCGACACAATGCCTGTCGCAGGCCTGCTGATTTGGAAATCGGAGATGTTGTATACATCCGCAATTTCGAGCCCAAGGGCGACAGTAATCTAGTTTCAAGCAAGTTGACCCCTCGTTTTAAAGGCCCATGTTATGTAGAGGCATTCTTGACTGCTGTTACTCTTCTTGTTCGAAACCCTAAGGCCAACAAAATTTCTAGAGTGCATCTGTCGCACATTAAGCGAGGTGGAGATGTTTCTAATGAGGAAATGCTACCATAAATTTTTTAAACCGATCTTTGTATAATGTAGAGTATCCCTAACCTTCATTGAAGCCTTCTGGTATTTTGAATTGGATATGAAAACTCTACTGGGATACAGCTTGTAAATGTTGGGAAATTCCCATTTGTATGGTAAATTGTAAAATTGAAACTAATTTTGATGTTTGCATAAAAGATGCTAGCATGTAAGTTGGACTCGGTGGGAGACCTAACCCATGTAATCTTGAAAGGTACTTCTAGTCTGTAAAATGGTAAACTTGTTAATGAAATTTTGTAAGCACGGATCTAGGGCATGGTCAGAAATATTTTCTTCATTTAAATTCAACTTTGTTTCTCTTTTGTAAAATGTAGTAAGAAATTGTAATTTCTGTAAACCTTTTTTGAAATAAGATAAACTTCTGTTTTGTAAATGGCTGCCCACGCGTCGAATGATATCTGGCACATTGCTTCCACCTACTTCGTTTAAAGCGAACTACATTGGACTTATGAAAATTTACCTAACGAGTCTCGGACTATGAAAGCACTGCATGTGCTGGTGTTCTGCGTTTATGAAGACTTATGGACACAGTGATGCTGTTGACTATGTGGTTTGCGAGGTGATCAATTATCCCATAACTGATAATCTGTCCCTGCACTCTTCCTAACCAAAACGATGCGGTTTCATCCATCAATTGGAGTTAACTGGTGAACATTACCTTCGGCAATCATGCTTGGTGAATCGACTAGTTAAGGAGTACTGTCTATCTCTAGGGATATTCGTGAACGGTGTTCACGCTTAAGGGAGGGAGACTGTTACGTGCAAGAGCCCGTCCCGACGTTTCAAACATGTATCTACCCCTGGATGGAATTCATGACATTTTGAATCGACCGCCTGGTGACTTGATTCCGTTTGTGAACACGAGATAGCAGCTGCTGTCGGACTTCGGGGGTGTCTTCACGTGGTTCCTTCTTCTCGAATAGAATGCGTTGGTTGTGCCTTATTAAACTCATCCTATTCCAGTCATGATTGATGGCTATTATATTCTACGTCATAAACAAAAGTATATATATACTTCGTGATACCGCCAAATTTGTTACATAATTATGACATTGTTGATTGATGTGTCAAGCCTTGATTGGACGATGAATATTTACATGAATGCAGTTCGGTTTCTGATGCGGATTTTTCTCCGCCATCTGGTGGGATTCCTTGGTCTGTCATCAAGAAGCAAAAAGCCTGTTGGTGTGAGATAGTATCTCTCCGTCGACCTGGGTGCGATGGCCCCCAGACTTTACAAAATATCATAAGTTAAAAGGAAACTAAGACGATGCATGTGCTCCTAGGCATTTATGTCTTAATTTGCCGTGATGATGACGTGTGGTTTGTTCATTTACTGGCTACAAGAAGGAAAGCCTCGTGGAAGATCGAAGCAGCTTGGGTATACTTCCGCTGCAATGTTCAGGCAGTTCATATTTTTATATATTTTTTTAAATGTGTTAATTATTTTATTTTTATTGTGTCTCCTCTGAAAAGTTTAAGGTACGTCATTAAATTTTATTTATATTGTTATGTAGCTCCTATATTGGCCTTGCATGTATGCTGTGATGCCTGTTTGTTTCGCCTGGTACGCCTAATTTATTTCTGTTTGAAGTATGTTACTATTTATATATGTATTTATTTCGATACCTTTTCTTCGTACCTTCTGGAGACACATTTCTGTTTATTTTTCGTTTTAATTTATTATTTATTTTCTTTTGGCAATCTTGGGATTGGCATAGTATTTAATTTATTCCTGATCCGATGCTCTACCCCCAATGTTAATAGTTTTTAAGCGTAATTGTTTTCTACCTTTCTTTCTGTTTATTTTAAAAATTTAATTTTAATGCTAATTGTTTGCCGTAATTTCGATTTGACATGTGGTCGTTTGCTCTAGTGGCCATGTTTGTTGTTGTTTTGCCGAAATGCATCCTGGTCTCGATGTCAGTCTCTTGGCGTCGAGCGGTAAACTCAAACGTGTTCTGGTGTTAACTTAATATGTTTTTTTATTTAACCTTGTCGGTTTAACCTTGTGTTTTTGGTGAATGTTCCTGTGTTTTTTCTCCGTCATGCAAATTACTGATTTTGTTTCTGATCCAATTTTATATAATTTATTTAATTTTAAATTTTTCGTTACATGTGGTGGCCTGGACCTCTGCATGTCGGATCGGTATTGCATTCCCTTGTAAATTATCAAGCCCGTTCTCATTTAATTATGCCTGTACTTTTATTTTAATCTTTTGGCTTTAACATTTTAATTCTAATTTAATTCTTTTCTTTTGTTGGCTTTGCAAGCAAGCATGTTAAGCGGTCTCTGGCCTTCTTGGTAAATTATGCTGGTTGATGCAATATCTCTTTTCTGGTGGAAGTGTTTTTGTTAAATTTTAACATTAAATTCTTATTTTAAATTTTTTAAGCAACTGTTGTGACATTATTTCGTCGGCGGCAGTTCTATCGGTTATTGGGGGTGTCTGTAGAATAGCCTGTGCGTTGTCCCCTTCTCCATCTTCATTCCACTCCTTTGGAGCTCTTCTGTTGGGACATGTCATCTGGAGGTGATTTTGCTGCGGAGGCGATGCGGACCTTTGAATAAAAGGTAAGTACGGCCATCCACGCTGGCCGTCCACGGTGTCAATTACCTAGGGTGAAAGTTTTCCTTACAACAGGATCCAACGCAGCTGAACAAATCAGTCTGAAACAAGTGGTGCTCATATAGTGAATTGAAGTTTTAGCAGGGAGATAAATAGATACGTTTACGTATAGTAAGGAAATTCCAAAAAATTTTGTAAATCTTAATTAAAGCAAGCCATTTCGAAACCTTATTTGATATATTCGTAGTAATGGTCTTTGATAAGAAAACAGAATAGTTGTATTTGTGAAGTATATATAATATTTGGAACTCAGTAGATAATAACTACTTCTAATGACTCTGTGCATCAATTTGTCTGTATACAATTTATTTTCATGCATATATGAGTTTAACTTGAGATATATTTTTATGTTATATTTGGGATATTAAAAACGAGTGTGGCCTCTCGCCACCATGGGTTACAATGTGCGACTTCAAATGACTTTTTTGAGCGAATTTAACTTGACATTCATTACATGAGTACGGTTTCTCGCCGCTATGGGTTAACATGTGAATCTTCAAATATTCTCTACGAGCAAATTTGCCATGACATATACCACATGAATGTGGCATCTCACCACTATTGCTGAACATATGTTTCTTCAAATTTCCAGTCTTAGTAAATTTAGCATTACATATATTACATGAAACTGGCTTCTCTCAGGTATGAGTTAACATGTGATTTTTGAAATATGCTGTCTGAGAATATTTTGTTTGACATATGCTACATGACTAAGGCTCTCCTCCAGTATGGATTCTTATGTGTTTCTTCAAACTTTCCTTGATATAAACTTGGCTTCGCATATAATACATTCGTAAGGCTCGTCGCCTCTATGGCTCAACATATGTTTCTTTAAATTCCAATTCTTAGCAAATCCCGCATCGCATATACCGCATGGATATGGCTTCTGGTCATATATTAGCTAGTCTCCATCCACGTTAGAACGTTGATTACATCAAGTATTACTAGTAAGGTTCTTTCCCACATGGTGCATCTGACAAGTTCCTTCATGTGCTGTGCTAGTATATTTTCCTCCATTATTACTGTTACGTGCAAGAGCTCGTCCCAACGTTTCAAACATGTATCTACCCCTGGATGGAATTCATGACATTTTGAATCGACCGCCTGGTGACTTGATTCCGTTTGTGAACACGAGATAGCAGCTGCTGTCGGACTTCGGGGGTGTCTTCAAGGGGTTCCTTCTTCTCCAATAGAATGCGTTGGTTGTGCCTTATTAAACTCATCCTATTCCAGTAATGTTTGATTGCTATTATATTCTACGTCATAAACAAAAGAATATATATACTTCATGATACCGCCAAATTAGTTACTTAATTATGACATTGTTGATTGATGTGTCAAGCCTTGATTGGACGATGAGTATTTACATGAATGCAGTTCGGTTTCTGACGCGGATTTTTCTCCGCCATCTTGTGGGATTCCTTGGTCTGTCATCAAGAAGCAAGAAGCCTGTTGGTGTGAGATCGTATCTCTCCGTCTCCCTGGGGGCGCTGGCCCCCAGGCTTTACAAAATATAATATGTTAAAGGAAACTAAGAAGATGCATGTGCTCCTAGGCATTTATGTCTTAATTTGCCGTGAAGATGACGTGTGGTTTGTTCATTTACTGGCTACAAGAAGGAAAGCCTCGTGGATGATCGAAGCAGCTTGGCTATACTTCCGCTGCAATGTTCAGGCAGTTCATATTTTTATATATTTTTTTAAATGTGTTAATTATTTTATATTTACCGTGTCTCCTCTGAAAAGTTTAAGGTACGTCATTAAATTTTATTTATATTGTTATGTAGCTCCTATATTGGCCTTGCATGTATGCTGTGATGCCTGTTTGTTTCGCCTGGTAGGCCTAATTTATTTCTGTTTGAAATATGTTACTATTTATATATATATTTATTTCGTCTTTTCTTCGTACCTTCTGGAGACACATTTCTGTTTATTTTTCGTTTTAATTTATTATTTATTTTCTTTTGGCAATCTTGGGATTGGCATAGTATTTAATTTATTCCTGATCCGATGCTCTACCCCCAATGTCAATAGTTTTTAGGCGTAATTGTTTTCTACCTTTCTTTCTGTTTATTTTTAAAAAATTAATTATAATGCTAATTGTTTGCCGTAATTTCGATTTGACATGTGGTCGTTTGCTCTAGTGGCCATGTTTGTTGTTGTTTTGCCGAACTGCATCCTGGTCTCGATGTCAGTCTCTTGGCGTCGAGCGGTAAACTCAAACGTGTTCTGGTGTTAACTTAATATGTTTTTTTATTTAACCTTGTCGGTTTAACCTTGTGTTTTTGGTGAATGTTCCTGTGTTTTTTCTCCGTCATGCAAATTACTGATTTTGTTTCTGATCCAATTTTATTTAATTTATTTAATTTTAAATTTTTCGTTACATGTGGTGGCCTGGACCTCTGCATGTCGGATCGGTATTGCATTCCCTTGTAAATTATCAAGCCCGTTCTCATTTAATTATGCCTGTACTTTTATTTTAATCTTTTGGCTTTAACATTTTAATTCTAATATAATTCTTTTCTTTTGTTGGCTTTGCAAGCAAGCATGTTAAGCGGTCTCTTGCCTTCTTGGTGAATTATGCTGGTTGATGCATGTTCTCTTTCCTGGTGGATGTGTTTTTGTTAAATTTTAATATTAAATTTTTATTTTAATTTTTCTTAAGCAACTATTGTGACATTATTTCGTCGGCGGCAGTTATGTCGGTTATTGGGGGGTGTCTGTACAATAGCCTGTGCGTTGTCCCCTTCTCCATCTTCCTTCCACTCCTTTGGAGCTCTTCTGTTTGGACATGTCATCTGGAGGTGATTTTGCTGCGGAGGCGATGCGGACCTTTGAATAAAAGCTAAGTAGGCCCATCCACGCTGGCCGTCCACGGTATCATTCTGGTAGCAGACCGCGCTCGAGTTCGCTTCCGTAACTATCCTCTCCTCTATACCCGCAGGCTCGTTTTATGGACTCGTCTTGTGCTGATGGAGCGGTTGTTGGTGGGATCTTGTCATAGCAGTGCACTTGATGTTATGTAAAGCTAATCCTTGTCGTTTGTTTTATTTCATGTTTGCCTCTGAATATCCATGTGTTGAGCTGTAAGTGACCTGTTTAGAAGCGAGGCGTTTGCTCCTGTATTCTACCCTGGTTGTATGCAGCATCCCCACTGAAAAAGAAGGTCGGTGAATGACTGACATGTGTTCTTGGCATTGGGTTTCTTAATATTCTGATAGCCTACATTCTACGAGTGAAGTCATCCTGGAGCCCTGTCTGTAGCTGTTCGCCATGTGTTTTGTGCCAATTTTTGTAATTTAGCTTTCTGATCTCGAGCCAAGCAAGCGGTGACTTCTGCAGTTCTGGGCTGCATTGTGCATGATCTTGTATAGTATGGTGGCTGTGTTCGAGTGTCAGCCTAATCTATGGTGGTGGTAATTGGTAGTTACGGTATTGTTGTGAAAGAGTAAACTGTCCTCGTAATTCCTAAAATTTGTTTCCTTCTATATTGTCTGTCTGCATTCTGTGTTTTTTTTAAATGGCCGACAACAATAGTGTTTTCGATTTAATTGACTTAAGAGATAACCTTGTGAATTTGGAGAGTTCTTCTGGGGTTGAACGTGAATCACCTCTGTTTACTAGGTCTGAGGTTTTGGGATCGATTTCTAGTAGTAGTTTGCCTGCCCTTCTATTGACCCGTTCCGGCTCGCCCAGACCTCTTAACCCTGCATACGGTCATTCTTCTCATGATACGTCACCTAATGATTTCCTTGGTACTGCCGACCCGTTGCATCCCAGTTCTTTCTCTGGCAATGTAAATGTTTTGTCTCCTGTAGGGGGTGTGCGAGAGGGCTACCCTGGTAACAATGTCTCTTTTCCTAATGCTACGTACTCCCCTTCCGTTAATTATGGGTCGATTCCTCACCCTATTTCTAGTTTCTTAACTAAGTTAAAGCATTTCAACCTTGATGACGTTACCCAAGTTGTTCAATTTTTAAAGCAAGTGGTCGAATTGGGTAACCATGCCTCGATTTTTGGGATGTCGGAAAATCATATTTTCCAACTGTTAAATCCTGTTGCATCCGGTATGCTGCGCGATAAGCTAATTGAAGCTACCCACCTCCGCATGTCCTTAGCCATGTTTATTAGGGAAGTGTTGTGTTTTTTTGTCCCTGCGAGCGCCACAAGTACTCTCGAGCAAAAGTTCCTTTATCGTGTCCAAAGTTTGGACGAGTAACTTTGCGACTATGTCAGTGACATTAAGGTATACGCCCAGGTATTTGCATCCCCTTTAACTGAACGACAGTTGGTGTCATCGATTGTAAATGGGTTTTCGCCTCAATATAGGTCATACATGACTATTTTTACCAGGCCTTCCTCATTTGTCGAGCTGAAACAGGTCGTTATAGAGGCTATGGCTGTGAAACATGCAGATTCCCTTCGTGTAGCTAATGTTCCTCCTCCTTCCTTGATGTCTCGTCCCCCTCCTTCCTTGATGTCTCGTCCCCCGCCTAAGGTTATGTTCCATCCAAGACCCAATATTAAGTGCCATACGTGCGGTGGCGTGGGACATGTCAAGAAGGTGTATCCGAGTAACCAGGTTGTGTATCGCCAATGACGGGATGTTGTGGAGACCAACTCGGGTGTTTATTCTAAGGATATTTCTGTGCATGTGATTTTGGGAAAACCCTGTGAAGTTTCTGGTCGCCCTACCAACGAAAGTCTTGATAACTCGTTGAAAACTAAATCTTCACGTGCTAATTCTGCTTATGTCGCTGACCTACCTAACCTGTCGGTGAGCAATGTCGTGGCAAGTCAGCCTAATTCTAAACATAATGTGAAACCTGTGGTGCGGGTGTCCTCGTCATCTACTTGTAATCGTTTTAGAGTGAATAAAGATTTTGGAATTTCTCCTGTGGCTAAAGGAATATCCCCGTTTATTGAAATTTGTGGTAATGACGAGCCTGTTTCTGCATTGCTTGATTCTGGTAGTGTCGCATCCTTTATAAGCGAGGACTGGTTTTTATCTATGAAGTGTGTTTGCAATTTTCCTGAGTTAGAGCCTAACAATGAATCTTTTATTTCGGCAAATTGTTCAAACTTAAATATTTTGGGTAGTATGGCAGTCAATATCCATATTCTAAATTTTTCTTGGAAGGTTAAATTTTTTGTTGCCAGAAATCTTTCTTGTTCTGTGCTCATTGGAGCTAATTTCATGTCACACGTTGGTATGCTTCTTGATTTTGGTGCTCGCAACTTATGGTTTAAGTTTAATCCGCAGTGTAAATTATCATTTAACCCGATTTAATCTTCTCCTGCTGTCAATTCTGTTAGTGAACCTGTGACTATTGAGGATCTTGATCTGGAAAATTTAACGAGTCTTCAAAAGGATGCAATAAAGAGGTTATGTCAGGAGTATAGTGATGTATTTACTGACAAGTTGGGTGTAACCCATTTGATGGGATACAAGATTGTGCTAACCGATTCTGTGCCGGTGCGTTCCAGCCCGTATCGCCTTGCCCCGCCAAAGATGGCTGAACTTCGTAAGTTTATCGATAAAATGTTAGAAGAAGGTGTAATCCAACCGTCTATCTCTGCCTACTCAACCCCTGTATTTCTTGTGCCAAAACCTAACGGTGGTTTTCGGCCGGTGGTCGACTATAGGGCTCTTAATCAAAAGGTAGTTTTGCAATCCATCCCTTTGCCGGACCTTCATACTTGTTTTAGATGGTTTCGCAACGCGAAGGTGTTCACGATCCTCGATTTAAACTCTTCTTACTTCCAAATTCCCCTCTCTCCGGAATCCATGCATGTTACTGCTTTTTCCACTGACTGGAACCTGTTTGAGTATGCCCGCGTCCCGTTTGGCCTATCCACCGGAGCCGCTGTGTTGAGCAGACTTCTGGACAAGGTGTTTTCAGAAATTAAATTCAAGTTTGTGTACCACAATCTTGACGATGTGGTGATCTATTCTGAGTCCTTCGAGGAACACGTTGATCATCTGAAAGTTGTACTTGATCGGTTGCGTGACGCTGGCCTTACCATCAAATTGTCCAAGGTTTCCTTTGCCAAGCCCAAGATTTCCTTCTAGGGTCATATTGTTTCCGCATCTGGTATCTCCGTGGACCAGTCTCGTACTCAGGCCATCAGAGATTTTAAACCACCCAAGATCGCCAAGGGTGTTGCTCGTTACATTGGCATGGTGATATTCTTCCGTAAGTTTATCAGTAACTTTGCCGACCGTGCTGCTCCTCTAAATCAATTACGCAAAAAGGCTGTGAAGTTGGAGTGGGGTCCCTCTCAGCAGGCAGCCTTCGAAGATCTTAAGCTTGCGCTCTCTAACGCTCCTGTGTTAGCCATTCCAGATTTTGGGAAGCAGTTCATTGTGCAGACAGATGCGTCTGGTCGTGGTGTTGGTTGTGTCCTTCTGCAAGAATCTGATCTGGGTAGGCAACCCATTGCATACGCTTCTCGTATCTTAACGGACGCAGAGAGGAAGTATTCCATATACGAACTTGAGGGTTTAGCTGTGTTGTTCGCTCTAGAAGAATTCCGTATGTATCTTGAGCACACTAAGTTTCTACTTGAGACCGATAACCAAGCCTTGAGCTGTGTCTTAGGGAAACCACGTAAAACTGGTAGGATTGCCAGATAGGCAACTAGGATTCTGCCATTCCAGTTCACTGTCCACCATATTCGTGGGTCCAAAAATGCGGTAACTAATTCATTAAGCCGCATGTATGAGGAATCAGCAGAAGAGGATATTCAAGAATGTGAACCCGTAAACCTTGTATCTGCTGTTAATTGTGTCAATGTCGTTCTTAGCAGTTCCCCTGTGCTTTTTTGAAGATGTGAGACGATTCCAGAAAGAAGATCCCTCCTTAATTAGCCTAAATGACCGAATCAATTCTGGTGAATTGATCAAGCCCTACTCTCTGAAGGACGGTGTACTGTGTTGTTCGTCTCGTCATGACCGTCTACCTAAAATTGTGCTCCCGTCAGTCCTCATTCCAGAAATCTTTCGTTACTATCACGAATCTCCTATTGGTGGCCACCTAGGAGTATTCAAGACTCGAGCTAAAATCAGACAGTTTTTCATTTGGCAAAGTATGGATGGCGACATCAGGAGGCTCATTAGAAATTGTGCTGCATGTAGTATTAGCAAACCTCCGGTGTCTACTAAGGTTGGCCTGTTGTCATCCGAACCGGCATATAGACCCATGGAGAGGCTTTTTATCGACCATGTTGGGCCGTTCCCACGTTCTGGTCGGGGAAACCAATTTGCGCTTGTTTGCACTGACGGTTTCACCCGGTTTAGTTGGATTTTCCCCACCAGAGGGGCTACGACCAGTTCCGTCATAAAGTGTCTTAATTCCATCTTTTCATCCTTTGGGCCATGTCAGTACCTGGTATCAGATAATGCCAAGTGTTTTGTATCTCATCAGTTCCGTCAATTCGTGTTCGATTATACTATTTCGCATGTAACCACCATTCCCTATTTTCCTAACCCGTCTCTCGCTGAGCGAGTCAATCGTAATCTCCGTTCTGCTCTGATTGCTGTCCACCACGACGACCATTCCAAGTGGGATTCTAATTTGCATTGGCTCAATTTTGCTTTCAATACCGCCGTGCATGAGAGCACGCAAGCTACCCCTTTTTTGTTAATGTTTTCCTTTATGGCTAATTCTCCGTTGTCCACTCTGTGGAACCTGCACATCTCCCTCCAGACAGTTTCACGCCCGAGGATATGAGGGCGAAATTCGACAAGGCAAGAGAGAATATTAAGGTATCACATGACCAACTTGCCAAGCGACACAATGCCTGTCGCAGGCCTGCTGATTTGGAAATCGGAGATGTTGTATACATCCGCAATTTCGAGCCCAAGGGCGACAGTAATCTAATTTCAAGCAAGTTGACCCCTCGTTTTAAAGGCCCATGTTATGTAGAGGCATTCTTGACTGCTGTTACTCTTCTTGTTCGAAACCCTAAGGCCAATAAAATTTCTAGAGTGCATCTGTCGCACATTAAGCGAGGTGGAGAGGTTTCTAATGAGGAAATGCTACCATAAATTTTGTAAACCGATCTTTGTATAATGTAGAGTATCCCTAACCTTCATTGAAGCCTTCTGGTATTTTGAATTGGATATGAAAACTCTACTGGGATACAGCTTGTAAATGTTGGGAAATTCCCATTTGTATGGTAAATTGTAAAATTGAAACTAATTTTGATGTTTGCATAAAAGATGCTAGCATGTAAGTTTGACTCGGTGGGAGACCTAACCCATGTAATCTTGAAAGGTACTTCTAGTCTGTAAAATGGTAAACTTGTTAATGAAATTTTGTATGCACGGATCTAGGGCATAGTCAGAAATATTTTCTTCAATTAAATTCAATTTTGTTTCTCTTTTGTAAAATGTAGTAAGAAATTGTAATTTCTGTAAACCTTTTTTGAAATAAGATTAACTTCTGTTTTGTAAATGGCTGCCCACGCGTCGAATGATATCTGGCACATTGCTTCCACCTACTTCGTTTAAAGCGAACTACATTGGACTTATGAAAATTTACCTAACGAGTCTCGGACTATGAAAGCACTGCATGTGCTGGTGTTCTGCGTTTATGAAGACTTATGGACACAGTGATGCTGTTGACTATGTGGTTTGCGAGGTGATCAATTATCCCATAACTGATAATCTGTCCCTGCACTCTTCCTAACCAAAACGATGCGGTTTCATCCATCAATTGGAGTTAACTGGTGAACATTACCTTCGGCAATCATGCTTGGTGAATCGACTAGTTAAGGAGTACTGTCTATCCCTAGGGATATTCGTGAACGGTGTTCACGCTTAAGGGAGGGAGACTGTTACGTGCAAGAACCCGTCCCAACGTTTCAAACATGTATCTACCCCTGGATGGAATTCATGACATTTTGAATCGACCGCCTGGTGAATTGATTCCGTTTGTGAACACGAGATAGCAGCTGCTGTCGGACTTCGGGGGGGTCTTCACGTGGTTCCTTCTTCACCAATAGAATGCGTTGGTTGTGCCTTTTTAAACTCATCCTATTCCAGCCATGATTGATGGCAATTATATTCTACGTCATAAACAAAAGAATATATATACTTCATGATACCGCCAAATTTGTTACTTAATTATGAAATTGTTGATTGATGTGTCAAGCCTTGATTGGACGATGAATATTTACATGAATGCAGTTCAGTTTCTGACGCGGATTTTTCTCCGCCATCTGGTGGGATTCCTCGGTCTGTCGTCAAGAAACAAGAAGTCTGTTGGTGAGAGATAGTATCTCTCCGTCGCCCTGGGGGCAATGGCCCCCAGGCTTTACAAAATATAATATGTTAAACGGAAACTAACTAGATGCATGTGCTCCTAGGTATTTATGTCTTAATTTGCCGTGAAGATGACGTGTGGTTTGTTCATTTATTGGCTACAAGAAGGAAAGCCTTGTGGATGATCGAAGCAGCTTGGGTATACTTCCGCTGCAATGTTCAGGCAGTTCATATTTTTATATATTTTTTTAAATGTGTTAGTTATTTTATTCTTACTGTGTCTCCTCTGAAAAGTTTAAGGTACGTCATTAAATTTTATTTACGGTATATTGTTATGTAGCTCTTATATTGGCCTTGCATGTATGCTGTGATGCCTGTTTGTTTCGCCTGGTAGGCCTAATTTATTTCTGTTTGAAGTATGTTACTATTTATATATGTATTTATTTCGTTATCTTTTCTTCGTACCTTCTGGAGACGCATTTCTGTTTATTTTTCGTTTTAATTTATTATTTATTTTCTTTTGGCAATCTTGGGATTGGCATAGTATTTAATTTATTCCTGATCCGATGCTCTACCCCCAATGTTAATAGTTTTTAGGCGAAGTAATTGTTTTCTACCTTTCTTTCTGTTTATTTTAAAAATTTAATTTTTATGCTAATTGTTTGCTGTAACTTCGATTTGACGTGTGGTCGTTTGCTTTAGTTGCCATGTTTGTTGTTGTTTTGCCGAAATGCATCCTGTTCTCGATGTCAGTCTCTTGGCGTCGAGCGGTAAATTCAAACGGGTTCTGGTGTTAACTTAACATGTTTTTTTATTTAACCTTGTCGGTTTAACCTTGTGTTTTTGGTGAATGTTCCTGTGTTTTTTCTCCGCCATGCAAATTACTGATTTTGTTTCTGATCCAATTTTATTTAATTTATTTAATTTTAAATTTTTCGTTACATGTGGTGGCCTGGACCTCTGCCTGTCGGATCGGTATTGCATTCCCTTGTAAATTATCAAGCCCGTTCTCATTTAATTATGCCTGTACTTTTATTTTAATCTTTGGGCTTTAGCATTTTAATTTTAATTTAATTCTTTTCTTTTGTTGGCTTTGCAAGCAAGCATGTTAAGCGGTCTCTTGCCTTCTTGGTAAATTATGCTGGTTGATGCATGTTCTCTTTTCTGGTGGAGGTGTTTTTGTTAAATTTTAACATTAAATTTTTATTTTAAATTTTTTTAAGCAACTGTTGTGACATTATTTCGTCGGCGGCAGTTATGTCGGTTATTGGGGGTGTCTGTAGAATAGCCTGTGCGTTGTCCCCATCTCCATCTTCCTTCCCCTCCTTTGGAGCTCTTCTGTTTGGACATGTCATCTGGAGGTGATTTTGCTGCGGAGGCGATGCGGACCTTTGAATAAAAGCTAAGTAGGCCCATCCACGCTGGCCGTCCACGGTGTCATTCTGGTAGCAGACCGCACTCGAGTTCGCTTCCGTAACTATCCCCTCCTCTATACTCGCAGGCTCGTTTTATGGACCCGTCTAGTGCTGATGGAGCGGTTGTTGGTGGGATCTTGTCATAGCAGTGCACTTGATGTTATGTAAAGCTAATCCTAGTCGTTTGTTTTATTTCATGTTTGCCTCTGAATATCCATGTGTTGAGCTGTAAGTGACCTGTTTGGAAGCGAGGCGTTTGCTCCTGTATTTTACTCTGGTTGTATGCAGCATCCCCACTGAAAAAGAAGCTCGGTGAGTTACTGACATGTGTTCTTGGCATGTGAAATGGGGATTTCTTAATATTCTGATAGCCTACATGCTACGAGTGAAGTCATCCTGGAGCCCTGCCTGTAGCTGTTCGCTATGTGTTTTGTGCCAATTTTTGTAATTTAGTTTCCTGATCTCGAGCCAAGCAAGCGGTGACTTCTGCAGTTCTGGGCAGCATTGTGCATGATCTTGTATAGTATGGTGGCTGTGTTCGAGTGTCAGTCTAATCTATGGTGGTGGTAATTGGTAGTTACGGTAGTGTTGTTAAAGAGTAAACTGTCCTCGTAATTCCAAAAATTTGTTTCCTTCTATATTGTCTGTCTGCATTCTGTGTTTTTTTTTTATTTCCGACAACAATAGTGTTTACGATTTAATTTACTTAAGAGATAACCTTGTGAATTTGGAGAGTTCTTCTGGGGTTGAACGTGAATCACCTCTGTTTACTAGGTCTGAGGTTTGGGATCGATTTCTAGTAGTAGTTTGCCTGCCCCTCTATTAACCCGTTCCGGCTCGCCCAGACCTCTTCATCCTGCATACGGTCATTCTTCTCATGTTACATCACCTAATGATTTCCTGGGTACTGCCGACCCGTTGCATCCCAGTTCTTTCTCTGGCAATGTAAATGTTTTGTCTCCTGTAGGGGGTGTGCAAGAGGGCTACCCTGGTAACAATGTCACTTTTCGTAATGCTACGTACTCCCGTTCCGATAATTATGGGTCGATTCCTCACCCTATTTCTAGTTTCTTAACTATGTTAAAGCATTTCAACCTTGATGACGTTACCCAAGTGGTTCAATTTTTAAAGCAAGTGGTCGAATTGGGTAACCATGCCTCGATTTTTGGGATGTCGGAAAATCAGATTTTCCAACTGTTATATCCTGTTGCATCCTGTATGCTGCGCGATAAGCTAATTGAAGCTATCCAGCTCCGCATGTCCTTAGCCATGTTTATTAGGGAAGTGTTGTGGTTTTTTGTCCCTGCGAACGCCCCAAGTACTCTCGAGCAAAAGTTCCTTTATCGTTTCCAAAGGTTGGACGAGTCACTTTGCGACTATGTCAGTGACATTAAGGTATATGCCCAGGTATTTGCATCCCCTTTAACTGAACGACAGTTGGTGTCATCGATTGTAAATGGGTTTTCGCCTCAATATAGGTCATACATGACTATGTGTACCAGGCCTTCGTCATTTGTCGAGCTGAAACAGGTCGTTATAGAGGCTATGGCTGTGAAACATGCAGATTCCCTTCGTGTAGCTAATGTTCCTCCTCCTTCCTTGATGTCTCGTCCCCCTCCTTCCTTGATGGCTCGTCCCCCGCCTAGGGTTAGGTTCCATCCAAGACCCAATATTAAGTGCCACACGTGCGGTGGCGTGGGACATGTCAAGAAGGTGCATCCGAGTAACCAGGTTGTGTATCGCCAATGACGGGATGTTGTGGAGACCAACTCGGGTGTTACTTCTAAGGATATTTCTGTGTTGTGAATTTGGGAAAACCCTGTGAAGTTTCTGGTCACCCTACCAATGAAAGACTTGATAACTCGTTGAAAACTAAATCTTCACGTGCTAATTATGCTTATGTAGCTGACATACCTAACCTGTCGGTGAGCAATGTCGTGGCAAGTCAGCCTAATTCTAAACATAATGTGAAACCTGCGGTGCGGGTGTCCTCGTCATCTACTTGTAATCGTTTTAGAGTGAATAATGATTTTGGAATTTCTCCTGTGGCTAAAGAAATATCGCCGTTTATTGAAATTTGTGTTAATGACGAGCCCGTTTCTGCATTACTTGATTCTGGTAGTGTCGCATCCTTTATAAGCGAGGACTGGTTTTTATCTGTGAAGTGTGTTTGCAAATTTCCTGAGTTAGAGCCTAACAATGAATCTTTTATTTCGGCAAATTGTTCAAACTTAAATATTTTGGGTGGTATGACAGTCGAAATCCATATTCAAAATTTTTCATGGAAGTTTAAATTTTTTGTTGCCAGAAATCTTTCTTGTTCTGTGCTCATTGGAGCAAATTTCATGTCACACGTTGGTATGCTCCTTGATTTTGGTGCTCGCAACTTATGGTTTAAGTTTAATCCGCAGTGTAAATTATCATTTAACCCGATTTAATCTTCTCCTGCTGTCAATTCTGTTAGTGAACCTGTGACTATTGAGGATCTTAATCTGGAAAATTTAACGAGTCTTCAAAAGGATGCAATAAAGAGGTTATGTCAGGAGTATAGTGATGTATTTACTGACAAGTTGGGTGTAACCCATTTGATAGAATACAAGATTGAGCCAACCGATTCTGTGCCGGTGCGTTCCAGCCCGTATCGCCTTGCCCCGGACAAGGTGGCTGAACTTCGTAAGATTATCGATAAAATGTTAGAAGAAGGTGTAATCCAACTGTCTATCTCTGCCTACTCAACCCCTGTATTTCTTGTGCCAAAACCTAACGGTGGTTTTCGGCCGGTGGTCGACTATAGGGCTCTTAATCAAAAGGTAGTTTTGCAATCCATCCCTTTGCCGGAACTTCATACTTGTTTTAGTTGGTTTCGCAACGCGAAGGTGTTCACGATCCTCGATTTAAACTCTTCTTACTTCCAAATTCCCCTCTCTCCAGAATCCAGGCATGTTACTGCTTTTTCCACGGACTGGAACCTGTTTGAGTATGCCCGCGTCCCGTTTGGCCTATCCACCGGAGCCGCTGTGTTGAGCAGACTTCTGGACAAGGTGTTTTCAGAAATTAAATTCAAGTTTGTGTACCACTATCTTGACGATGTGGTGATCTATTCTGAGTCCTTCGAGGAACACGTTGATCATCTGAAAGTTGAACTTGATCGGTTGCGTGACGCTGGCCTTACCGTCAAATTGTCCAAGGTTTCCTTTGCCAAGCCCAAGATTTCCTTCTAGGGTCATATTGTTTCCGCATCTGGTATCTCCGTGGACCAGTCTCGTACTCAGGCCATGAGAGATTTTAAACCACCCAAGAACGCCAAGGGTGTTGCTAGTTACATTGGCATGGTGAACTTCTTCCGTAAGTTAATCATTAACTTTGCCGACCGTGCTGCTCCTCAAAATCAATTACGCAAAAAGGCTGTGAAGTTTGAGTGGGGTCCCTCTCAGCAGGCATCCTTCGAAGATCTTAAGCTTGCGCTCTCTAACGCCCCTGTGTTAGCCATTCCGGAATTTGGGAAGCAGTTCATTTTGCAGACTGATGCGTCTGGTCGTGGTGTTGGTTGTGTCCTTCTGCAAGAATCTGATCTTGGTAGGCAACCCATTGCATACGCTTCTCGTACCTTAACGGACGCAGAGAGGAAGTATTCCATATACGAACTTGAGGGTTTAGCTGTGTTGTTCGCTCTAGAAAAATTCCGTATGTATCTTGAGCACACTAAGTTTCTCCTTGAGACCGATAACCAAGGCTTGAGCTGGGTCTTAGGGAAACCCCGTAAAACTGGTGGGATTGCCAGATGGGCAACTAGGATTCTGTCATTCCAGTTCACTGTCCACCATATTTGTGGGTCCGAAAATGCGGTAGCTGATTCATTAAACCGCATGTATGTGTAATCAGCCGAAGAGGATATTCAAGAATGTGAACCCGTAAACCTTGTATCTGCTGTAAATTGTGTCAATGTCGTTCTTAGCAGTTCCCCTGTGCTTTTTGAAGATGTGAGACGATTCCAGAAAGAAGATACCTCCTTAATTAGCCTAATTGACCGAACCAATTCTGGTGAATTGATCAAGCTCTACTCTCTGAAGGACGGTGTACTGTGTTGTTCGTCTCATCATGACCGTCTACCTAAAATTGTGCTCCCGTCAGTCCTCATTCCGGAAATCTTTCGTTACTACCACGAATCTCCTATTGGTGGCCACCTAGGAGTATTCAAGACCCGAGCTAAAAGCAGACAGTTTTTCATTTGGCAAAGTATGGATGGCGACATCAGGAGGCTCATTAGAAATTGTGCTGCATGTAGTATTAGCAAACCTCCGGTTTCTACTAAGGTTGACCTGTTGTCATCCGAACCGGCATGTAGACCCATGGAGAGGCTTTTTATCGACCATGTTGGGCCGTTCTCTCGTACTGGTCGGGGAAACCAATTTGCGCTTGTTTGCACTGACGGTTTCACCCGGTTTAGTTGGATTTTCCCCACCAGACAGGCTACGACCAGTTCCGTCATAAAGTGTCTTAATTCCATCTTTTCATCCTTTGGGCCATGTCAGTACCTGGTATCAGATAATGCCAAGTGCTTTGTATCTCATCAGTTCCGTCAATTCTTGTTCGATTATGCTATTTCGCATGTAACCACCACTCCCTATTTTCCTAACCCGTCTCTCGCTGAGCGAGTAAATCGTAATCTCCGTTCTGCTCTGATTGCTGACCACCACGACGACCATTCCAAGTGGGATTCTAATTTGCATTGGCTCAATTTTGCTTTCAACACCGCCGTGCATGAGAGCACGCAAGCTACCCCTTTTTCGTTAATGATTTCCTTTATGGCTAATTCTCCGTTGTCCAATCTGTCGAACCTGCACATCTCCTTCCAGACAGTTTCACGCCCGAGGATATGAGGGCGAAATTCGAAAGGCTAGAGAGAATATTAAGGTATCACATGACCAACTTGCCAAGCGACAACAATGCCTGTCGCAGGCCTGCTGATTTGGAAATTGGAGATGTTGTATACATCCGCAATTTCGAGCCCAAGGGCGTCAGTAATCTAGTTTCAAGCAAGTTGACCCCTCGTTTTTAAGGCCCATGTTATGTAGAGGCATTCTTGACTGCTGTTACTCTTCTTGTTCGAAACCCTAAGGCCAACAAAATTTCTAGAGTGCATCTGTCGCACAATAAGCGAGGTGGAGAGGTTTCTAATGAGGAAATGCTACCATAAATTTTGTAAACCGATCTTTGTATAATGTAGAGTATCCCTAACCTTCATTGAAGCCGTCAGGCATCTGTTCCTTCTGGAATTTTGAATTGGATATGAAAACTCTACTGGGATACAGCTTGTAAATGTAGGGAAATTCCCATTTTTATTTTAAATTGTAAAATTGAAACTAATTTTGATGTTTGCATAAAAGATGCTAGCATGTAAGTTAGACTCGGTGGGAGACCTAACCCATGTAATCTTGAAAGGTACTTCTAGTCTGTAAAATGGTAAACTTGTTAATGAAATTTCGTAAGCACGGATCTAGGGCATGGTCAGAAATATTTTCTTCATTTAAATTCAACTTTGTTTCTCTTTTGTAAAATGTAGTAAGAAATTGTAATTTCAGTAAACCTTTTTTGAAATAAGATTAACTTCTGTTTTTTAAATGGCTGCCCACGCGTCGAATGATATCTGGCACATTGCTTCCACCTACTTCGTTTAAAGCGAACTACATTGGACTTATGAAAATTTACCTAACGTGTCTCGGACTATGAAAGCACTGCAGGTGCTGGTGTTCTGCGTTTCTGAAGACTTATGGACACAGTGATGCTGTTGACTAAGTGGTTTGCGAGGTGATCAATTATCCCATAACTGATAATCTGTCCCTGCACTCTTCCTAACCAAAACGATGCGGTTTCATCCATCAATTGGAGTTAACAGGTGAACATTATCTTCGGGAAACATGCTTGGTGAATCGACTAGTTAAGGAGTACTGTCTATCTCTAGGGATATTCGTGAACGGTGTTCACGCTTAAGGGAGGGAGACTGTTACGTGCAAGAGCCCGTCCCGACGTTTCAAACATGTATCTACCCCTGGATGGAATTCATGACATTTTGAATCGACCGCCTGGTGACTTGATTCCGTTTGTGAACACGAGATAGCAGCTGCTGTCGGACTTCGGGGGTGTCTTCACGTGGTTCCTTCTTCTCCAATAGAATGCGTTGGTTGTGCCTTATTAAACTCATCCTATTCCAGTCATGATTGATGGCTATTATATTCTACGTCATAAACAAAAGTATATATATACTTCGTGATACCGCCAAATTTGTTACATAATTATGACATTGTTGATTGATGTGTCAAGCCTTGATTGGACGATGAATATTTACATGAATGCAGTTCGGTTTCTGATGCGGATTTTTCTCCGCCATCTGGTGGGATTCCTTGGTCTGTCATCAAGAAGCAAAAAGCCTGTTGGTGTGAGATAGTATCTCTCCGTCGACCTGGGTGCGATGGCCCCCAGACTTTACAAAATATCATAAGTTAAAAGGAAACTAAGACGATGCATGTGCTCCTAGGCATTTATGTCTTAATTTGCCGTGATGATGACGTGTGGTTTGTTCATTTACTGGCTACAAGAAGGAAAGCCTCGTGGATGATCGAAGCAGCTTGGGTATACTTCCGCTGCAATGTTCAGGCAGTTCATATTTTTATATATTTTTTTAAATGTGTTAATTATTTTATTTTTATTGTGTCTCCTCTGAAAAGTTTAAGGTACGTCATTAAATTTTATTTATATTGTTATGTAGCTCCTATATTGGCCTTGCATGTATGCTGTGATGCCTGTTTGTTTCGCCTGGTACGCCTAATTTATTTCTGTTTGAAGTATGTTACTATTTATATATGTATTTATTTCGATACCTTTTCTTCGTACCTTCTGGAGACACATTTCTGTTTATTTTTCGTTTTAATTTATTATTTATTTTCTTTTGGCAATCTTGGGATTGGCATAGTATTTAATTTATTCCTGATCCGATGCTCTACCCCCAATGTTAATAGTTTTTAAGCGTAATTGTTTTCTACCTTTCTTTCTGTTTATTTTAAAAATTTAATTTTAATGCTAATTGTTTGCCGTAATTTCGATTTGACATGTGGTCGTTTGCTCTAGTGGCCATGTTTGTTGTTGTTTTGCCGAAATGCATCCTGGTCTCGATGTCAGTCTCTTGGCGTCGAGCGGTAAACTCAAACGTGTTCTGGTGTTAACTTAATATGTTTTTTTATTTAACCTTGTCGGTTTAACCTTGTGTTTTTGGTGAATGTTCCTGTGTTTTTTCTCCGTCATGCAAATTACTGATTTTGTTTCTGATCCAATTTTATATAATTTATTTAATTTTAAATTTTTCGTTACATGTGGTGGCCTGGACCTCTGCATGTCGGATCGGTATTGCATTCCCTTGTAAATTATCAAGCCCGTTCTCATTTAATTATGCCTGTACTTTTATTTTAATCTTTTGGCTTTAACATTTTAATTCTAATTTAATTCTTTTCTTTTGTTGGCTTTGCAAGCAAGCATGTTAAGCGGTCTCTTGCCTTCTTGGTAAATTATGCTGGTTGATGCAATATCTCTTTTCTGGTGGAAGTGTTTTTGTTAAATTTTAACATTAAATTCTTATTTTAAATTTTTTAAGCAACTGTTGTGACATTATTTCGTCGGCGGCAGTTCTATCGGTTATTGGGGGTGTCTGTAGAATAGCCTGTGCGTTGTCCCCTTCTCCATCTTCATTCCACTCCTTTGGAGCTCTTCTGTTGGGACATGTCATCTGGAGGTGATTTTGCTGCGGAGGCGATGCGGACCTTTGAATAAAAGGTAAGTACGGCCATCCACGCTGGCCGTCCACGGTGTCAATTACCTAGGGTGAAAGTTTTCCTTACAACAGGATCCAACGCAGCTGAACAAATCAGTCTGAAACAAGTGGTGCTCATATAGTGAATTGAAGTTTTAGCAGGGAGATAAATAGATACGTTTACGTATAGTAAGGAAATTCCAAAAAATTTTGTAAATCTTAATTAAAGCAAGCCATTTCGAAACCTTATTTGATATATTCGTAGTAATGGTCTTTGATAAGAAAACAGAATAGTTGTATTTGTGAAGTATATATAATATTTGGAACTCAGTAGATAATAACTACTTCTAATGACTCTGTGCATCAATTTGTCTGTATACAATTTATTTTCATGCATATATGAGTTTAACTTGAGATATATTTTTATGTTATATTTGGGATATTAAAAACGAGTGTGGCCTCTCGCCACCATGGGTTACTATGTGCGACTTCAAATGACTTTTTTGAGCGAATTTAACTTGACATACATTACATGAGTACGGTTTCTCGCCGCTATGGGTTAACATGTGAATCTTCAAATATTCTCTACGAGCAAATTTGCCATGACATATACCACATGAATGTGGCATCTCACCACTATTGCTGAACATATGTTTCTTCAAATTTCCAGTCTTAGTAAATTTAGCATTACATATATTACATGAAACTGGCTTCTCTCAGGTATGAGTTAACATGTGATTTTTGAAATATGCTGTCTGAGAATATTTTGTTTGACATATGCTACATGACTAAGGCTCTCCTCCAGTATGGATTCTTATGTGTTTCTTCAAACTTTCCTTGATATAAACTTGGCTTCGCATATAATACATTCGTAAGGCTCGTCGCCTCTATGGCTCAACATATGTTTCTTTAAATTCCAATTCTTAGCAAATCCCGCATCGCATATACCGCATGGATATGGCTTCTGGTCATATATTAGCTAGTCTCCATCCACGTTAGAACGTTGATTACATCAAGTATTACTAGTAAGGTTCTTTCCCACATGGTGCATCTGACAAGTTCCTTCATGTGCTGTGCTAGTATATTTTCCTCCATTATTACTGTTACGTGCAAGAGCTCGTCCCAACGTTTCAAACATGTATCTACCCCTGGATGGAATTCATGACATTTTGAATCGACCGCCTGGTGACTTGATTCCGTTTGTGAACACGAGATAGCAGCTGCTGTCGGACTTCGGGGGTGTCTTCAAGGGGTTCCTTCTTCTCCAATAGAATGCGTTGGTTGTGCCTTATTAAACTCATCCTATTCCAGTCATGATTGATGGCTATTATATTCTACGTCATAAACAAAAGTATATATATACTTCATGATACCGCCAAATTAGTTACTTAATTATGACATTGTTGATTGATGTGTCAAGCCTTGATTGGACGATGAGTATTTACATGAATGCAGTTCGGTTTCTGACGCGGATTTTTCTCCGCCATCTTGTGGGATTCCTTGGTCTGTCATCAAGAAGCAAGAAGCCTGTTGGTGTGAGATCGTATCTCTCCGTCTCCCTGGGGGCGCTGGCCCCCAGGCTTTACAAAATATAATATGTTAAAGGAAACTAAGAAGATGCATGTGCTCCTAGGCATTTATGTCTTAATTTGCCGTGAAGATGACGTGTGGTTTGTTCATTTACTGGCTACAAGAAGGAAAGCCTCGTGGATGATCGAAGCAGCTTGGCTATACTTCCGCTGCAATGTTCAGGCAGTTCATATTTTTATATATTTTTTTAAATGTGTTAATTATTTTATATTTACCGTGTCTCCTCTGAAAAGTTTAAGGTACGTCATTAAATTTTATTTATATTGTTATGTAGCTCCTATATTGGCCTTGCATGTATGCTGTGATGCCTGTTTGTTTCGCCTGGTAGGCCTAATTTATTTCTGTTTGAAATATGTTACTATTTATATATATATTTATTTCGTCTTTTCTTCGTACCTTCTGGAGACACATTTCTGTTTATTTTTCGTTTTAATTTATTATTTATTTTCTTTTGGCAATCTTGGGATTGGCATAGTATTTAATTTATTCCTGATCCGATGCTCTACCCCCAATGTCAATAGTTTTTAGGCGTAATTGTTTTCTACCTTTCTTTCTGTTTATTTTTAAAAAATTAATTATAATGCTAATTGTTTGCCGTAATTTCGATTTGACATGTGGTCGTTTGCTCTAGTGGCCATGTTTGTTGTTGTTTTGCCGAACTGCATCCTGGTCTCGATGTCAGTCTCTTGGCGTCGAGCGGTAAACTCAAACGTGTTCTGGTGTTAACTTAATATGTTTTTTTATTTAACCTTGTCGGTTTAACCTTGTGTTTTTGGTGAATGTTCCTGTGTTTTTTCTCCGTCATGCAAATTACTGATTTTGTTTCTGATCCAATTTTATTTAATTTATTTAATTTTAAATTTTTCGTTACATGTGGTGGCCTGGACCTCTGCATGTCGGATCGGTATTGCATTCCCTTGTAAATTATCAAGCCCGTTCTCATTTAATTATGCCTGTACTTTTATTTTAATCTTTTGGCTTTAACATTTTAATTCTAATATAATTCTTTTCTTTTGTTGGCTTTGCAAGCAAGCATGTTAAGCGGTCTCTTGCCTTCTTGGTGAATTATGCTGGTTGATGCATGTTCTCTTTCCTGGTGGATGTGTTTTTGTTAAATTTTAATATTAAATTTTTATTTTAATTTTTCTTAAGCAACTATTGTGACATTATTTCGTCGGCGGCAGTTATGTCGGTTATTGGGGGGTGTCTGTACAATAGCCTGTGCGTTGTCCCCTTCTCCATCTTCCTTCCACTCCTTTGGAGCTCTTCTGTTTGGACATGTCATCTGGAGGTGATTTTGCTGCGGAGGCGATGCGGACCTTTGAATAAAAGCTAAGTAGGCCCATCCACGCTGGCCGTCCACGGTATCATTCTGGTAGCAGACCGCGCTCGAGTTCGCTTCCGTAACTATCCTCTCCTCTATACCCGCAGGCTCGTTTTATGGACTCGTCTTGTGCTGATGGAGCGGTTGTTGGTGGGATCTTGTCATAGCAGTGCACTTGATGTTATGTAAAGCTAATCCTTGTCGTTTGTTTTATTTCATGTTTGCCTCTGAATATCCATGTGTTGAGCTGTAAGTGACCTGTTTAGAAGCGAGGCGTTTGCTCCTGTATTCTACCCTGGTTGTATGCAGCATCCCCACTGAAAAAGAAGGTCGGTGAATGACTGACATGTGTTCTTGGCATTGGGTTTCTTAATATTCTGATAGCCTACATTCTACGAGTGAAGTCATCCTGGAGCCCTGTCTGTAGCTGTTCGCCATGTGTTTTGTGCCAATTTTTGTAATTTAGCTTTCTGATCTCGAGCCAAGCAAGCGGTGACTTCTGCAGTTCTGGGCAGCATTGTGCATGATCTTGTATAGTATGGTGGCTGTGTTCGAGTGTCAGCCTAATCTATGGTGGTGGTAATTGGTAGTTACGGTATTGTTGTGAAAGAGTAAACTGTCCTCGTAATTCCTAAAATTTGTTTCCTTCTATATTGTCTGTCTGCATTCTGTGTTTTTTTTAAATGGCCGACAACAATAGTGTTTTCGATTTAATTGACTTAAGAGATAACCTTGTGAATTTGGAGAGTTCTTCTGGGGTTGAACGTGAATCACCTCTGTTTACTAGGTCTGAGGTTTTGGGATCGATTTCTAGTAGTAGTTTGCCTGCCCTTCTATTGACCCGTTCCGGCTCGCCCAGACCTCTTAACCCTGCATACGGTCATTCTTCTCATGATACGTCACCTAATGATTTCCTTGGTACTGCCGACCCGTTGCATCCCAGTTCTTTCTCTGGCAATGTAAATGTTTTGTCTCCTGTAGGGGGTGTGCGAGAGGGCTACCCTGGTAACAATGTCTCTTTTCCTAATGCTACGTACTCCCCTTCCGTTAATTATGGGTCGATTCCTCACCCTATTTCTAGTTTCTTAACTAAGTTAAAGCATTTCAACCTTGATGACGTTACCCAAGTTGTTCAATTTTTAAAGCAAGTGGTCGAATTGGGTAACCATGCCTCGATTTTTGGGATGTCGGAAAATCATATTTTCCAACTGTTAAATCCTGTTGCATCCGGTATGCTGCGCGATAAGCTAATTGAAGCTACCCACCTCCGCATGTCCTTAGCCATGTTTATTAGGGAAGTGTTGTGTTTTTTTGTCCCTGCGAGCGCCACAAGTACTCTCGAGCAAAAGTTCCTTTATCGTGTCCAAAGTTTGGACGAGTAACTTTGCGACTATGTCAGTGACATTAAGGTATACGCCCAGGTATTTGCATCCCCTTTAACTGAACGACAGTTGGTGTCATCGATTGTAAATGGGTTTTCGCCTCAATATAGGTCATACATGACTATTTTTACCAGGCCTTCCTCATTTGTCGAGCTGAAACAGGTCGTTATAGAGGCTATGGCTGTGAAACATGCAGATTCCCTTCGTGTAGCTAATGTTCCTCCTCCTTCCTTGATGTCTCGTCCCCCTCCTTCCTTGATGTCTCGTCCCCCGCCTAAGGTTATGTTCCATCCAAGACCCAATATTAAGTGCCATACGTGCGGTGGCGTGGGACATGTCAAGAAGGTGTATCCGAGTAACCAGGTTGTGTATCGCCAATGACGGGATGTTGTGGAGACCAACTCGGGTGTTTATTCTAAGGATATTTCTGTGCATGTGATTTTGGGAAAACCCTGTGAAGTTTCTGGTCGCCCTACCAACGAAAGTCTTGATAACTCGTTGAAAACTAAATCTTCACGTGCTAATTCTGCTTATGTCGCTGACCTACCTAACCTGTCGGTGAGCAATGTCGTGGCAAGTCAGCCTAATTCTAAACATAATGTGAAACCTGTGGTGCGGGTGTCCTCGTCATCTACTTGTAATCGTTTTAGAGTGAATAAAGATTTTGGAATTTCTCCTGTGGCTAAAGGAATATCCCCGTTTATTGAAATTTGTGGTAATGACGAGCCTGTTTCTGCATTGCTTGATTCTGGTAGTGTCGCATCCTTTATAAGCGAGGACTGGTTTTTATCTATGAAGTGTGTTTGCAATTTTCCTGAGTTAGAGCCTAACAATGAATCTTTTATTTCGGCAAATTGTTCAAACTTAAATATTTTGGGTAGTATGGCAGTCAATATCCATATTCTAAATTTTTCTTGGAAGGTTAAATTTTTTGTTGCCAGAAATCTTTCTTGTTCTGTGCTCATTGGAGCTAATTTCATGTCACACGTTGGTATGCTTCTTGATTTTGGTGCTCGCAACTTATGGTTTAAGTTTAATCCGCAGTGTAAATTATCATTTAACCCGATTTAATCTTCTCCTGCTGTCAATTCTGTTAGTGAACCTGTGACTATTGAGGATCTTGATCTGGAAAATTTAACGAGTCTTCAAAAGGATGCAATAAAGAGGTTATGTCAGGAGTATAGTGATGTATTTACTGACAAGTTGGGTGTAACCCATTTGATGGGATACAAGATTGAGCTAACCGATTCTGTGCCGGTGCGTTCCAGCCCGTATCGCCTTGCCCCGCCCAAGATGGCTGAACTTCGTAAGTTTATCGATAAAATGTTAGAAGAAGGTGTAATCCAACCGTCTATCTCTGCCTACTCAACCCCTGTATTTCTTGTGCCAAAACCTAACGGTGGTTTTCGGCCGGTGGTCGACTATAGGGCTCTTAATCAAAAGGTAGTTTTGCAATCCATCCCTTTGCCGGACCTTCATACTTGTTTTAGATGGTTTCGCAACGCGAAGGTGTTCACGATCCTCGATTTAAACTCTTCTTACTTCCAAATTCCCCTCTCTCCGGAATCCATGCATGTTACTGCTTTTTCCACTGACTGGAACCTGTTTGAGTATGCCCGCGTCCCGTTTGGCCTATCCACCGGAGCCGCTGTGTTGAGCAGAATTCTGGACAAGGTGTTTTCAGAAATTAAATTCAAGTTTGTGTACCACAATCTTGACGATGTGGTGATCTATTCTGAGTCCTTCGAGGAACACGTTGATCATCTGAAAGTTGTACTTGATCGGTTGCGTGACGCTGGCCTTACCATCAAATTGTCCAAGGTTTCCTTTGCCAAGCCCAAGATTTCCTTCTAGGGTCATATTGTTTCCGCATCTGGTATCTCCGTGGACCAGTCTCGTACTCAGGCCATCAGAGATTTTAAACCACCCAAGATCGCCAAGGGTGTTGCCCGTTACATTGGCATGGTGATATTCTTCCGTAAGTTTATCAGTAACTTTGCCGACCGTGCTGCTCCTCTAAATCAATTACGCAAAAAGGCTGTGAAGTTGGAGTGGGGTCCCTCTCAGCAGGCAGCCTTCGAAGATCTTAAGCTTGCGCTCTCTAACGCTCCTGTGTTAGCCATTCCAGATTTTGGGAAGCAGTTCATTGTGCAGACAGATGCGTCTGGTCGTGGTGTTGGTTGTGTCCTTCTGCAAGAATCTGATCTGGGTAGGCAACCCATTGCATACGCTTCTCGTATCTTAACGGACGCAGAGAGGAAGTATTCCATATACGAACTTGAGGGTTTAGCTGTGTTGTTCGCTCTAGAAGAATTCCGTATGTATCTTGAGCACACTAAGTTTCTACTTGAGACCGATAACCAAGCCTTGAGCTGTGTCTTAGGGAAACCACGTAAAACTGGTAGGATTGCCAGATAGGCAACTAGGATTCTGCCATTCCAGTTCACTGTCCACCATATTCGTGGGTCCGAAAATGCGGTAACTAATTCATTAAGCCGCATGTATGAGGAATCAGCAGAAGAGGATATTCAAGAATGTGAACCCGTAAACCTTGTATCTGCTGTTAATTGTGTCAATGTCGTTCTTAGCAGTTCCCCTGTGCTTTTTTGAAGATGTGAGACGATTCCAGAAAGAAGATCCCTCCTTAATTAGCCTAAATGACCGAATCAATTCTGGTGAATTGATCAAGCCCTACTCTCTGAAGGACGGTGTACTGTGTTGTTCGTCTCGTCATGACCGTCTACCTAAAATTGTGCTCCCGTCAGTCCTCATTCCAGAAATCTTTCGTTACTATCACGAATCTCCTATTGGTGGCCACCTAGGAGTATTCAAGACTCGAGCTAAAATCAGACAGTTTTTCATTTGGCAAAGTATGGATGGCGACATCAGGAGGCTCATTAGAAATTGTGCTGCATGTAGTATTAGCAAACCTCCGGTGTCTACTAAGGTTGGCCTGTTGTCATCCGAACCGGCATATAGACCCATGGAGAGGCTTTTTATCGACCATGTTGGGCCGTTCCCACGTTCTGGTCGGGGAAACCAATTTGCGCTTGTTTGCACTGACGGTTTCACCCGGTTTAGTTGGATTTTCCCCACCAGAGGGGCTACGACCAGTTCCGTCATAAAGTGTCTTAATTCCATCTTTTCATCCTTTGGGCCATGTCAGTACCTGGTATCAGATAATGCCAAGTGTTTTGTATCTCATCAGTTCCGTCAATTCGTGTTCGATTATACTATTTCGCATGTAACCACCATTCCCTATTTTCCTAACCCGTCTCTCGCTGAGCGAGTCAATCGTAATCTCCGTTCTGCTCTGATTGCTGTCCACCACGACGACCATTCCAAGTGGGATTCTAATTTGCATTGGCTCAATTTTGCTTTCAATACCGCCGTGCATGAGAGCACGCAAGCTACCCCTTTTTTGTTAATGTTTTCCTTTATGGCTAATTCTCCGTTGTCCACTCTGTGGAACCTGCACATCTCCCTCCAGACAGTTTCACGCCCGAGGATATGAGGGCGAAATTCGACAAGGCAAGAGAGAATATTAAGGTATCACATGACCAACTTGCCAAGCGACACAATGCCTGTCGCAGGCCTGCTGATTTGGAAATCGGAGATGTTGTATACATCCGCAATTTCGAGCCCAAGGGCGACAGTAATCTAATTTCAAGCAAGTTGACCCCTCGTTTTAAAGGCCCATGTTATGTAGAGGCATTCTTGACTGCTGTTACTCTTCTTGTTCGAAACCCTAAGGCCAATAAAATTTCTAGAGTGCATCTGTCGCACATTAAGCGAGGTGGAGAGGTTTCTAATGAGGAAATGCTACCATAAATTTTGTAAACCGATCTTTGTATAATGTAGAGTATCCCTAACCTTCATTGAAGCCTTCTGGTATTTTGAATTGGATATGAAAACTCTACTGGGATACAGCTTGTAAATGTTGGGAAATTCCCATTTGTATGGTAAATTGTAAAATTGAAACTAATTTTGATGTTTGCATAAAAGATGCTAGCATGTAAGTTTGACTCGGTGGGAGACCTAACCCATGTAATCTTGAAAGGTACTTCTAGTCTGTAAAATGGTAAACTTGTTAATGAAATTTTGTATGCACGGATCTAGGGCATAGTCAGAAATATTTTCTTCAATTAAATTCAATTTTGTTTCTCTTTTGTAAAATGTAGTAAGAAATTGTAATTTCTGTAAACCTTTTTTGAAATAAGATTAACTTCTGTTTTGTAAATGGCTGCCCACGCGTCGAATGATATCTGGCACATTGCTTCCACCTACTTCGTTTAAAGCGAACTACATTGGACTTATGAAAATTTACCTAACGTGTCTCGGACTATGAAAGCACTGCAGGTGCTGGTGTTCTGAGTTTCTGAAGACTTATGGACTCAGTGATGCTGTTGACTATGTGGTTTGCGAGGTGATCAATTATCCCAAAACTGATAATCTGTCCCTGCACTCTTCCTAACCAAAACGATGCGGTTTCATCCATCAATTGGAGTTAACTGGTGAACATTATCTTCTGGAAACATGCTTGGTGAATCGACTAGTTAAGGAGTACTGTCTATCCCTAGGGATATTCGTGAACGGTGTTCACGCTTAAGGGAGGGAGACTGTTAAGTGCAAGAACCCGTCCCAACGTTTCAAACATGTATCTAACTCTGGATGGAATTCATGACATTTTGAATCGACCGCCTGGTGACTTGATTCCGTTTGTGAACACGAGATAGCAGCTGCTGTCGGACTTCGGGGGGGTCTTCACGTGGTTCCTTCTTCACCAATAGAATGCGTTGGTTGTGCCTTATTAAACTCATCCTATTCCAGTCATGATTGATGGCAATTATATTCTACGTCATAAACAAAAGATTATATATACTTCATGATACCGCCAAATTTGTTACTTAATTATGATATTGTTGATTGATGTGTCAAGCCTTGATTGGACGATGAATATTTACATGAATGCAGTTCGGTGTCTGACGCGGATTTTTTTCCGCCATCTGGTGGGATTCCTTGGTCTGTCATCAAGAAGCAAGAATCCTGTTGGTGTGAGATAGTATCTCTCCGTCGCCCTGGGGGCGAAGGTCCCCATGCTTTACAAAATATAATATGTTAAAAGGAAACTAAGAAGATCCATGTGCTCCTAGGCATTTATGTCTTAATTTGCCGTGAAGATGACGTGTGGTTTGTTCATTTACTGGCTACAAGAAGGAAAGCCTTGTGGATGATCGAAGCAGCTTGGGTATACTTCCGCTGCAATGTTCAGGCAGTTCATAATTTTATATATTTTTTTAAATGTGTTAATTATTTTATATTAACTGTGTCTCCTCTGAAAAGTTTAAGGTACGTCATTTAATTTTATTTATATTGTTATGTTGCTCCTATATTGGCCTTGCATGTATGCTGTGATGCCTGTTTGTTTCGCCTGGTAGGCCTAATTTATTTCTGTTTGAAATATGTTACTATTTATATATGTATTTATTTCGTTATCGTTTCTTCGTACCTTCTGGAGACACATTTCTGTTTATTTTTCGTCTTAATTTATTATTTATTTTCTTTTGTCAATCTTCGGATTGGCATAGTTTTTAATTTATTTATGATCCGATGCTCTACCCCCTATGTTAATAGATTTTAGGCATAATTGTTTTCTACCTTTCTTTCTGTTCATTTTAAAATTTAATTTTCATGCTAATTGTTTGCCGTAATTTCGATTTGACATGTGGTCGTTTGCTCTAGTGGCCATGTTTGTTGTTGTTTTGCCGAAATGCATCCTGGTCTCGATGTCAGTCTCTTGGCGTCGAGCGGTAAACTAAAACGTGGTCTGGTGTTAACTTAATATGTTTTTTAATTTAACCTTGTCGGTTTAACCTTGTGTTTTTGGTGAATGTTCCTGTGTTTTTCTCCGTCATGCAAATTACTGATTTTGTTTCAGATCCAATTTTATTTAATTTATTTAATTTTAAATTTTTCGTTACATGTGGTGGCCTGGACCTCTGCATGTCGGATCGGTATTGCATTCCCTTGTAAATTATCAAGCCCGTTCTCATTTAATTATGCCTGTACTTTTATTTTAATCTTTGGGCTTTAATATTTTAATTTTAATATAATTCTTTTCTTTTGTTGGCTTTGCAAGCAAGCATGTGAAGCGGTCTCTTGCCTTCTTGTTAAATTATGCTGGTTGATGCATGTTCTCCTTTCTGGTGGAGGTGTTTTTGATAAATTTTAACATTAAATTTTTATTTAAAATTTTTTTAAGCAACTGTTGTGACTTTATTTCGTCGGCGGCAGTTATGTCGGTTATTGGGGGGTGTCTGTAGAATAGCCTGTGCGTTGTCCCCTTCTCCATCTTCCTTCCACTCCTTTGGAGCTCTTCTGTTGGGACATGTCATCTGGAGGTGATTTTGCTGCGGAGGCGATGCGGACCTTTGAATAAAAGGTTAGTAGGCCCATTCACGCCGGCCGTCCACGGTGTCAATTACCTAGGGTGCAAGTTTTCCTTACAACAGGATCCAACGCAGCTGAACAAATCAGTCTGAAACAAGTGGTGCTAATATAGTGAATTGAAGTTTTAACAGGGAGATAAATAGATACGTTTACGTATAGTAAGGAAATTCCAAAAATTTTTGTAAATCTTAATTAATGCAAGGGCATTTCGAAACCTTATTTGATATATTCGTAGTAATGGTCTTTGATAAAAAGACAGAATAGTTTTATTTGTGAAGTATATTAAATATTTGGAACTCAGTAGATAATAACTACTTCTAATGACACTGTGCATCAATTTCTCTGTATACAATTTATTTGCATGCATATATGACTTAACTTCGATATATTTTATGTTATATTTGGGATATTAAAAACGAATGTGGCCTCTCGCCACCATGGGTTACTATGTGCGACTCCAAATGACTTTTTTGAGCGAATTTAACTTGACATCTATTCCATGAATACGGTTTCTTGCCGCTATGGGTTAACATGTGAATCGTCAATTATTCTCTACGAGCAAATTTGGCATGACAGATACCATAAGAATGTGGCTTCCCATCACTATGGCTGAACATATGTTTCTTAAATTTTCCATTCTTAGTAAATTTAGCATTACATATATTACATGAAACTGGCTTCTCTCCGGTATGAGTTAACTTGTGATTTTTCAAAGTGCTGTCTCAGAAAATTTTGTTTGACGTATGCTATATGAGTAAGGCTTTTCTCCAGTATGGATTCTTATGTGTTTCTTCATACTTTCCTTCATTCCAAATTTGGCTTCGCATATATTACATTTGTAAGTTTCGTCGCCTCTATGGCTCAACATATGTTTCTTTAAATTCCAATTCTTAGCAAATCCCGCATCGCATATACCGCATGGATATCGCTTCTGGTCGTATATTAGCAAATCTCCTTCCTCGTTACCACGTTGATTTCTGTAAGTATTACTAGTAAGGTTCTTTTCCACAGGGTGCTTCTGTCAAGTTCCTTCATGTGCTGTGCTAGTATATTTTCGACCATTATTACCTAGGGTGCAAGTTTTCCTTACAACAGGATCTAACGCATCTGAACAAATCAGTCTGAAAAAAGTGGTGCTAATATAGTGAATTGAAGTCTTAACAGGGAGATAAATAGATACGTTTTCGTATAGTAAGGAAATTCAAAACATTTTTGTAAATCTTAATTAAAGCAAGGGCATTTCGAAACCTTATTTGATATATTCGTAGTAATAGTCTTTGATAAGAAGACAGAATAGTTGTATTTGTGAAGTATATAAAATATTAGGGACTCGGTAGATAATAACTACTTCTAATGACACTGTGCATCAATTTCTCTGTATACAATTTATTTTCATGCATATATGAGTTTAACTTGAGATATATTTAATGTAATATTTGGGATATTAAAAACGAGTGTGGCCTCTCGCCATCAGGGGTTACTATGTGCGACTCCAAATGACTTTTTTGAGCGAATTTAACTTTACATATATTACATGAGTACGGTTTTTCGCCGCTATGGGTTAAAATTAGAATCATCACATATTCTCTACGAGCAAATTTGCCATGACATATACAACAAGAATATGGCTTCTCTCCACTATGGCTGAACAAATGTTTCTTCAAATTTCCATTCTTATTGTGGTGATTGAAGCCATATTTTCAGTGTTGCCTTAGTAAACAAGTACTTTAGTGCTTTTCAGTCGGTCAACACGAATGTACCCAAAAGAGATGGGTTATGCCCTAATCCTGAAATGAATTACATGAGATTAATAAAACACTAGGATGACCATTTTCGATCGTCAAGCGATTATCATCAGATCCATTACACTTAGGCTATAAAATCTATGTTTGAAATACAGTTGAAAATATTTACAATATGTACAATTATTTAGTTGCAGTATTGGTACTGCAACTGTCAGTGTATGCTAAATGCAGTATATATGTTAGGTGAAATGCTAAATGGTGATAGCTATCCGGAGATTGTACTTTAGAGAGATTATATGGGTGTAAACTATGGTTAAACTATAAAATTTTAGGCTAACTACTTATCTGATTGTCTTCCGTACTACAGCTACTCGCAGTTTTTCGTGCTCACTGGATCTCACTGTGCGGCCGACTGCGGTGGTTATCTTAACGACTGGTTTTTCCCTGCCTACACCCCCCTTTCCCTACGTGCTGTGGGAAGTGATAGCGATGTGTTTATGTGAGGTGTTGCCAACCTACATAAGATGTATGTTATTGAATGAGGTGGGTCTACAACCATTAAAGACCGTGGATTAGTCCTCGCCACGCGTGGAGCATAACCCATTCGAACTAAGCGTTGACGGTCTTATGAGGACGTCCCGGCACCTTTAATACTGCCGCGAATATGGGCCTTGGTTTATTGCAGAAGAAAATACATCGTACACCTGATCCAGATAACATTTACCTATTAAAAACCCCTAATTTCCCCCCTTTTTTATCCTTCTTTGCTGTGTCGCTAAATTTTGTTTTGTGTCCGACAGGGTGTGTTTTTTAGTAGCGTGAAGAGGGGTGAGCTCTCCATGAACGTGTGTCTACTCGCCTTCCACTCTACCCGATGTAATTAGCTTGACAATCGGTGTCTTGGCACGTTATAGAATATACCCCTGACCTTGAATACGGGTCACGTTTATTTAGATTACTATTCAGGAGGTGCCTAGCGGTCGTGTTTTTCGTCGTGAAAGCTATCTTTATGCCTTGCATTTTGAATAGGTTAGTGATTTTATATGTATTCGCATTCACATAGTTGAATCGCGCAATTTTTTTCACATTACTGCCCGGTTTGGGAATCAATTTATCTTTATTTTTATGTTTGGGTATAATTTGATTTATTTTGCTTGGCGAGAAGTTGTTTTCCTTTGCTATTTGCATAATAGTTCTTATTTCCTTATTATAGTTGTCTTTTGATATGGATATGTTTAAA
The DNA here is from genome assembly GCA_946902985.2 of Meconema thalassinum. Lineage (NCBI taxonomy): Eukaryota > Metazoa > Arthropoda > Insecta > Orthoptera > Tettigoniidae > Meconema > Meconema thalassinum. The sequence goes on along the minus strand of OX336388.2, from coordinate 255,568,284 downwards.
GCTCTGTGCACCATTGAATTGACACCCGCTAGTTTGTACGTACTGGGGTGATTAGACTGATTGTCGATTGCATGCAAGGTTTGTGTTGCTTTCCGGAATATGGAATATGAAAGGTCGTTGTTTTACGTTGAATAGTTATATCGAGATAGTTTATTTTCCGGTCTACTTCGGATTCCTTAGTGAATTTGATAGAGTGGTGAAGGCTATTAATTGATTGGAGAATTGTTTCTTCGCTTGTTAGTTCAGTATCGTAGATGCAAATTACATCATCTACGTATATTTTCCATATTGCTATTCCCTTTGTTGAAGTCTTTTCTAAGAACGCATTTTCTAGTGCATTGATGAAGATGTCAGCGATTAACCCACTTAGTGGCGATCCCATTGCTAGGCCTTCTCTCTGTGTGTATATTTTATTGTCGAATTGAAAGACGTTTTGGGTGAGAACGACCCTCAGTAATCTCACAATCTCTTCAATTTCTTTTACCGAATTGTTGGATTTTAAGTTGATTTCGATAGTGTTGATTGCTTCAATAATCGGAATATTGGTGTACATGTTAGTTACGTCGAAGGATACTAGCCTGAAGCTAGGTTTCATTTGTAGGGTGTTCAATGCTGTTACTAGTTCTGTTGTGTTCTTTACAGAGTGGTTTCTGTCGTTGGAAAGACCGCATTTTAATATTTTTAGTAATTCTTTGCTGATTTTGTAATTAGGGGCATTCCTACAATTGACTATTGGTCTCATTGGGCATTCCTTTTTGTGTGTTTTTGATTGTCCCCTCAATGACGGTATTTTCGAATTCATGTTTATTAGTTTTGATTTTTCGGCTTTGGTGAGTATGTATTCTGTTTCTTTTAGCGCACTTTTTATTTGTTTTTGGAATTTGTTGGTCGGGTCTTTTGTTAATTCCTTGATTTCGTTGTTGTTTAGGAATTCGACTGTTTTTTCAATGTATTCTGTTTTGTTCAAAATTACTGTAGTGTTTCCCTTATCTGCTTTTGTGATGATTAAGTCATGTTCTTTTATTGTTTGTTTCAACGACTTTATTTCTTTGAGTTGTTTGTTGTATTGAATGTTATTGCTATCGCCCTCTCGTTTGAGGATTTTTTTTGGCTTCGTTGGTGGCGAGATCTTTGGCGTTTATTTTTTTTAAATTGCAATTCTTAGCAAATCCCACATCGCATATACCGCATGGATATGGCTTCTGGTCGTATATTAGCAAGTCTCCATCCACGTTAGCACGTTGATTGCATCAAGTATTACTAGTAAGGTTCCTTCCCACAGGGTGCTTCTGACAAGTTCCTTCATGTGCTGTGCTAGTATATTTTCCTCCATTATTACCTAGGGTGCAAGTTTTCCTTACAACAGGATCCAACGCAGCTGAACAAATCAGTCTGAAACAAGTGGTGCTAATATAGTGAATTGAAGTTTTAACAGGGTGATAAAAAGATACGTTTACGTATAGTAAGGGAATTCAAATTTTTTTGTAAATTTTAATTAAAGCAAGGGCATTTCGAAACCATTTCTGATATATTCGTAATAATAGTCTTTGATAAGAAGACAGAATAGCTGTATTTGTGAAGTATATTAAATATTTGGAACTCAGTAGATAATAACTATTTCTAATGAAACTGTGCATCAATTTCTCTGTATACAATTTATTTTCATGCATATACGACTTTTACTAGAGATATATTTTAAGTCACATTTGGGATATTAAAAACGAGTGTGGCCTCTCGCCACCATGGGTTACTTTGTGCGACTCCAAATGACTTTTTAGAGCGAATTTAACTTGACATATATTACATGAATACGGTCTTTTGCCGCTACGGTTTAAAATGTGAATCGTCAAATATTCTCTACGAGCAAATTTGCCATGACATATACAACAAGAATGTGGCTTCTAACCACTATGGCTGAACAAATGTTTCTTCAAATTTCCATTCTTATTGTGGTGTTTGAAGCCATATTTTCAGTGTTGCCTTAGTAAACAAGTAGTTTAGAGCTTTTCAGTCGGTCAACACGAATGTACCCAAATGAGATGGGTTATGCCCTAATCCTGAAATAAATTACATGAGATTAATAAAACACTACGATGACCATTTTCGATCGTCAAGCGATCATCATCAGATCCATTACACTTAGGCTATAAAATCTATGTTTGAAATACAGTTGAAAATATTTACAATATGTACAATTATTTAGTTGCAGTATTGGTACTGCAACTGTCAGTGTATGCTAAATGCAGTATATATGTTAGGTGAAATGCTAAATGGTGATAGCTATACGGAGATTGTACTTTAGAGAGATTATATGGGTGTAAACTATGGTTAAACTATAAAATTTTAGGCTAACTACTTATCTGATTGTCTTCCGTACTACAGCTACTCGCAGTTTTTCGTGCTCACTGGATCTCACTGTGCGGTCGACTGTGGTGGTTATCTTAACGACTGGTTTTTACCTGCCTACTCCCCCCTGTCCCTACGTGCTGTGGGGAGTGATAGCGATGTGTTTATGTGAGGTGTTGCCAACCTACATAAGATGTATGTTATTGAATGAGGTGGGTCTACAACTATTAAAGACCGTGGATTAGTCCTCGCAAAGCGTGGAGCATAACCCATTCGAGCTAAGCGTTGACGGTCTTATGAGGACGTCCAGGCACCTTTAATACTGCCTCGAATATGGGCCTTGGTTTATTGCAGAAGAAAATTACATCGTACACCTGATCCAGATAACATTTACCTATTAAAAATCCCTAATTTCCCCCCTTTTTTATCTAGCTTGGCTGTGTCGCTAAATTGTGTTTTGTTTCCGACAGGGTGTGTTTTTTAATTGCGTGAAGTGGGGTGAGCTCTCCATGAACCTGTGTTCATTTAGATTGTTGGGATTGTTTCGATTGGCTAGGTGTATCTCGATTGCTTCCTTTATGTCAAGAGCTCTGCCTTTCGATTCGTGATGGATTATTTTAAGGTCCGACTCCATGTTGGTAAAGCTGTGGCCTGCGTCACACCTATGTTCGCACACGGCTGAATGTGTTCCGTATCTTATCGCATTCCTATGTTCATTATAACGTGTGTCTACTCGCCTTCCACTCTGCCCGATGTAATTAGCTTGACAATCGGTGTCTTGGCACGTTATAGAATATACCCCTGATCTTGAATACGGTTCACGTTTATTTAGATTACTATTTAGGAGGTGCCTAGCGGTTGTGTTTTTCGTCGTGAAAGCTATCTTTATGCCTTGCTTCTTGAATAGGTAAGTGATTTTATATGTATTCGCATTCACATAGTTGAAACGCGTAAATTTTTTCTCATTACTGTCCGGTTTGGGAATCGATTTATCTTTATTTTTATGTTTGGCTATAATTTGATTTATTTTGCTTGGCGAGAAGTTGTTTTCCTTTGCTATTTGCATAATATTTCTTATTTCCTTATTATAGTTGTCTTTTGATATGGGTATGTTTAAAGCTCTGTGCACCATTGAATTGAAACCCGCTAGTTTGTACGTACTGGGGTGATTAGACTGATTGTCGATTGCATGCGAGGTTTGTGTTGCTTTCCGGAATATGGAATATGAAAGTTCGTTGTTTTTACGTTGAATAGTTATATCGAGATAATTTATTTTCCGGTCTACTTCGGATTCCTTAGTGAATTTGATAGAGTGGTGAAGGCTATTAATGGATTGGAGAATTGTTTCTTCGCTTGTTAGTTCAGTATCGTAGATGCAAATTTCATCATCTACTTATCTATTCCATATTGCTATTCCCTTTGTTGAAGTCTTTTCTAAGAACGCATTTTCTAGTGCATTGATGAAGATGTCAGCGATTAACCCACTTAGTGGCGATCCCATTGCTGGGCCTTCTCTCTGTGTGTATATTTTATTGTCGAATTGAAACACTTTTTGGGTGAGAACGACCCTAAGTAATCTCACAATCTCTTCAATTTCTTTTACCGAATTGTTGGATTTTAAGTTGATTTCGATAGTGTTGATTGCTTCAATAATCGGAATATTGGTGTACATGTTAGTTACGTCGAAGGATACTAGCCTGAAGCTAGGTATCATTTGTAGGGTGTTCAATGCTGTTACTAGTTCTGTTGTGTTCTTTACAGAGTGGTTTATGTCGTTGGAAAGACCGCATTTTAATATTTTTAGTAATTCTTTGCTGATTTTGTAATTTGGGGCATTCCTACAATTGACTATTGGTCTCATTGGGCATTCCTTTTTGTGTATTTTTGATTGTCCACTCAATGACGGTATTTTCGGGTTCATGTTTATTAGTTTTGATTTTTCGGCTTTGGTCTGTATGTATTCTGTTTCTTTTAGCGCACTTTTTATTTGTTTTTGGTATTTGTTGGTGGGGTCTTTTGTTAATTCCTTGATTTCGTTGTTGTTTAGGAATTCGACTGTTTTTTCAATATATTCTGTTTTGTTCAAAATTACTGTAGTGTTTCCCTTATCTGCTTTTGTTTTGATTAAGTCATGTTCTTTTATTTTTTATTTCAACGACTTTATTTCTTTGAGTTGTTTGTTGTATTGAATGTTATTGCTATCGCCCTCTTGTTTGAGGATTTTTTTGGCTTCGTTGGTGGCAAGATTTTTGGCGTTTATTTTTTTTAAATTGCAATTCTAGGCAAATCCCGCATCGCATATACCGCATGGATATGGCTTCTGGTCGTATATTAGCAAGTCTCCATCCACGTTAGCACGTTGATTTCATCAAGTATTACTAGTAAGGTTCTTTCCCACAGGGTGCTTCTGACAAGTTCCTTCATGTGCTGTGCTAGTATATTTTCCTCCATTATTACCTAGGGTGCAAGTTTTCCTTACAACAGAATCCAACGCATCTGATCAAATCAGTCTGAAACAAGTGGTGCTAATATGGTGAATTGAAGTTTTAACTGAGAGATATATTGATACGTTTACGTATAGTAAGGAAATTCAAAACATTTTTGTAAATGTTATATTTGGGATATTAAAAACGAGTGTGGCCATTTGCCACCAAGGGTTACTATGTGCGACACCAAATGACTTTTTTGAGCGAATTTAACTTGGCATATATTATATGAATACGGTCACTCGCCGCTATGGGTTATCATGTGAATCTTCAAATATTCTCTACGAGCATATTTGCCATGACATATACCACAAGAATGTGGCATCTCACCACTATGGCTGAACATATGTTTCTTCAAATTTCCATTCTTAGTATTATTTATTTATCGTTTGGCAATACAAGATTTCAGAGAAAGTTACAAAGAAAATCACTTTAAAATCTACTGTACATTATTTTTATTATTTACACTATTTACAGTCTCAGGTCTAATGAGTCTATCCATTGGACCACGTCAGGTGTCGCCAACAGGAAGTCGATCCAGTCCCCTCCATATACCCTCAGAGGACAGTCAGTTGTAATGTGTTTGATGGTTTGATTAGGAGCACCACAATCACACTGGGGAGACAACATTTTTCCCCATTTGCACAAAGTTCCATTGCATACTCCGTGGTTCGTCCGAATCCTATTGAGTGTTGCCCAAGCCCTCCTAGGCAGATCGGAACCTGGAGTGGATGTTCTTGTAGGGTCCAGGATGGAGCTCGACTCAGGACAAGCTTTTAGTGTCAATTCAGTAATCCACTGCATCCTGGAATCAAAATGGTTTCTTACAAGCCTCTGGGCATGACAAACGGGGGGCGTCCTGGATTTGAGCCTGTTCATTTGAAGGGAGGGTATATTTCATGAATTTGTAGTGTAGGGTGATCCATGATCTTGTAGTACTCCCGTAGCAAGGCAACTTCTCAAAGAAGGTGGGGTGGAGGAATATTTCTGAGGGCTGGAAGCCAATATGCTGGTGTAGTTCTTATACAACCAGAGATATTTAGTAGTCTCATGGTGTTGTTCCACAGGGTGTCAACGAGTTTGACATGTGGACTATTGAGCCATACTGTGGCGCAGTATTCAGCCACAGAGAAGGCTAGACCTAAGGCAGAGCATCTTGTAGTAGTGGCAGAAGCTCCCCAAGATGTTCCACATAGCTTTAGCAATATATTGTTGCGGCTTTTAATTTTAGCTGCTGTGCTCTGGAGGTGTTGCTTGTAAGAGAGTGTTCGGTCAAGTATTACTCCTAAGTACTTTGGGAACTTGTTATATTTCAAAATCTTCCCCTCGAATTTTACATTGAGTTGGGTATTAGGCAATATGTTGCTCAGGTGGAAACAAGATACCTCAGTTTTTGTAGCACTAGGTTGCAGCCTCCATTTGTGGAAGTATCTTCCAAGTTTAGCCAAATCATCTTCAAGTACATTTGCCAAATCTTCCATATTTTGGTGTCTAGTGGCAAATGCTATGTCATCAGCATAACAAAACTTTTTTGAGTTTTTTTCTGGTAGATCCGATAAGTACAGATTGAAGAGGAGAGGAGCCAGTACTGAACCCTGTGGGAGGCCATTAGTTAGCTTCTTTCGTTTGCTGATTTTTGATCCCAAGACAACCTGGAAATATCTGTTGTTAATCATATTGTCAATAAGCTGGGCCATAGATTTACAGGGAATCACTTTTAGGAATGTATACAGTAGACCTTCTCTCCAAACTGTATCATATGCAGCAGTTAAATCTAAGAAGGAAACGGCTGTTTTCTGGTGAAGTTCTTCTATGTGAGATGTAAGAGCGAGAACTTGATCACATCAACTTCGGTTTTTCTGGAAACCAGCTTGCTCAATGGGGATGTCTTGGTTGATACAGGGGCTGATTCTGTTCAAAATCAGTCTTTCAAGAAGCTTATAGGTGCAGCTGAGTCGATAGCTAAGATAGGTCTATAGCTCTCAGGCAAATCTTTTGGTTTCCCAGGTTTTAAGATGGCAATTATTTTGGATTTCTTAAACTGCTTTGGGAGTATTCCTGTTCGGAGAATATCAGAGATGAAACGAGCCAGCCATTTTTTTGCATTGTTTCCCATATATATGAGGAACTCTGGATGGATACCATCAAAGCCAAGTGCTTTTCTAGTTTTCATGTCCTTCAAGGCAATGTTGATTTCTTCATGAGTGAAGGGTCCAGAGTATGCAGAATGAGTTTTTGAAGGGGCTTTGTGCTGTTTTAATTTTCTTTCCACCAGTCTTGTGTGATTTACATCCTGAGTAAGTTTGGAAGTTGAGACAATGTGCTTAGCAAACTCATCTGGTGTAATGATAGATTTCTCTTTTATTATTGGTGTGCTACCCACAAGTTTCCGCAGTAAGCTCCAAGCTTTTCTATTGGAGAGACGACAATCCATCTCTTCAACCGTCTTGGACCATTTTTCCCTGCGTGCCGCAACTATGCTTCGTAACAGTTCCTCCGCTACTTCACGGTCTCTATTTCTTAGATATTCATTGTAGAGTGTATCACTCTGCTGATTCCATCCAGGATCATACTCTTTTCTGAAACTTCTTGGAACGTATTTCTTTGCCACAGAAGTCACCAGGCCAACAAAACTTTGATAGCAACTGCTTTTTGCCGGAATAAACCTGATGCATTTATCTAAGTCGGTTGAGAACTTCTCCCAATCTGCCTTCAGGAAGTTCCAGCGAGGATGAGGAAATTATGTAATTAAGTACTGGTCTATGTTGGCTTCGTGGAAAGTCAGCTAGTACTCTTCTTGTTGTAGGTTGGAATTGGCCCTTGTTGTCACTAGAGACAAAACATAGATCTGGGTTATGTTCATTCTTCCAAGCAGCAGATCTGAATGTCCCTCGATCTTGACATCAAATATAAGATGTAGGTTGAGTTCATCAGCCCAGTCAGAAAGAGCAACACCGCAGTCATTATCCGTGGCGTATTTCCAATTTTCATGGTGACTGTTGAAATCACCAGCATAAATTTCAGGATGTTTCGCAGGTGAGAGAACAGTAGCTGGCCAATGAATTGTAGGTGGCTTGTAGATATTTTAAACTGTAACAACTTGCATTTTTACTACAACAGAATGAATGTTATTGTCAGAACAAGCAGAAAAAAATGGATATTTTCCAGGTTGTTACGAGCATATGTTACTACTCCATGTGCGCTGTGATAAGTTGCACCAACAATTGTGTACCCACAGATCTTGCCTCTTTTTCTGAGTTCATCCTCATTGCTAGTGTGGGTTTCCTGAATAAGAGTCCATTCTTAGTAAATTTAACATTACATATATTACATGAAACTGGCTTCTCTCCGGTATGAGTTAACATGTGATTTTTCAAATGTGCTGTCTGAGAACTTTTTGTTTGACATATGCTACATGAGTAAGGCTCTTCTCCAGTATGGATTCTCATGTATTTCTTCAAACTTGTCTTCATACCAAATTTGGCTTCGCATATATTACATTTGTAAGGCTCGTCGCCTCTATAGCTCAACATATGTTTCTTTATATTCCAATTCTTAGCAAATCCAGTATCGCATATACCGCATGGATATGGCTTCTGGTCGTATATTAGCAAGTCTTCGTCCACGTTAGCACGTTGATTACTGCAAGTATTACTAGTAAGGTTCTTTTCACCAGGGTGCTTCTGACAAGTTCCTTCATGTGGTGTGCTAGTATATTTTCCTCCATTACTACCTAGGGTGCAAGTTTTCCTTACAACAGAATCCAACGCATCTGAACAAATCAGTCTGAAACAAGTGGTGCTAATATAGTGAATTGAAATTTTAACAGGGAGATATAAAGATACGTTAACGTAGAGTGAGGAAATTCAAAACATTATTGTAAATCTTAATTAAAGCAATTTCTCTGTATACAATTTTGTTTTCATGCATATATGACTTTAACTTGAGATATATTTTATGTTATATTTGGGATATTAAAAAGGAGTGTGGCCTCTCGCCACCATGGGTTACTATGTGCTACTCCAAATGACTTTTTTGAGCGAATTTAACTTGGCATATATTATATGAATACGGTCTCTCGCCGCTATGGCTTATCGTGTGAATCTTCAAATATTCTCTACGAGCATATTTGCCATGACATATACCACAAGAATGTGGTTTTTCACCACTATGGCTGAACATATGTTTCTTCAAATTTCCATTCTTAGTATTATTTATTTATCGTTTGGCAATACAAGATTTCAGAGAAAGTTACAAAGAAAATCACTTTAAATTCTACTGTACATTATTTTTACTATTTACACTATTTACAGTCTCAGGTCTAATGAGTCTATCCATTGGACCACGTCAGGTGTCGCCAACAGGAAGTCGATCCAGTCCCCTCCATATGCCCTCAGAGGACAGTCAGTTGTAATGTGTTGGATGGTTTTATTAGGAGCACCACAATCACACTGGGGAGACAAAAATTTTCCCCATTTGCACAAAGTTCCATTGCATACTCCGTGGTTCGTCCGAATCCTATTGAGAGTTGCCCAAGCCCTCCTAGGCAGATCGGAACCTGGAGTGGATGTTCTTGTAGGGTCCAGGATGGAGCTCGACTCAGGACAAGCTTTTAGTGTCCATTCAGTAATCCACTGCATGCTGGAATCAAAATGGTTTCTTACAAGCCTATGGGCATGAAAATGGGTGGCGTCCTGGATTTGAGCCTGTCCATTTGAAGAGAGGGGATGTTTCATTAATTTGTAGTGTAGGGTGATCCATGATCTTGTAGTACTCCCGTAGCAAGGCAACTTCTCTAAGAAGGTGGGTGGAAGAATATTGCTGAGGGCTGGAAACCAATATGCTGGTGTAGTTCTTATACAACCAGTGATTATTTAGTAGTCTCATAGTGTTGTTCAACAGGGTGTCAACGAGTTTGACATGTGGACTATTGAGCCAAACTGGGGCGCAGTATTCAGCCACAGAGAAGGCTGGACCTAAGGCAGAGCATCTTGTAGTAGTGGCAGAAGCTCCCCAAGATGTTCCACATAGCTTTAGAAATATATTGTTGCGGCTTCTAATTTTAGCTGCTGTGCTCTGGAGGTGTTGCTTGTAAGAGAGTGTTTGGTCAAGTATTACTCCTAAGTACTTTGGGAACTTGTTATATTTCAAAATCTTCCCCTCGAATTTTACATTGAGTTGGGTATTAGCCAATATGTTGCTTAGGTGGAAACAAGATACCTCAGTTTTTGTAGCACTGGGTTGCAGCCTCCATTTGTGGAAATATCTTCCAAGTTTAGCCAAATCATCTTCAAGGACATTTGCCAAATCTTCCATATTTTGGTGTCTAGTGGCAAATGCTGTGTCATCAGCATAACAAAACCTTTTTGAGTTTGTTTCTGGTAGATCCGATAAGTACAGATTGAAGAGGAGAGGAGCCAGTACTGAACCCTGTGGGAGGCCATTAGTTAGCTTCTTTCGTTTGCTGATTTTTGATCCCAAGACAACCTGGAAATATCTGTTGTTAATCATATTGTCAATAAGCTGGGCCATAGATTTACAGGGAATCACTTTTAGGAATTTATACAGTAGACCTTCTCTCCAAACTGTATCATATGCAGCAGTTAAATCTAAGAAGGCAACGGCTGTTTTCTGGTAAAGTTGGAAACCAGCTTCTATGTGAGATGTAAGAGCGAGAACTTGATCACATCACCTTCGGTTTTTCTGGAAACCAGCTTGCTCAATAGAGATGTCTTGGTTGATACAGGGGCTGATTCTGTTCAAAATCAGTCTTTCAAGAAGCTTATAGGTGCAGCTAAGTAGAGCTATAGGTCGATAGCTCTCAGGCAAATCTTTTGGTTTCCCAGGTTTTAAGATGGCAATTATTTTGGATTTCTTAAACTGCTTTGGGAGTATTCCTGTTCGGAGAATATCAGAGAAGAAACAAGCCAGCCATTTTTTTGCATTGTTTCCTTTATGTATGAGGAACTCTGGATGGATACCATCAAAGCCAGGTGCTTTTCTAGCTTTCATGTCCTTCAAGGTAATGTTGATTTCTTCATGAGTGAAGGGTCCAGAGTATGCAGAATGAGTCGGTGAAGAGGCTTTGAGTTGTTTTAATTTTCTTTTCACCAGTCTTGTGTGATTTACATCCTGAGTGATTTTGGAAGTTGAGACAATGTGCTTAGCAATCTCATCTGGTGTAATGTTAGATTTCTCTTTTATTATTGGTGTGCTACCCCCAAGTTTCCGCAGTAAGCTCCAAGATTTTCTACTGGAGTGACGAAAATCCATCTCTTCAACAGTCTTGGACCATTTTCCCCTGCGTGCCGCATCTAAGCTTCGTAACAGTTCCTCCGCTACTTCACGGTCTCTATTTCATAGATATTCATTGTAGAGTGTATCACTCTGCTGATTCCATCCTGGAACATACTCTTTTCTGAAACCTCTTGGAACGTATTTCTTTGCCACAGAAGTCACCAGGCCAACAAATCTTTGATAGCAACTGCTTTTTGCCGGAATAAACCTGATGCAATTTATCTAAGTTGGTTGAGAACTTCTCCCAATCTGCCTTCAGGAAGTTCCAGCGAGGATGAGGAAATGATGTAATTAAGTGGATAGATAGCCCTATTTCTATAAGTACTGGTCTATGTTGGCTTCGTGGAAAGTCAGCTAGTACTCTTCTTGTTGTAGGTAGGAATTGGCCCTTGTTGTCACTAGAGACAAAACATAGATCTGGGTTATGTTCATTCTTCCAAGCAGCAGATCTGAATGTCACTCGATCTTTTGCATCAAAGATAAGATGTAGGTTGAGTTCATCAGCCCAGTCAGAAAGAGCAACACCGCAGTCATCATTCTTGGCGTATTTCCAATTTTCATGGTGACTGTTGAAATCACCAACATAAATAACATAAATTTCAGGATGGTTCGCAGGTGAGAGAACAGTAGCTGGCCAAGGAATTGTAGGTGGCTTGTAGATATTTACATTTGTAATATCTTGCAGTTTTACTACTTTAGAATGAATGTTGTTGTCAGAACAAGCAGAAATAAGATGGATATCTTCCAGATTGTTACGAGCATATGTTACTATTCCATATGTTCTGTGATAAGTTGCACCAACCATTGTGTACCCACAGATGTTGCCTCTTTTTCTGAGTTCATCCTCATTGCTATGTGGGTTTCCTGAATAACAGTCCATTCTTAGTAAATTTAGCATTACCTATACTACATGAAACTGGCTTCTCTCCGGTATGAGTTAACATGTAATTTTTCAAATGTGATGTCTGAGATCATTTTGTTTGACATATGCTACATGAGTAAGGCTCTTCTCCAGTATGGATTCCAATGTGTTTCTTCAAATTATCCTTCATACCAAATTTGGCTTCGCATATCATACATTTGTAAGGCTCGTCGCCTCTATGGCTCAACATACGTTTCTTTAAATTCCAAATCTTAGAAAATCCCGCATCGCTTATACCGCATGGATATGGCTTCTGGTCGTATATTAGCAAGTCTCCTTCCACGTTAGCACGTTGATTACTGCATGTATTACTAGTAAGGTTCTTTTCCACAGGGTGCTTCTGACTAGCTCCTTGATGTGCTGTGCTAGTATATTTTCCTCCATTATTACCTAGGGTGCAAGTTTTCCTTACAACAGGATCCAACGCATCTGAACAAATCAGTCTGAAACAAGTGGTGCTAATATAGTGAATTGAAGTTTTAACAGGGAGATAAATAGATACGTTTACGTATAGTAAGGAAATTCAAAACATTTTTGTAAATCTTAATTAAAGCCAGGGCGTTTCGAAACCTTATTTGATATATTCGTAGTAATAGTCTTTGATAAGAAGAGAGAATAGTTGTATTTGTGAAGTATAATATATATTTCGAACTCAGTAGATAATAACTATTTCTAATGACACTGTGCTTCAATTTCTCTGTATACAATTTATTTTCATGCATGAATGACTTCAACTTGAGAAATAATTTATGTTATATTTGTGATATTAAAAGCGAGTGTGGCCTCTCGCCTCCATGGGTTACTATATGTGACTCCAAATGACTTTTTTGAACGAATTTAAATTGTCATATATTACATGAATACGGTTCCTCATCGCTATGGGTTAACATGTGAATCTTCAAATATTCTCTACGAGCAAATTTGCCATGACATATACCACAAGAATGTGGCTTCTCACCACTATGGCTGAACATATGTTTCTTGAATTTTCCATTCTTAGTAAATTTAGCATTACATATATTACATGAAATTGGCTTCTCTCCGGTATGAGTTAACATGTGATTTTTCAAATTTGCTGACTGAGAAAAGTTTGTTTGACATATGCTACATGAGGAAGGCTCTTCTCCAGTATGGTTCTCATGTGTTTCTTCAAACTTTCCTTTATACCAAATTTGGCTTCGCATATATTACATTGATAAGGCTCGTCGCCTCTATGGCTCAACATATGTTTCTTTATATTCCAATTCTTATCAAATCCAGTATCGCATATACCGCATGGATATGGCTTCTGGTCGTATATTAGCAAGTCCTCTTCCACGTTAGCACGTTGATTACTGCAAGTATTACTGGTAAGGTTCTTTCCCACAGGGTGCTTCTGACAAGTTCCTTCATGTGCTGTGCTAGTATATTTTCTTCCATTATTACCTAGGGTGCAAGTTTTCGTTACAACAGAATCCAACGCATCTGATCAAATCGATCTGAAACAAATGGTGCTAATATAGTGAATTGAAGTTTTAACAGAGAGATATATAGATACGTTTACGTATAGTAAGGAAATTCAAAACATTTTTGTAAATCTTAATTAAAGCAATTTCTCTGTATACAATTTATTTTCATGCATATATGACTTTAACTTGAGATATATTTTATGTTATATTTGGGATATTAAAAACGAGTGTGGCCATTTGCCACCAAGGGTTACTATGTGCGACACCAAATGACTTTTTTGAGCGAATTTAACTTGGCATATATTATATGAATACGGTCTCTGGCCGCTATGGGTTATCATGTGAATATTCAAATATTCTCTACGAGCATATTTGCCATGACATATACCACAAGAATGTGGCATCTCACCACTATGGCTGAACATATGTTTCTTCAAATTTCCATTCTTAGTATTATTTATTTATCGTTTGGCAATACAAGATTTCAGAGAAAGTTACAAAGAAAATCACTTTAAAATCTACTGTACATTATTTTTATTATTTACATTATTTACAGTCTCAGGTCTAATGAGTCTATCCATTGGACCACGTCAGGTGTCGCCAACAGGAAATCGATCCAGTCCCCTCCATATACCCTCAGAGGACAGTCAGTTGTAATGTGTTTGATGGTTTGATTAGGAGCACCACAATCACACTGGGGAGACAACATTTTTCCCCATTTGCACAAAGTTCCATTGCATACTCCGTGGTTCGTCCGAATCCTATTGACTGTTGCCCAAGCACTCCTAGGCAGATCGGAACCTGGAGTGGATGTTCTTGTAGGGTCCAGGATGGAGCTCGACTCAGGACAAGCTTTTAGTGTCAATTCAGTAATCCACTGCATGCTGGAATCAAAATGGTTTCTTACAAGCCTCTGGGCATGACAAACGGGGGGCGTCCTGGATTTGAGCCTGTTCATTTGAAGAGAGGGTATATTTCATGAATTTGTAGTGTAGGGTGATCCATGATCTTGTAGTACTCCCGTAGCAAGGCAACTTCTCAAAGAAGGTGGGGTGGAAGAATATTGCTGAGGGCTGGAAGCCAATATGCTGGTGTAGTTCTTATACAACCAGAGATATTTAGTAGTCTCATGGTGTTGTTCAACAGGGTGTCAACGAATTTGACATGTGGACTATTGAGCCATACTGGGGCGCAGTATTCAGCCACAGAGAAGGCTAGACCTAAGGCAGAGCATCTTGTAGTAGTGGCAGAAGCTCCCCAAGATGTTCCACATAGCTTTAGCAATATATTGTTGCGGCTTTTAAATTTAGCTGCTGTGCTCTGGAGGTGTTGCTTGTAAGAGAGTGTTCGGTCAAGTATTACTCCTAAGTACTTTGGGAACTTGTTATATTTCAAAATCATCCCCTCGAATTTTACATTGAGTTGGGTATTAGGCAATATGTTGCTCAGGTGGAAACAAGATACCTCAGTATTTGTAGCACTGGGTTGCAGCCTCCATTTGTGGAAGTATCTTCCAAGTTTAGCCAAATCATCTTCAAGTACATTTGCCAAATCTTCCATATTTTGGTGTCTAGTGGCAAATGCTATGTCATCAGCATAACAAAACTTGTTTGAGTTTTTTTCTGGTAGATCCGATAAGTACAGATTGAAGAGGAGAGGAGCCAGTACTGAACCCTGTGGGAGGCCATTAGTTAGCTTCTTTCGTTTGCTGATTTTTGATCCCAAGACAACCTGGAAATATCTGTTGTTAATCATATTGTCAATAAGCTGGGCCATAGATTTACAGGGAATCACTTTTAGGAATTTATACAGTAGACCTTCTCTCCAAACTGTATCATATGCAGCAGTTAAATCTAAGAAGGAAACGGCTGTTTTCTGGTGAAGTTCTTCTATGTGAGATGTAAGAGCGAGAATTTGATCACATCAACTTCGGTTTTTCTGGAAACCAGCTTGCTCAATGGGGATGTCTTGGTTGATACAGGGGCTGATTTTGTTCAAAATCAGTCTTTCAAGAAGCTTATAGGTGCACCTAAGTCGATAGCTAAGATATGTCGATAGCTCTCTGGCAAATCTTTTGGTTTCCCAGGTTTTAAGATGGCAATTATTTTGGATTTCTTAAACTGCTTTGGGAGTATTCCTGTTCGGAGAATATCAGAGATGAAACGAGCCAGCCATTTTTTTTGCATTGTTTCCCATATGTATGTGGAACTCTGGATGGATACCATCAAAGCCAAGTGCTTTTCTAGCTTTCATGTCCTTCAAGGCAATGTTGATTTCTTCATGAGTGAAGGGTCCAGAGTATGCAGAATGAGTTGTTGAATGGGCTTTGTGCTGTTTTAATTTTCTTTCCACCAGTCTTGTGTGATTTACATCCTGAGTAAGTTTGGAAGTTGAGACAATGTGCTTAGCAATCTCATCTGGTGTAATGATAGATTTCTCTTTTATTATTGGTGTGCTACCCACAAGTTTCCGCAGTAAGCTCCAAGCTTTTCTATTGGAGAGACGAAAATCCATCTCTTCAACCGTCTTGGACCATTTTTCCCTGCGTGCCGCAACTATGCTTCGTAACAGTTCCTCCGCTACTTCACGGTCTCTATTTCTTAGATATTCATTGTAGAGTGTATCACTCTGCTGATTCCATCCAGGATCATACTCTTTTCTGAAACTTCTTGGAACGTATTTCTTTGCCACAGAAGTCACCAGGCCAACAAAACTTTGATAGCAACTGCTTTTTGCCGGAATAAACCTGATGCATTTATCTAAGTCGGTTGAGAACTTCTCCCAATCTGCCTTCAGGAAGTTCCAGCGAGGATGAGGAAATTATGTAATTAAGTACTGGTCTATGTTGGCTTCGTGGAAAGTCAGCTAGTACTCTTCTTGTTGTAGGTTGGAATTGGCCCTTGTTGTCACTAGAGACAAAACATAGATCTGGGTTATGTTCATTCTTCCAAGCAGCAGATCTGAATGTCCCTCGATCTTGACATCAAATATAAGATGTAGGTTGAGTTCATCAGCCCAGTCAGAAAGAGCAACACCGCAGTCATTATCCGTGGCGTATTTCCAATTTTCATGGTGACTGTTGAAATCACCAGCATAAATTTCAGGATGTTTCGCAGGTGAGAGAACAGTAGCTGGCCAATGAATTGTAGGTGGCTTGTAGATATTTTAAACTGTAACAACTTGCATTTTTACTACAACAGAATGAATGTTATTGTCAGAACAAGCAGAAAAAAATGGATATTTTCCAGGTTGTTACGAGCATATGTTACTACTCCATGTGCGCTGTGATAAGTTGCACCAACAATTGTGTACCCACAGATCTTGCCTCTTTTTCTGAGTTCATCCTCATTGCTAGTGTGGGTTTCCTGAATAAGAGTCCATTCTTAGTAAATTTAACATTACATATATTACATGAAACTGGCTTCTCTCCGGTATGAGTTAACATGTGATTTTTCAAATGTGCTGTCTGAGAACTTTTTGTTTGTCATATGCTACATGAGTAAGGCTCTTCTCCAGTATGGATTCTCATGTATTTCTTCAAACTTGTCTTCATACCAAATTTGGCTTCGCATATATTACATTTGTAAGGCTCGTCGCCTCTATGGCTCAACATAGGTTTCTTTAAATTCCAATTCTTAGAAAATCCCGCATCGCTTATACCGCATGCATATAGCTTCTGGACGTATATTAGCAAGTCTCCTTCCACGTTAGCACGTTGATTACTGCATGTATTACTAGTAAGGTTCTTTTCCACAGGGTGCTTCTGACAAGTTCCTTCATGTGGTGTGCTAGTATATTTTCCTCCATTATTACCTAGGGTGCAAGATTTCCTTACTACAGGATCCAACGCATCTGAACAAATCAGTCTGAAACAAGTGCTAATATAGTGAATTGAAGTTTTAACAGGGAGATAAATAGATACGTTTACGTATAGTAAGGAAATTCAAAACATTTATGTAAATCTTAACCCTTAGCTACACGCACCTCTTTCACTAACATTCTTACTAGCTAGAGGCACTCTATGCCGCAATATATTGTTTCATTCTTTTTGTTATTTAGTGACTTGCTACACGGCTGAAATTGATTTGTATAGAGAATTATACAGAACCTATGATAATATATTGAAAAAATCTTATCAGTATGTATGAAATTCTTATTAATATAATATATTATTGGGAGGGATGGGATAAGAACATATTTACTATTCACACTTAATGTAATTATTAATTCTTATAAACATTTATTGGACAACGAAGAAAAAATAATAATTTTTACACACAAAAGAGATATTGAGTATTATTGGATTGAGATTGCCCTTTTCTCAGGCTCATATTACAAGACATTGTACCTGATACACTAGAGTAAAAGAGAAAGAGTCAGAATCATGTAGTCCTATACACTGAGATTCTTGGCTTGGAAAACGACACTTTCTGCTTATTTATAGTACGAAATAATATACAGTGCCTTAATACACAAAATAACTCGGCAATAGGACTTAAAAATCGAATAGATACTTTTCATCCAGTGACCCTCCTTGCGCATCGATTACATGGAGCAACCTCTGAATATCTTGTTCTTGACACCCATTTCGAAACCTATAAACAGAAGGCAAGCGTGCAGACTATGTGCTGACATCGATAATAATGATAGAAACATAGAAAGAAACAACAAATGTAAAATAAGTTAAATACTTACATTATTTCACAACGCCGATTCCAGCTAGTTGTTACACGCTAGCGGTACGGAATGCCGCATTCGCGCACCTCGCACTTTGACAACCTGTCTCAGACTGACTGCGAACAAGACAGGCTTCGAACCTACCCCCGCCCCTGCAGCACATGACGAACAAAGGATATAGCGGGCGATCTCGCAGAACTCGTAAGTGTTTACCACGTCAAAAAAAAATTGCGTGTATCTATGGGTTAATTAAAGCAAGGGCATTTCGAAACCTTATTTGATATATTCGTAGTAATTGATAAGAAGACAGAATAGTTTTATTTGTGAAGAATATTAAATATTTGGAACTCAGTAGATAATAAATACTTCTAATGACACTGTGCATCAATTTCTCTGTATACAATTTATTTTCATGAATATATGACTTTAACTTGAGACATATTTTATGTTATATTTGGGTTATTAAAAACGAGTGTGGCCTCTCGCCACCACGGGTTACTATGTGCGACTCCAAATGACCTTTTTGAACGAATTTAACTTGACATATATTACATGAATACGGTTTCTCGCCGCTATGGGTTAACATGTGAATCTTCAAATAATCTCTACGAGCAAATTTGCCATGACATATACCACGAGAATGAGGCTTCACACCACTATGGCTGAACATATGTTTCTCCAAATTTCCATTCTTAGTAAATTTAGCATTACATATATTACATGAAATTGGCTTCTCTCCGATATGAGTTAACATGTGATTTTTCAAATGTGCTGTCTGAGAAAATTCTGTTTGACATATGCTACATGTGTAAGGAATTTCTCCAGTATGCATTCTCGTGTGCTTCTTCAAACTTTCCTTCATGCCAAATTTGGCTTCGCATATATTTAATTGGTAAGGCTCGTCGCCTCTATGGCTCAACATATGTTTATTTAAATTCCAATTCTTAACAAATCCCGCATCGAATATACCGCATGGATATGGCTTCTGGTCGTTAATTAGCAAGTCTCCTTTCACGTTAGCACGTTGATTACTGCATGAATTACTAGCAAGGTTCTTTTCGACAGGGTGCTTCTGACAAGTCCCATCATGTGCTGTGCTAGTATATTTTCCTCCATTATTACCTAGGGTGCAAGTTTTCCTCACGACAGGATCCACCGCTTCTGAACAGATCAGTCTGAAACAAGTGCTAATATAGTGAATTGAAGTTTTAACAGCGAGATAAATAGATACGTTTACGTATAGTAAGGAAATTCAAAACATTTATGTAAATCTTAACCCTTAGCTACACGCACCTCATTCACTAACATTCTTACTAGCTAGCGGCACTCTATGCCGCAATATATTGTTTCATTCTTTTTGTTATTTAGTGACTTGCTACACGGCTGAAATTGGTTTGTATAGAGAATTATACAGAACCTAAGATAATATATTGAAAAAATCTTATCAGTATGTATGAAATTCTTATTAATAAAATATATTATTGGGAGGGATGGGATAAGGACATATTTACTATTCACACTTAATGTAATTAATAATTCCTATAAACATTTATTGGACAACGAAGAAAAAATAATAATTTTTACACACAAAAGAGATATTGAGTATTATTGGATTGAGATTGCCCTTTTCTCAGGCTCATATTACAAGACATTGTACCTGATACACTAGAGTAAAAGAGAAACTGTTAGTCAGAATCATGTAGTCCTATAAACTTAGAATCTTGGCTTGGAAAACGACACTTTCTGCTTATTTATAGTACGAAATAATATACAGTGCCTAAATACCCAAAATATCTCGGCAATAGGACTTAAAAATTGAATAGATCCTCTTCATCCAGTGACCCTCCTTGCGCATCAATTACTTGAAGCAACCTCTCAATATGTTGTTCTTGACAGCCATTTCGAAACCTATAAACAGAAGGCAAGCGTGCAGACTATGTGCTGACATTGATAATAATAATAGAAGCATAGAAAGAAACAACAAAGGTAAAATAAGTTAAATACTTACATTATTTCACAACGCCGATTCCAGCTAGTTGTTACACGCTAGCGGTACGGAATGCCGCATTCGCGCACCTCGCTCTTTGACAACCTGTCTCAGACTGACTGCGAACAAGACAGGCTTCGAACCTACCCCCTCCCCTGCAGCACATTACGAACAAAGGATATAGCGGGCGATCTCGCAGAACTCGTAAGTGTTTCCAAGTCAAACAAAATTTTGCAAAAAAGCGGCACTCAGGGTATCTATGTGTTAATTAAAGCAAGGGCATTTCGAAACCTTATTTGATACATTCGTAGTAATAGTCTTTGATAAGAAGACAGAAGAGTTGTATTTGTGAAGTATATTAAATATTTGGAACTCAGTAGATAATAACTACTTCTAATGACACAGCGCATCAATTTCCCTGTATACAATTTATTTTCATGCATATATGACTTTAACTTGAGATATATTTTATGTTATATTTGGGATATTAAGAACGAGTGTGGCCTCTCGCCACAAAGGGTTACTATCTGCGACTCCAAATGACCTTTTTCAGCGAATTTAACTTGATATATATTACATGAATACTGTCTCTCGCCGCTATGGATTAACATGTGAATCTTCAAATATTCTTTACGAGCAAATTTGCCATGACATATACCACAAGAATGTGGCATCTCACCACTATGGAAGAACATATGTTTCTTCAAATTTCCATTCTTAGTAAATTTAGCATTTCTTATATTACATGAAACTGTCTTCTCTCCGGTATGAGTTAGCATGTTATTATTTCAAATGTGCTGACTGAGAACATATTGTTTGTCATATGCTATATGAGTAAGGGTCTTCTCCAGTATGGACTCTAGTGTGTTTCTTCAAACTCTCCTTCATACCAAATTTGGCTTCGCATATATTACATTAGTAAGGCTCGTCGCCTCAATGGCTCAACATATGATTCTTTAAATTCCAATTCTTATCAAATCCCGCATCGCATATACCGCATGGATATGGCATCTGGTCGTATATTAGCAAGTCTCCTTCCACATTAGCACGTTGATTACTGCATGTATTACCAGTAAGGTTCTTTTCCACAAAGTGTTTCTGACAAGTTCCTTCATGTGCTGTGCTAGTATATTTTCCTCCCTTATTACCTAGGGTGCAAGTTTTCCTTACAACAGGATCCAACGCATCTGAACAAATCAGTCTGAAGCAAGTGGAGCTAATATAGCGAATTGAAGTTTTAACAGGGAGATAAATAGATACGTTTAAGTATAGTAAGGAAATTCAAAACATTTTTGTAAATCTTAATTAAAGCAAGAGCATTTTGAAACCTTATTTGATATATTCGTAGTAATTGATAAGAAGACAGAATAGTTGTATTTGTGAAGAATATTAAATATTTGGAACTCAGTAGATAATAAATACTTCTAATGACACTGTGCATCAATTTCTCTGTATACAATTTATTTTCATGAATATATGACTTTAACTTGAGACTTATTTTATGTTATATTAGGGTTATTAAAAAGGAGTGTGGCCTCTCGCCACCATGGGTTAGCATGTGCGACTCCAAGTGACCTTTTTGAGCCAATTTAACCTGACATATAATACATGAATACGGTTTCTCGCCGCTATGGGTTAATATGTGAATCTTCAAATATTCTCTACGAGCAAATTTGCCAAGACATATACCACAAGAATGTGGGTTCTCGCCACTATGGCTGAACATATATTTCTTCAATTTTCTATTCTTAGTAAATTTAGCATTACATATATTACATAAAATTGGCTTCTCTCTGGTATGAGTTAACATGTGATTTTTCAAATGTGCTGGCTGAGAACATTTTGTTTGACATATGCTATATGAGTAAGGCTCTTCTCCAGTATGGATTCTCGTGTGTTTCTTCAAACTTTTTTCATACCAAGTTTGGCTTCGCATATCTTACATTTGTAAGGCTCGTCGCCTCTATGGCTCAACTTACGTTTCTTTAAATTCCAAATCTTAGAAAATCCCGCATCGCTTATACCGCATGGATATGGCTTCTGGTCGTATATTAGCAAGTCTCCTTCCACGTTAGCACGTTGATTACTGCATGTATTACTAGTAAGGTTCTTTTCCACAGGGTGCTTCTGACTAGCTCCTTGATGTGCTGTGCTAGTATATTTTCCTCCATTATTACCTAGGGTGCAAGTTTTCCTTACAACAGGATCCAACGCATCTGAACAAATCAGTCTGAAACAAGTGGTGCTAATATAGTGAATTGAAGTTTTAACAGGGAGATAAATAGATACGTTTACGTATACTAAGGAAATTCAAAACATTTTTGTAAATCTTAATTAAAGCAAGAGCATTTTGAAACCTTATTTGATATATTCGTAGTAATTGATAAGAAGACAGAATACTTGTATTTGTGAAGTATATTAAATATTTGGAACTCAGTAGATAAAAAATACTTCTAATGACACTGTGCATCAATTTCTCTGTATACAATTTATTTTCATGAACATATGACTTTAACTTGAGACATATTTTATGTTATATTTGGGTTATTAAAAACCAGTGTGGCCTCTCGCCACCATGGGTTACTATGTGCGACTCCAAATGACCTTTTTGAGCGAATTTAACTTGACATATATTACATGAATACGGTTTCTCACCGCTATGGGTAAACATGTGAATCTTCAAATATTCTCTACGAGTAAATTTGCCATGACATATACCACAAGAATGTGGCTTCTCACCACTATGGATGAGCATATGTTTCTTCAAATTTCCATTCTTAGTAAATTTAGCATTACATATTGAACCCTTATTGATCTTCGATAAATAAGTATTCATATTTAATATTATTATTACTACGGCCCAGGCAGTACTTGAGGAAGTCGACATGGATATAAGGGAGGCTAGCATTTCGTAATATTGCGACAGGAGCTGAGCTGGTAGCTATTCTTGGGGGATGGCTAGAATTAGTCGGGTTCAAGGCCAAATTGAGCAATCTACTGTACCAAAATTGGAAGCATAAAGGAAGGATCACGAGGCACTTGCAACGAACATACGATTGAATCAGCCAATCACAAGAGACCAAGCCATGACCACGCGGTGGACAGCGTCAGTAGTAAAAAGCCCGCGGAAATGGATATCTAGAGAACCGCCGAACGGATTAATCACCGCGCGAGTGAATTGAGACGTTTGATTTATTTGAAGAAGAATGACACTAGTCCCATCTTTGTGTGACAAAAACTCTGGAAGTTTTTATCCGACTTCACCCCACTCCTCCGCCCTGTCAGTTTTCTAATAAATAGTTTGGCCTGACGCCACTCCAGGTCAATCGTTTCGGAGCCGTGAGAGGCTTACTTCACGCCAGTTTGTATCGTGATTTTAACGCTCTGAATTTGGTTAAGTCGTTTTATTTGGTAGCTCTGAGGAGCTAATGTTACGGCGATTGCATTATCGAATTTTAAAGCTCGAATACATTTTTTTAAATTCTGAATCAACTTTATTTTGTAAGCTAAATATACACGCCAGTGCGTGATAACTTGTAACAGTTTCTTAAAGACAACGATTTCAGCTCTAAAGGGCAAGTATTGTAACACCCTAATTATCGCTCACCGGTGCAAAGGTCCACAGTACAGGACGGAAATACCGAGCAAGATAGCGACTGCTAGTGCAGCCAAGATCTTAAACTTGTTAACGAGCCAGTGACGTGGTCTCGAGGTGTATATTTATGTACATATTGCAGTGTATTTTATATGTGTTTTATTGTGCGTGTGTGCGAGATATTTAGGGCCAGTCTTCGCTATTAATCGCATTAGGACAATTGTGGGTGATCTGAGTAACCTGCAAGCGATTATAGATAGGTAAAATAATTAACATTGACATTTTCTGCCAAGGAGTCGATACCAAGATGATCAGCACGTGGTTTGGAGTTGGGATGAACTTCAACAGATCAACGCAGACGACTACTATGGAGTGCTAATTTGTCCATAGGGGCAATGGGTTGAGGAGGATGTCCTTAGTTCTACAAGCAGAGCGGTGATGTACAACAATTGGATTATTTCAATTATGTAGTTAGATTTGGCCGGGGAACTTTGTAAATAGTCATGTTTCTTTTCTTGTTGTTTAGAGTTTTTCTTGCACCGACGCTCAATGTTTTAAATGTCCGTTGGCGCGTGGCCAAAGTGTTTGTTAGATATTTGTTTTTCCTTGAGTCATATGTAATGCGCGCGGCGTGCGTGCGTGATTTTTATCCTTGCAAATGCGGAACCCGTTACATTCGATAAATGGTGCTTTATTAACGTTAATATTTGAAATAGGAATGGGAGGAAATTACTGTAAGATATTTGCTGAACAGGTTATTATTCATATTAGGGTTGCCAAGCGCACCAATTTAAAAGTAATTTGTAGAACACCTTCGTTCTAATT
Source organism: Meconema thalassinum (assembly GCA_946902985.2). NCBI lineage: Eukaryota > Metazoa > Arthropoda > Insecta > Orthoptera > Tettigoniidae > Meconema > Meconema thalassinum. Next base: position 255,543,701 of record OX336388.2, on the reverse strand, counting down.
TTGATAGATTTTTTTTAGTCCTTTTCAGGTTGACTAGTCACGGCAAAGAACGGTGGCGCCAGCATGTGGATATTATTTGTGTCTTTTTATTTCAGGGTCTGTCAAAACCCATACGTGTGATTGTGTGTGTTACTGTGTCAAGTGTGTGTTGATTCTACGTGAGGAGGGGGTAGAGGTCCTACCGCTCTCATATTTTTGCTGCTGTTGTTTTATTAGATGGAAAGACAGGGTGCTCTAGGGAGACCGCTGTTTCTTGTCCATATTTATTCTGACACACACACACGTATTGTTGTGCTTTGGGGCACACTTCTTCGAGATTCGACCCCATGTCCTGGGAGGTCGAGGTTATTGACACGTGGGTGACAGACATGCAGAGTTCCACAAACCGCCCGTTTTGCCTGTGACTTATTTTTGATAGGCAGTCCTGTTTGTCCGACTGACCCCTGTAAGCGTTCATGTAGCAAACCTGTTCATTGTGATGGTTTTTTTATGCCTTAATTTATTGGGAGTTCGCCATGTGTGTAACGGCTTGTTGTACGTTGTATGGGTAAAATAGTGTATTTAATGTAAATGTTGGCTGTGTGCCTATTGCTTTGTTTATGACTCGATTCATGTTATTTTTTGTGTGTCACACCCGTGTGGTGTAGTGGTAGAGTATTTGTAAATTTTGACAGCGGTCATTTTGTGTATTTTTTTTTATCTGGTCACGTGTTAATGTACTTGTGTTGATTTGTGTGAGAAGTCCTAAGTTTTTAGGCAGTAAATGTTGCTACGGCAATTTGATTCCAATTTCACATGGAAATTTTGTGTTTGTTTATATTAGATTTAGGAAGTGTCGATTTAATTTTAAGTATTGTAGATGTGTTCCGCCGTGTCGGTCTAGCTCTAGAAATGTGGATTCGTTGTCTGAAGGATCATTCTGGATGATGACGAATCACGCATTCATTGTACACATCGTGATGCATGTAGAACGGCATACGCACATATATGGTCATTTTTGTTTTTTATCTTAGGGACACTTGGTCCAGGTAATTAATCTCTCCAGAGATTTTCGCCTAGTTTTTTTTTGCATTTTTATTAAGTGGGAGTAAGATGGGAATTTTTGTTGTTTATTTGTTAAGTGTAAAAATGGTGATTTGTTATTAAATTCATTTGTTTTAACCCTGGCTTCACTCTGTCCTGCATGTTATTTTGTTATATGTTACCCTGCAAGTTAATGAAGCGCCTTGACAACAACTTACGATATGAACCGTTACACCCCCCGAAACTGAGTCTCATATGCTTCTTTGCAAGGGTTCATAAAACAAAAATGGCTGCCCAACGTGGGGTTGTTGCTGTTGTTGCTTCGCTGACCTGATATTTATTTCGTTGAGGAATGATGCCAGGTCAAGCGGATATGCAAATTCAGTAAATTGAGGCGATGTTGTACCGCCATGTGCATTAGTAAAATCACTGAGTTCCTAAAGTTAGAGATATTGAACAAGGTTAGAATTTGATATTGTATTTGTTATAAACTTGTTCTGGCGCCCGGCATTAAAATTAGAAATTTGCATTATTATTGAACTCAGTCAAAGCAGGAAGATGTTGCCTTATATTTGACATTTAATTGACTTCGGTTAATTGGTGTTTCGTAAATTCTGTTGGTTAGGAATTTAAAAGCAGATCACCAGGGGTTATCTTGTTGTTTGGGAATAAGTGTCATTGTATTCAGTAAATTTTGTTACTGAAATTTTCATTAAATTAGAGCCAGTAATATTTAAATGTGTGACATGTATGTGCGTATATGGCTGAAACCTTGGCCCATAACCCTGTTTTCTCTGAATATATTTTTGTGTGTGAAATGGCGATTGTTATCGAAATTAAGGAATTGTTGGAACAGATGTCGATCCAAATGTCCTTGAAAACGGAAGAACAATTAGAACACATGTCGATCCAAATTGCCGTAAAGACGGAAGAACAATTAAAAGAACAATTAGGAGCTCAGCGGGAGCATAATGAAAAACTATTACACGACATGAGCGATAATATTTCGGTCCAGTTACAAGCGCAGAAGATAGACTGTGAAAAACAATTACACGACATGAGCGGTAATATTTCGGGCCAGTTAGAAGTCCAGAAATTACACACGGACAAACAATTCAATGAACTAAATCACAAATTGTCACAACAGGCGGTAACACAAACCGAACAATTAGGAAAAATCACTAATGACATTAATCAGAGCGTTAAAAAAGTAGAGAAACTGGCAGGAGAGGTTGCGGAAAACAACGTCAAACAGTTAGGCGAAATTAAGAAATTGGAGGGGAAATTTGATAACAAATCAGTACAATTTGACGAGATGGTGGCAGATAAACTCAAGCAGATAGAGGCAGCATGTGTCAGTAACACCGCGGGAATGAAGAAAACCCAAGAGAAACTACAGCAGCAAATTAATTCGGTAGACAGCAACGTGCTGGAATTAATAAAGGAAATTGATAAAGTCGAGGTTAAGGCTGAAACCGAACGGATACACTTGCGGGAGAATTTAGAGGAGCAAATAGGCAAAACACAAGAAATCATAAGACAAGAAGTAGGAGAGCAGCTCGTCAAGACTCGGGATAATCTGGGAGAACAGCTAGTAAAAACGCAAGAGATCATAAGAGAGGAGGTTTGAGAACAGATACTTGAAGAGCTAGAGAAAAATCAGGAAAGGAACGAGGAGAAAAATAATAGCTTGAAAAGTAGGATCCGGCGAGATTGGGGCCAGCAGGCTCACGCAAATAAAGAAGACTGCTTGACAATTTTAAAACGCTTGGGGGAACACAGTTCAAGAATGCAGGAATTGGAGGAAAATATAAAGTCAAAATTACAGGAACACTCAGAGTTAATCATCAAAAACGAGATTAGATCTTTAGAGAATGCGACAGTAATTTCGACTGAAAATATACCGGAGAAGCAAACAAGTATTGGAAGTCCTGCAGGTGTGAAGTTGGCTGAGGATACGAGCCGGGGTCAAAGTCCCAGACTAACGAGTAATGCATTCCAGCAATACAGGGGGGAAACTTCAACACCGCAACCGAACTTGGCACCAGCCCAAGTCATCCAAGTCATTCGGGGTAATGATTTTAAGCCCGATAAGTTTAAGGAACATTCAGGAACCACTCCCAAAGCATTTCTACGACAATTAACTGATTACTTTAATGACCAGCACATCGGCCCTGAGAAACAATTAAGACTAGTGGAGAAATTTTTGGAAGGACCTAGCCTAACCTGGTTTTTAAGCTTCAAGTACACGTTCACAGACATGGCTCAATTCCGCGAGGCATAGTTTTGGAGCCCTTCGTTACAGCAGGGGTTGAGAATGGACCTGTACACGCGCAAATATCATAGTACGCATCCAACCCGTTTTTCAGAATTCTTCAGTCAGCAATTGGTAAAATTCAGAGATTTTGACGACCCGCCTAGCGAGCCAAATATGGTTCTAACCATCGGGAAACAACTCCCAATGCACATCCAACAACTATTAGTCGCAGGGAACATTCAAACCGCAGTCCAAGCCGAAGAATTACTCAGACACTTAGACGAAACGAGTATGGTAAGCCCACAGACAGGAAGAAGGAATCTGGAATGTGTCAACACGGCAGAGGTAGTTCAGGGACTCCAAAGTAACCACAGCCAGGGGAACCAAACTAAGACACAGTCCACAGGGACACAATTCACGCCGAGAAGACAAGATTTTGACGGCCGAAACCAGTTCCACAATAACAATCAGAATTATCAGAATAACCGCGGGAGATACAATCAGAACAATCAAAATCAAAACAATCAGTGGACGTACCAGCGGGAGTACACACATTGGAGGGGAAACCAGAGACAAGGTAGACCTTACCAAAGAAATGGAGATGGTAGATGGAATAACGGCAGGGACTATCGCCAAGAAAATAGGGGAGATTATCGGAACACCTAGGACGAGCGATATATTGAATCACGTAAATACTTGGATCAATTAAGTACTGAAGAAGCGGAGAAAGAGAAGTGGGGGCGTGCCATGGTGAACAGACAGAGCCCAGACAACAATCAAGGAGAGGGGGCGGAGAGTTTATTGAGACAACAGGAGCGACAGAATGACAACCGGCGAAACACGACAAATGGGTCCCGGGATAAAAAAAAAATGAACTGAAAGGTGACAGGCTGAAAATGGAGGTCGCCAGGGATCGAGAAGAGATGCTGGTGGCCAATATAGAAGAGTGGGTAGCATTCCCGGACGACTGCCTGGAGGAAGTGGTGAAGAACCGTGAAAATGTTATCAGACAGCTACCAATTATTTACGCGCATGTTGGAGGCATGAGGGTGAGATGTTTGATTGATACAGGTAGCCAGGTGAGCTTAGTCACTGAAAGTTTGATAAAGGAAATAGGAAGGAAACAGACTGTTCCTATTATGCCGGTACCGCTAATGAAAGTCAGAGTTGTTATTCCTGATAAAACTATGAATTGTAAACAGCAAACATTTCTAGATTTGGAAATATTGAACCATACTTTCTCACAAACATTCATTGTTATTCCAAAGATAAACTACAACATAATTTTAGGAGCCAACTTCATCTGCGATTTTCATGCTGTAATTGACTTACATATCAACACTGTAAGCTTCAAACAAGTAGAGGGGTTGAATCATGTGGGTTTAAATATGGAAGAGAGTCCGTTGGAGAGAGAGGCCAATACTTGGGTTGTTGAGGAATGCACTAATGAGGCCGGAGATAAGATCTTGATGGGGGAGCGAGTCAGCCAGACAGCAGTGCTAGAAATTGACAGCCGAGATATTTCACAGGAACTGTGGGTGCATTTGGCAGAAGAAGTAATTAGCGGAACCAAATTGGAAATTCTACTTCAGGAGCGACTTAAGGAGGCCATCGTAGGGGAAACGGATAAAAGAAGACTGGAAGAAATTTTAAGATTACACAAAGGAGCTTTTGACACCGTACCAAGGAAAGTTTTAAATTTTCAATATGCTATGCAGGTAACAGATTGGACCCCATTTAAAAGTAAATTGTACCCGATCCCAGAGAAACATTTTTCTCAGGTGAAGGACATTATTACTAACTTATTAGATTCTGGCATGATAAGGAAAGCGGCAACCCCTTACCTGAACGCAATATTGGCTGTGACCAAGCCAAACGGCTCAATTAGGCTATGCCTAGACGCGCGAGTTTTGAACAGCAAACTGTTAGTTGAGCACGACCAAGCACCTAGGATTAAAGATGTTTTGAAAGGCTTCCGTGTGAAGAAGATATACTCAAGTGTTGATTTGACGAATAGTTTCCACCATCTTGAACTCGAAGAAAAATCCCAACTGTTGACGGGATTTTTATTCGATAATCAAAGTTATATCTGGTGTCGAATGCCCTTTGGCGTGAAAACTGCGGGCTGTGCACTCATTAGAGCACTCGATAGAAATCTGACTGAGGAGGTCAAGAACTTCACCACGAGATACGTTGACGACATATTAATTGCTTCTGAGACAATGGAGGAACACCTGATAAATTTAAATAAACTGTTGGACAACTTGAGAACCATGAACTTCAAAATCAACCTAAAGAAGTCACATTTTTGCCAGAGCGAGATTTTATATTTGGGGCATATAATTGATGTCGAGGGCGTGCGGCCTAATCCAGCCAAGATTGATGCTATTAAGAAATTTCCCACACCTACCAAAGTAAAACATGTGAGAGCGTTTTTGGGAGTGACAGGCTTCTTCAAGGAAAATTGCCCTGGTTACACAGAAACAGTAGCTCCTATGCAGGAGATGTTGAAGAAGGCAAATCGATGGTCGTGGAACGAGGAGTGCGACAGGTCTTTTAAAGCAACGAAGGATTTATTGGAAAACTGTGTGAAACTTGGATATCCGGAATTTGAGGAGCAATTTATTATTCAAGCAGATGCTTCATTAATTGGAATTGGTGCTATGCTGTACCAAGAGGACGCTGAAGAACCCAAGAAGAAGTCCTATTTGGCATTTACGAGTCGTAAATTACGGAAACATGAGAGGAACTACACAGTTACGGAACTTGAGCTACTAGCAATTTTCTATTCTCTTCAACAGTGGCGCAAGATGATCTATGGTTATTCCATCATTGTTAGAACCGACCACCATGCACTGACATTTTTATTCAAGACAACAATGGCAAGTGAGAGAGTTACGCGCTGGTCCATCTACATACAGCAGTTTGACATCACGATAGAGCATTGCCATGGAAGGGTGAACGTCATACCGGATGCCTTGAGTAGAAATCCTGAGGACGGAAACGAAGTAACAGCGGAAGTTCACAATATTACATTAACACCTAAGGCTCCTGAGTTTTTGGCAAGATTGAAGGATATTCGGAAGGAGCAAGAAGCAGACCCATGGATGATGATGATGATAAAATTCTACAGGAAGGAATTACAACCAAATTCACCGGAGTACCGAGAAGCCAGTGCTAAACAAGCGAGATTTCACTACTTAAATAACTTGTTACATAAGTACGTGGATGAGCATCATACTAAACTGCGAATCTTAGTTCCAGCATCACTACAGAGGGGATTAACTTGGCATGTTCACGAGAGCCTAGCACATATCGGCACGGATAAGACTGAAGCTACGATAGGGGAGACCTTTACTTGGCCGAAGATGAGATTCACTATTGTTGAAGTAATTAGAACGTGTGACGCATGCCAGCGCACAAAACCGAACAACTATATTCTGAAACAACCTCCAAGACCACTGTTACCTCAGAAACCATTCGAGATGCTCGCTATTGATTGATTTGGCCCTTTAGTAAAAGGAAAGCGTGGATGCCGACAACTTCTGGTGTGTGTCGACGTATTTTCGAAGATGGTCGTGCTATGTCCTATTCAGAAGACGACATCAAGACAAGTCCTCAGTCGAATTAAGAACAAAGTTATTCCGATGCTTGGGAAGCCGGAATCCATTCTATCAGATCACGGTACCTATTTCACGAGCAATGTTTTTAGGCAAGGTTTGGAGAGCCTAGGAATAAAACACGTATTTTCAAGCATTCGTCATCTTTGTGGAAATCCGAACGAGAGAACAATTCGCTGTGTTGCTAAGTACTACAGAGTAATGAATCCTAACGATCACAATAAATGGGTTGATAAAGTAGGGGAAATTGATATGTGCATGAACACCACTAAGCACGAGTCAACGGGTCAAGTCCCACTGATTGTACACCACAACAGATTGCCAGAAAGAACTTGGGACAAGATCATTCCTTGCCCAAGGGATCCATTATTAGCGCATGATTTGCGAATCCAGCGAACGAGAGAGCACATGAGGGACCAAGCGGACCGAAGGCTGAGACGGTACCGAGGAAAGAAGTTTCACCGAGAGTTACAAGAACAAGAATTAGTGCTGGTTCGTAGACCACCGATATCCGACCCTAAGAACAAAGTTTCGCCAAATTCTGTCCGAAATTTATTGGCCCGTTCCGGGTTATTAAGAATCTGGGTAACAATGCCTACAGGCTGGAAGAAGTGAGCACTGGTGCAAAATCTGTTTTTAATAGCGCCAATTTAAAACCTTACTACAGAAGGGAATCATTTGATGACTAGGAAAGATGATGTGTGCAGAATCAGTATTGCAAAAATTTTATTTTGAAAGCCAACACCCAAATCTACGGGGAGCGCCATGGTACGCACTTTGTTTGTAAACAACGAGCAACTGAGACGACAAGAGTGGCAACTACTTGAGGAGAAGGGGGAGACCTAGTGAGGAAGTATGAATGACATTCCAGCGAGAAGAGGAGCACACTAATTGAGTCAGAGGGGCGTACACTCGAGCAGCTGAGTGAGATTTAAAGAGATGTGTTGTTACTACAGTGGATTTTGTTTTTGAAATCCAAACCAATAAATTGTTTCGAATTTCAAAACCTTGCTGAGGATAAATGAACCCTTATTGATCTTCGATAAATAAGTATTCATATTTATTATTATTATTACTACGGCCCAGGCAGTACTTGAGGAAGTCGACATGGATATAAGGGAGGCTAGCATTTCGTAATATTGCGACAGGAGCTGAGCTGGTAGCTATTCTTGGGGGACGGCTAGAATTAGTCGGGTTCTAGGCCAAATTGAGCAACTACTGTACCAAAATTGGAAGCACAAAGGAGGGATCACGAGGCACTTGCAACGAACATACGATTGAATCAGCCAATCACAAGAGACCAAGCCATGACCACGAGGTGGACAGCGTCGGGTAGTAAAAAGCCCGCGGAAATGGATATCTAGAGAACCGCCGAACGGATTAATCTGCGCGCGAGTGAATTGAGACGTTTGATTTATTTGAAGAAGAATGACACTAGTCCCATCTTTGTGAGACAAAAACTCTGGAAGTTTTTATCCGACTCCACCCCACTTCTCCGCCCGGTCAGTTTTCTAATAAATAGTTTGGCCTGACGCCACTCTAGGTCAATCGTTTCGGAGCCGTGAGAGGCTTACTTCACGCCAGTTTGTATCGTGATTTTAACGCTCTGAATTTGGTTAAGTCGTTTTATTTGGTAGCTCTGAGGAGCTAATGTTACGGCGATTGCATTATCGAATTTTAAAGCTCGATTTTTTTTTAAAAATTCTGAATCAACTTTATTTTGTGATCTAAATATTTCACGCCAGTGCGTGATAACTTGTAACAGTTACTTAAAGACGACGATTTCAGCTCTAAAGGGCAAGTATTGTAACACCCTAATTAGCGCTCACCGGAGCAAAGGTCCACAGTACAGGACGGAAATACCGAGCAAGATAGCGACTGCTAGTGCAGCCAAGATCTTAAACTTGTTAACGAGCCAGTGACGTGGTCTCGAGGTGTATATTTATGTACATATTGCAGTGTATTTTATATGTGTTTTATTGTGCGTGTGCGCGAGATATTTAGGGCCAGTCTTTGCTATTAATCGCATTAGGACAATTGTGGGTGAACTGAGTAACCTGCAAGCGATTATAGATAGGTAAAATAATTAACATTGAACGTTTCTGCCAAGGAGTCGATACCAAGATGATCAGCACGTGGTTTGGAGTTGGGATGAACTTCAACAGATCAACGCAGACGACTACGGAGTGCTAATTTGTCCATAGGGGCAATGGGTTGAGAAGGATGTCCTTAGTTCTACAAGCAGAGCGGTGATGTACAACAATTGGATTATTTCAATTATGTAGTTAGATTTGGCCGGGGAACTTTGTAAATAGTCATGTTTCTTTTCTTGTTGTTTAGAGTTTTTCTTGCACCGACGCTCAATGTTTTAAATGTCCGTTTCGCGCGTGGCCAAAGTGTTTGTTAGATATTTGTTTTTCCTTGAGTCATATGTAATGCGCGCGGCGTGCGTGCGTGATTTTTATCCTTGCATATGCGGAACCCGTTACATTCGATAAATGGTGCTTTATTAACGTTAATATTTGAAATAGGAATGGGAGGAAATTACTGTAAGATATTTGCTGAACAGGTTATTATTCATATTAGGGTTGCCAAGCGCACCAATTTAAAAGTAATTTGTAGAACACCTTCGTTCTAATTTTGATAGATTTTTTTTGAGTCCTTTTCAGGTTGACTAGTCACGGCAAAGAACGGTGGCGCCAGCATGTGGATATTATTTGTGTCTTTTTATTTCAGGGTCTGTCAAAACCCATACGTGTGATTGTGTGTTACTGTGTCAAGTGTGTGTTGATTCTACGTGAGGAGTGGGTAGAGGTCCTACCGCTCTCATATTTTTGCTGCTGTTGTTTTTTTTAGATGGAAAGACAGGGTGCTCTAGGGAGACCGCTGTTTCTTGTCCATATTTATTCTGACACACACACACGTATTTTTGTGCTTTCGGGCACACTTCTTCGAGATTCGACCCCATGTCCTGGGAGGTCGAGGTTATTGACACGTGGGTTGACAGACATGCAGAGTTCCACAAACCGCCCGTTTTGCCTGTGACTTATTTTTGATAGGAAGTCCTGTTTGTCCGACTGACCCCTGTAAGCGTTCATGTAGCAAACCAGTTCATTGTGATGGTTATTTTTAAGCCATAATTAATTGGGAGTTCGCCATGTGTGTAACGGCTTGTTGTACGTTGTATGGGTAAAATAGTGTATTTAATGTAAATGTTGGCTGTGTGCCTATTGCTTTTTGACTCGATTCTTGTTATTTGTTGTGTGTCACACCCGTGTGTTGTAGTGGTAGAGTATTTGTAAATTTTGACAGCGGTCATTTTGTGTATTTTTTTATCTGGTCACGTGTTAATGTACTTGTGTTGATTTGTGTGAGAAGTCCTAAGTTTTTAGGCAGTAAATGTTGCTACGGCAATTTGATTCCAATTTCACACGGAAATTTTGTGTTTGTTTATATTAGATTTACGAAGTGTCGGTTTAATTTTAAGTATTGTAGTTGTGTTCCCCCGTGTCGGTCTAGCTCTAGAAATGTGGATTCGTTGTCTGAAGGATCATTCTGGATGATGACGAATCACGCATTCATTGTACACATCGTGATGCATGTAGAACGGCATACGCACATATATGGTCATTTTTGTATTTTATCTTAGGGACACTTGGTCCAGGTAATTAATCTCTCCAGAGATTTTCGCCTAGTTTTTTTTTGCATTTTTATTAAGTGGGAGTAAGATGGGAGTTTTTGTTGTTTATTTGTTAAGTGTAAATATGGTGATTTGTTATTAAATTCATTTGTTTTAACCCTGGCTTCACACTTTCCTGCATGTTATTTTGTTATATTTTACCCTGCCAGTTAATGAAGCGCCTTGACAACAACTTACGATATGAACCGTTACACCCCCCGAAACTGAGTCTCATATGCTTCTTTGCAAGGGTTCATAAAACAAAAATGGCTGCCCAACGTGGGGTTGTTGTTGTTGTTGCTTCGCTGACCTCATATTTATTTCGTTGAGAAATGATGCCAGGTCAAGCGGACTTGTAAATTCAGTAAATTGAGGCGATGTTGTACCGCCATGTGCATTAGTAAAATCACTGAGTTCCTAAAGTTAGAGATATTGAACAAGGTTAGAATTTGATATTGTATTTGTTATAAACTTGTTCTGGCGCCCGGCATAAAAATTAGAAATTTGCATTATTATTGAACTCAGTCAAAGCAGGAAGATGTTGCCTTATATTTGACATTTAATTGACTTCGGTTAATTGGTGTTTCGTAAATTCTGTTGGTTAGGAATTTAAAAGCAGATCACCAGGGGTTATCTTGTTGTTTGGGAATAAGTGTCATTGTATTCAGTAAATTTTGTTACTGAAATTTTCATTAAATTAGAGCCAGTAATATTTAAATGTGTGACATGTATGTGCGTATATGGCTGAAACCTTGGCCCATAACCCTGTTTTCTCTGAATATATTTTTGTGTGTGAAATGGCGATTGTTGACGAAATTTAGGAATTGTTGGAACAGATGTCGATCCAAATGTCCGCGAAAACGGAAGAACAATTAGAACACATGTCGATCCAAATGTCCGTAAAGACGGAAGAACAATTAAAAGAACAATTAGGAGCTCAGCGGGAGCATAATGAAAAACAATTACACGACATGAGCGGTAATATTTCGGTCCAGTTAGAAGTCCAGAAATTAGACACGGACAAACAATTCAATGAACTAAATCACAAATTGTCACAACAGGCGGTAACACAAACCGAACAATTAGGAAAAATCACTAATGACATTAATCAGAGCGTTAAAAAAGTAGAGAAACTGGCAGGCGAGGTTGCGGAAAACAACGTCAAACAGTTAGGCGAAATTAAGAAATTGGAGGCGAAATTTGATAACAATTTAGTACAATTTGACGAGATGGTGGCAGATAAACTAGGACAGATAGAGGCAGCATGTGTCAGTAACACCGCGAGAATGAAGAAAACCCAAGAGAAACTACAGCAGCAAATTAATTCGGTAGACAGCAACGTGCTGGAATTAATAAAGGAAATTGATAAAGTCGAGGTTAAGGCTGAAACCGAACGGATACACTTGCGGGAGAATTTAGAGGAGCAATTAGGCAAAACACAAGAAATCATAAGACAAGAAGTAGGAGAGCAGCTCGTCAAGACTCGGGATAATCTGGGAGAACAGCTAGTAAAAACGCAAGAGATCATAAGAGAGGAGGTTGGAAAACAGATACGTGAAGAGCTAGAGAAAAATCAGGAAAGGAACGAGGAGAAAAATAATAGCTTGAAAAGTAGGATCCGGCGAGATTGGGACCAGCAGGCTCAAGCAAATAAAGAAGACCGCTTGACAATTTTAAAACGCTTGGGGGAACACAGTTCAAGAATGCAGGAATTGGAGGAAAATATAAAGTCAAAATTACAGGAACACTCAGAGTTAATCATCAAAAACGAGATTAGATCTTTAGAGAATGCGACAGTAATTTCGACTGAAAATATACCGGAGAAGCAAACAAGTATTGGAAGTCCTGCAGGTGTGAAGTTGGCTGAGGATACGAGCCGGGGTCAAAGTCCCAGACTAACGAGTAATGCATTCCAGCAATACAGGGGGGGAAACTTCAACACCGCAACCGAACTTGGCACCAGCCCAAGTCATCCAAGTCATTCGGGGTAATGATTTTAAGCCCGATAAGTTTAAGGAACATTCAGGAACCACTCCCAAAGCATTTCAACGACAATTAACTGATTACTTTAATGACCAGCACATCGGCCCTGAGAAAGAATTAAGACTATTGGAGAAATTTTTGGAAGGACCTAGCCTAACCTGGTTTTTAGCCTATTTTCAATTTTGAAAAAATAGGCTTATGAGATCACCTTTTGTCCGTGTGTGTGTGCGTGTGTGTGTGTGTGTGTGTGTGTGTGTGTGTGTGTGATTCGTGTGTGTGTCCCCCCCTAATAAAATCTAAACGGCAGGAGCGATTTCAATGAAACTCGGAAAGTTCATAGCACTATTCCCGGCGACCTCGACCGTGCCCTTCAAATGTTGTTACGACTCACCAATCCAACATGGCGGCTGTGCGAAATATTTCACCAGCATTCAATATCTCCGAAACTATTACCGATATTACCCTGACATTTTCTATGGTGATAGAGGGAACTACTATAAGTTCACTTATGTGACTTTTGAAAACCTGGTAACTACAAAACCAACATGGCGGCCAAGCGAATTTTCGACTTTTAAATAGACGTTTCTCGCGATTTGACCAACCAAACGCAATGAAACTTGGTACAGTATATGTTTATATACATTGTAATGCACCGACATCTAACTTCGTTCAATTGTTTACATAATCACAAGATGGCGGATGTGCGAAATATTTCACCGGCATTCTATATCTCTGAAACTATTAGCGGTATCTCCCTAAAATTTTGTACGGAGATAAAGGGCACTACAGGAATTCCATCTACAAGATTTTCAAAAACCGGTTAACTACAAAACGAACATGGCGGCCAAGCGAATTTGAACATTTTAAATAGACTTTTCTCGCGATTTAATGAAAGGGCACTACAGGAATTCCATCTACAAGATTTTCAAAAACCGGTTAACTACAAAACGAACATGGCGGCCAAGCGAATTTGAACATTTTAAATAGACTTTTCTCGCGATTTAATGTTCCAAGCGCACTGAAACCTGGTAGAGGAAATATTTATACACATTGTAATCCATTGGTATCTAATTTAGTTCAATTGTTTACATAACCTCAAGATGGCGGCAGTGCGAATTTTAAAATTAAGTTTTTATTTCTTGTGATGTAGTCATGCGATCGAAGTGAAAGTTTGAATAATGAACCTACGCAATAATTTTCCTTTAATTGTACATGACTCTATGGCCTATACATTTAACAATCCAACATGGCGACCATCCGAAATATTTAGACGATACTGAATATCCACGAATCTATTTTAGCAATAAAACTGCATTTTTTTAATGTTCATAGGGGCTATAGGACCTATAGGACTTTAAATAACCTGGAGATCACAAATCCAATATGGCGGTGACGCGAATTATAAATATTCACATGGACGTTTCTCGCAATTTAACCATCCGCGTGCAGTGAAACTTAGTACAGTAAATCTTTATCCGAATGTTAATCCACTGGCATCTAATTTATTTCAATTGTTTCCATAACCTCAAGATGGTAGCTGTGAACATTTTTTAAATCTCCTTGTTTTTTCTTGTGTCTTAGTTATGCGATTGAAGTTTGAATACTACACGTTCACAATAATCTGCATGTAACAGTAAACTCTAGGACCTACATATATAAAATCCAACATGGCGACCATCCGAAATATTTAGTTGGTTCTCAATATCTACGAATCTATTACAGCAATCAAACTGAAATTGTGTATGTTGATAGTGGCAATTAACATAAGTAGGATATATGAAAATAGGCTGTATAGTTCTTCACGGAACTACTTGTTAAGCTTCAAGTACACGTTCACAGACATGGCTCAATTCCGCGAGGCATTTTTGAAGAAGTTTTGGAGCCCTTCGTTACAGCAGGGGTTGAGAATGGACCTGTACACGCGCAAATATCATAGTACGCATCCAACCCGTTTTTTAGAATTCTTCAGTCAGCAATTGGTAAAATTCAGAGATTTTGACGACCCGCCTAGCGAGCCAAATATGGTTCTAACCATCGGGAAACAACTCCCAATGCACTCCAACAACTATTAGTCGCAGGGAACATTCAAACCGCAGTCCAAGCCGAAGAATTACTCAGACACTTAGACGAAACGAGTATGGTAAGCCCACAGACAGGAAGAAGGAATCTGGAATGTGTCAACACGGCAGAGGTAGTTCAGGGACTCCAAAGTAAACACAGCCAGGGGAACCAAACTAAGACACAGTCTACAGGGACACAATTCACGCCGAGAAGACAAGATTTTGACGGCCGAAACCAGTTCCACAATAACAATCAGAATTATCAGAATAACCGCGGGAGATACAATCAGAACAATCAAAATCAAAACAATCAGTGGACGTACCAGCGGGAGTACACACATTGGAGGGGGAAACCAGAGACAAGGTAGACCTTACCAAAGAAATGGAGATGGTAGATGGAATAACGGCAGGGACTATCGCCAAGAAAATAGGGGAGATTATCGGAACACCTGGGACGAGCGATATATTGAATCACGTAAATACTTGGATCAATTAAGTACTGAAGAAGCGGAGAAAGAGAAGTGGGGGCGTGCCATGGCGAACAGACAGAGCCCAGACAACCATCAAGAAGAGGGGGCGGAGAGTTTATTGAGACAACAGGAGCGACAGAATGACAACCGGCGAAACACGACAAATGGGTCCCGGGATAAAAAAAAACCAAATGAACTGAAAGGTGACAGGCTGAAAATGGAGGTCGCCAGGGAGCGAGAAGAGATGATAGTGGCCAATATAGAAGAGTGGATAGCATTCCCGGACGACTGCCTGGAGGAAGTGGTGAAGAACCGTGAAAATGTTATCAGTCAGCTACCAATTATTTACGCTCATGTTGGAGGCATGAGGGTGAGATGTTTGATTGATACAGGTAGCCAGGTGAGCTTAGTCACTGAAAGTTTGATAAAGGAAATAGGAAGGAAACAGACTGTTCCTATTATGCCGGTACCGCTAATGAAAGTCAGAGGTGTTATTCCTGATAAAACTATGAATTGTAAACAGCAAGCATTTCTAGATTTGGAAATATTGAACCATACTTTCTCACAAACATTCATTGTTATTCCAAAGATGAACTACAACATAATTTTAGGAGCCAACTTCATCTGCGATTTTCATGCTGTAATTGACTTACATAACAACACTGTAAGCTTCAAACAAGTAGAGGGGTTGAATCATGTGGGTTTAAAAATGGAAGAGAGTCCGTTGGAGAGAGAGGCCAATACTTGGGTTGTTGAGGAATGCACTAATGAGGCCGGAGATAAGATCTTGATGGGGGAGCGAGTCAGCCAGACAGCAGTGCTAGAAATTGACAGCTGAGATATTTCACAGGAACTGTGGGTGCATTTGGCAGAAGAAGAAATTAGCGGAACCAAATTTGAAATTCTACTTCAGGAGCGACTTAAGGAGGCCATCGTAGGGGAACCGGATAAAAGAACACTGGAAGAAATTTTAAGATTACACAAGGGAGCTTTTGACACCGTACCTGGGAAAGTTTTAAATTTTCAATATGCTATGCAGGTAACAGATTGGACCCCATTTAAAAGTAAATTGTACCCGATCCCAGAAAAACATTTTTCTCAGGTGAAGGACATTATTACTAACTTATTAGATTCTGGCATGATAAGGAAAGCGGCAACCCCTTACCTGAACGCAATATTGGCTGTGACCAAGCCAAACGGATCAATTAGGCTATGCCTAGACGCGCGAGTTTTGAACAGCAAACTGCTAGTTGATCACGACCAAGCACCTAGGATTAAAGATGTTTTGAAAGGCTTCCGAGGGAAGAAGATATACTCAAGTGTTGATTTGACGAATAGTTTCCACCATCTTGAACTCGAAGAAAAATCCCTACTGTTGACGGGATTTTTATTCGATAATCAAAGTTATATCTGTGTCGAATGCCCTTTGGCGTGAAAACTGCGGGCTGTGCACTCATTAGAGCACTCGATAGAAATCTGACTGAGGAGGTCAAGAACTTCACCACGGGATATGTTGACGACATATTAATTGCTTCTGAGACAATGGAGGAACACCTGATAAATTTAAATAAACTGTTGGACAACTTGAGAACCATGAACTTCAAAATCAACCTAAAGAAGTCACATTTTTGCCAGAGCGAGATTTTATATTTGGGGCATATAATTGATGTCGAGGGCGTGCGGCCTAATCCAGCCAAGATTGATGCCATTAAGAAATTACCCACACCTACCAAAGTCAAACATGTGAGAGCGTTTTTGGGAGTGACAGGCTTCTTCAAGGAAAATTGCCCTGGTTACACAGAAACAGTAGCTCCTATGCAGGAGATGTTGA
Organism: Meconema thalassinum; assembly: GCA_946902985.2. Classification (NCBI taxonomy): domain Eukaryota; kingdom Metazoa; phylum Arthropoda; class Insecta; order Orthoptera; family Tettigoniidae; genus Meconema; species Meconema thalassinum. The sequence continues at coordinate 255,526,778 of OX336388.2, read as the reverse complement.
AGAAGGCAAATCGATGGTCGTGGAACGAGGAGTGCGACAGGTCTTTTAAAGCATCGAAGGATTTATTGGAAAACTGTGTGAAACTTGGATATCCGGATTTTGAGAAGCAATTTATTATTCAAGCAGATGCTTCATTAATTGGAATTGGTGCAATGCTGTACCAAGAGGACGCTGAAGAACCCAAGAAGAAGTCCTATTTGGCATTTACGAGTCGTAAATTACGGAAACATGAGAGGAACTACACAGTTACGGAACTTGAGCTATTAGCAATTCTCTATTCTCTTCAACTGTGGCGCAAGATGATCTATGGTTATTCCATCATTGTTAGAACCGACCACCATGCACTGACATTTTTATTCAAGACAACAATGGCAAGTGAGAGATTTACGCGCTGTTCCATCTACATACAACAGTTTGACATCACGATAGAGCATTGCCCTGGAAGGATGAACGTCATACCGGATGCCTTGAGTTGAAATCCTGAGGACGGAAACGAAGTAACAGCGGAAGTTCACAATATTACATTAACACCTAAGGCTCGTGAGTTTTTGACAAGATTGAAGGATATTCGGAAGGAGCAAGAAGCAGACCCATGGATGATGATGATGATAAAATTCTACAGGAAGGAATTACAACCAAATTCACCGGAGTACCGAGAAGCCAGTGCTAAACAAGCGAGATTTCACTACTTAAATAACTTGTTACATAAGTACGTGGATGAGCATCATACTAAACTGCGAATCTTAGTTCCAGCATCACTACAGAGGGGATTAACTTGGCATGTTCACGAGAGCCTAGCACATATCGGCACGGATAAGACTGAAGCTACGATAGGGGAGACCTTTACTTGGCCGAAGATGAGATTCACTATTGTTGAAGTAATTAGAACGTGTGACGCATGCCAGCGCACAAAACCGAACAACTTTATTCTGAAACAACATCCAAGACCACTGTTACCTCAGAAACCATGCGACATGCTCGCTATTGATTGCTTTGGCCCTTTAGTAAAAGGAAAGCGTGGATGCCGACACCTTCTGGTGTGTGTCGACGTATTTTCGAAGATGGTCGTGCTATGTCCTATTCAGAAGACGACATCAAGACAAGTCCTCAGTCGAATTAAGAACAAAGTTATTCCGATGCTTGGGAAGCCGGAATCCATTCTATCAGATCACGGTACCTATTTCACGAGCAATGTTTTTAGGCAAGGTTTGGAGAGCCTAGGAATAAAACACGTATTTTCAAGCATTCGTCATCCTTGTGGAAATCCGAACGAGAGAACAATTCGCTGTGTTGCTAAGTACTACAGAGTAATGATTCCTAACGAGCACAATAAATGGGTCGATAAAGTAGGGGAAATTGAGATGTGCATGAACACCACTAAGCACGAGTCGACGGGTCAAGTCCCACTGATTGTGCACCACAACAGATTGCCAGAAAGAACTTGGGACAAGATCATTCCTTGCCCAAGGGATCCATTATTAGCGCATGATTTGTGAATCCAGCGAACGAGAGAGCACATGTGGAACCAAGCGGACCGAAGGCTGAGACGGTACCGAGGAAAGAAGTTTCACCGAGAGTTACAAGAACAAGAATTAGTGCTGGTTCGTAGACCACCGATATCCGACCCTAAGAACAAAGTCTTCGCCAAATTCTGTCCGAAATTTATTGGCCCGTTCCGGGTAATTAAGAATCTGGGTAACAATGCCTACAGGCTGGAAGAAGTGAGCACTGGTGCAAAATCTGTTTTTAATAGCGCCAATTTAAAACCTTACTGCAGAAGGGAATCATTTGATGATTAGGAAAGACGATGTGTGCAGAATCAGTATTGCAAAAAATTTATTTTGAAAGCCAACACCCAAATCTACGGGGAGCGCCATGGAACGCACTTTGTTTGTAAACAACGAGCAGCTGAGACGACAAGAGTGGCAACTACTTGAGGAGAAGGGGGACACCTAGTGGGGATGTATGAATGACATTCCAGCGAGAAGAGGAGCACACTAATTGAGTCAGAGGGGCGTTCACTCGAGCAGCTGAGTGAGATTTAAAGAGATGTGTTGTTACTACAGTGGATTTTGTTTTTGAAATCCAAACCAATACATTGTTTCGAATTTCAAAACCTTGCTGAGGATAAATGAACCCTTATTGATCTTCGATAAATAAGTATTCATATTTATTATTATTATTACTACGGCCCAGGCAGTACTTGAGGAAGTCGACATGGATATAAGGGAGGCTAGCATTTCGTAATATTGCGACAGGAGCTGAGCTGGTAGCTATTCTTGGGGGACGGCTAGAATTAGTCGGGTTCAAGGCCAAATTGAGCAACTACTGTATTAAAATTGGAAGCATAAAGGAAGGATCACGAGGCTCTTGCAACGAACATACGATTGAATCAGCCAATCACAAGAGACCAAGCCATGATCACGCGGTGGACAGCGTCAGTAATAAAAAGCCCGCGGAAATGGATATCTAGAGAACCGCCGAACGGATTAACCTCCGCGTGAGTGAATTGAGACTTTTGATTTATTTGAAGAAGAATGACACTAGTCCCATCATTGTGAGACAAAAACTCTGGAAGTTTTTATCCTACTCCACCCCACTCCTCCGCCCTGTCAGTTTTCTAATAAATAGTTTGGCCTGACGCCACTCTAGGTCAATCGTTTCGGAGCCGTGAGAGGCTTACTTCTCGCCAGTTTGTATCGTGATTTTAACGCTCTGAATTTGGTTAAGTCGTTTTATTTGGTAGCTCTGAGGAGCTAATATTATGGCGATTGCATTATCGAATTTTAAAGCTCGAATACATTTTTTAAAATTCTGAATCAACTTTATTTTGTGAGCTAAATATTTCACGCCAGTGCGTGATAACTTGTAACAGTTACTTAAGGACGACGATTTCAGCTCTAAAGGGCAAGTATTGTAACACCCTAATTAGCGCTCACCGGAGCAAAGGTCCACAGTACAGGACGGAAATACCGAGCAAGATAGGGACTGCTAGTGCAGCCAAGATCTTAAACTTGTTAACGAGCCAGTGACGTGGTCTCGAGGTGTATATTTATGTACATATTGCAGTGTATTTTATATGTGTTTTATTGTGCGTGTGTGCGAGATATTTAGGGCCAGTCTTCGCTATTAATCGCATTATGACAATTGTGGGTGAACTGAGTAACCTGCAAGCGATTATAGATAGGTAAAATAATTAACATTGAACTATTCTGCCAAGGAGTCGACACCAAGATGATCAGCACGTGGTTTGGAGTTGGGATGAACTTCAACAGATCAACGCAGACGACTACTATGGAGTGCTAATTTGTCCACAGGGGCAATGGGTTGAGGAGGATGTCCTTAGTTCTACAAGCAGAGCGGTGATGTACAACAATTGGATTATTTCAATTATGTAGTTAGATTTGGCCGGGGAACTTTGTAAATAGTCGTGTTTCTTTTCTTGTTGTTGAGAGTTTTTCTTGCACCGACGCTCAATGTTTTAAATGTCCGTTGGCGCGTGCCCAAAGTGTTTGTTAGATATTTGTTTTTCCTTGAGTCATATGTAATGCGCGCGGCGTGCGTGCGTGATTTTTATCCTTGCATATGCGGAACCCGTTACATTCGATAAGTGGTGCTTTATTAACGTTAATATTTGAAATAGGAATGGGAGGAAATTACTGTAAGATATTTGCTGAACAGGTTATTATTCATATTAGGGTTGCCAAGCGCACCAATTTAAAAGTAATTTGTAGAACACCTTCGTTCTAATTTTGATAGATTTTTTTTGAGTCCTTTTCAGGTTGACTAGTCACGGCAAAGAACGGTGGCGCCAGCATGTGGATATTATTTGTGTCTTTTTATTTCAGGGCCTGTCAAAACCCATACGTGTGATTGTGTGTGTTACTGTGTCAAGTGTGTGTTGATTCTACGTGAGGAGGGGGTAGAGGTCCTACCGCTCTCATATTTTTGCTGCTGTTGTTTTTTTAGATGGAAAGACAGGGTGCTCTAGGGAGACCGCTGTTTCTTGTCCATATTTATTCTGACACACACACACGTATTGTTGTGCTTTGGGGCACACTTCTTCGAGATTCGACCCCATGTCCTGGGAGGTCGAGGTTATTGACACGTGGGTTGACAGACATGCAGAGTTCCACAAACCGCCCGTTTTGCCTGTGACTTATTTTTGATAGGCAGTCCTGTTTGTCCGACTGACCCCTGTAAGCGTTCATGTAGCAAACCTGTTCATTGTGATGGTTATTTTTAAGCCATAATTAATTGGGAGTTCGCCATGTGTGTAATGGCTTGTTGTACGTTGTATGGGTAAAATAGTGTATTTAATGTAAATGTTGGCTGTGTGCCTATTGCTTTGTTTATGACTCGATTCATGTTATTTTTTGTGTGTCACACCGGTGTGGTGTAGTGGTAATGTATTTGTAAATTTTGACAGCGGTCATTTTGTGCATTTTTTTATCTGGTCACGTGTTAATGTACGTTGCCCGTTTAGACCGGAGTCCTCACGACCACATATGCATTTTACCAATTATCAGTCAGCACGAAAGTCAAAATATCCCGGGGCGCCAGATGGGTTAAAGCAAATCGCAAAAACGACATCAAATAAAAAAAATGCTTTGCTTATTTTTGGCTCAATGCAACAATAAGGATAGAAGGAGATTTAATTGGGAGTAACACATCCTGTAAAATTATCTCAGTTTATTTTGAAGTTAAAATCTGACTGCAAGAATGCTCAAAGCAGCATCATCCACGTGTGGCGATCCACACTCTTATTTACACACAATATACAGAAATTTTCCAAACACATTTGACAATCTTTTTGGAAACACAAGTCCGATTAATAGTCCTGTAGACTGTGTTCCAAAATTATTAATATTTAATTCCAGTTCAAAGTTAATTGTCTATACTGGAAATATCGTAGATCACTGTTTGACTATTTACATGATATTAACACTCGTAGAATAAATGTTCATAGAATTTTTTAAACTTTCACTTATTTTTTCAGTTTCAAAAATACATCGTCGAAAAATATTATCATCATTGAATCAACATAAATTATTTACATATATTAATAACATCTGAAAAGTATTTGACCTTGAGCATAGCATCGAAGAACTGTGCGAAGCACAACAACAATTAATCGTTCTTCTGACATTAAACATTCGAGAAGTGACTCGATTATGAACTTCAAGTTGCTAAAAAAAAATATTATTTCTGAATCATCAACTTGATCAATAAATGGTTAAACCATTAGCTATTCAATTATCCACTTGGAATCATTATTATTAATAATATTTATATTCTTGGCCATTTTTAGCAACTTTCACAACTTGCAATTCTTCGACAGAATGCGGAAATAAGAATTATAGTTTTATAATAAATTCATTTAGTTCATGGCACTAGGATTGAAAATATCCATCAAATTATTCGTGGTTAAAGAATTATTTTTAACTGGCAGTGGCCCATTCTATTATTTGTGTAAGAACACAATATTACAACAACAACGGCAAAGTTCTTCCTCTGAAGAAGAATAAACTACTATCATGACAAATCCGGGTTCTAGCAAAATCAAAGTCTAAATGGAATTCGAAAACAAGGTTGAAATAATAACTGATGGTTTTAAAGAAATAACCTTCGGGTCATTCATACGACGAAATGTGTAGTTCCAATACTCCTACTATAAACCTGAGCCATCGAACCTGCTATTTGATTGATGCTCGAAAAAATCTCCTCATTCCTGCGACTTAAACATGCGCACCTGGTAATGGCATTTCAACTACTCCACACATAAATTATCTTCCAAAATTTATACAATAAATCAAGCCTCTGCTTGTTATCAACACTGGAAGATTAATAAACTTACAAGTTTATTTTATTTTACCATTCAGTTCAACCCGTGAATTTACCATACTTATGAAAATCTTCACTTCACTTTCGAGTGTATTTACGTCATGATTTTATATAAATACAAAAATATCCTATTTGATACAAATATCATTTGCTTCCCGTTTCATGCCTCTCCGTGTTATCTGAAAAATATACTTTGCTCATTGCAAATATCAACTGTTCAACCAGAACTGAAATGTTGGTTGAATGCGGGCTTGCGCTAACCACTCTCCTTCGGAAAATCTCCTGATCCAAACTAGAAATGATTAAACTACTTCACAGGCTCTTTCTCAATACATATGATTATTATAAAATATAATATCCAAGAATTATTTAGAAAAATTATAAAAATTATTATTATTATTATTAGTGGATTATTATTATTATTATTCGTTATATCATTTTAAATATTTTTAATTATCATCTCATTATGTGAGAAACCACATGTTCGAACCTTCGAATATGGAAAAAAATATCCATTCCTCAACAAAAATTAATTTAACTTTTACAGTTACATCGGCTGATTACCGTGATTTCCCAAAAATATGAAAAATTCAAATAAATGCTCGAAATGCTCGGTCATCGATCCTAAACTGTCTGAGTGTGGAAAATGCTCACAATAACTCTAATAAGTCTTGCGTAAATCAATGCAAGCTTTAAATACGAAGAAAAAAAATGTGTTGGTGATCTGCAGAAAAATAGTTTGTTCCAATCAGCTAGGAATAATATAATTCAAATGTGGCTTACATTTCTTGATGGTCTTGAAGTGTAGTAAACCTGGTCTGTACCAGATTTATCAATAGACATGCCCTATTGGACAAGCACGTATAATCCTTGTATCCGCCGCCATTATATACCCACAATCCGTCTAGTCAGACATAGTGGTAGTATCTTTCGACGTTTGAATAAACTGTTGTTCCATTTTAATACAGGCTTCTATCAAAGCCATAACAGTTCGTTTAAATAGGGTCAGATCTAAGTTATCTCTTCTTAAATATGTCAGTTGTAACATAACTCACTGTAATCTTATCAGTACAAGGAAAACACTGACAGTCTAAGCAATTAACGGCTGTTCTGAAGATCGTTCCCTGGGCATGGTTTATTATATCACCATCTACCATGCGCTAGGCAACTTGTAGTTTCCTTAGCGTAGACTAATGAACGCCACCGTTATAGACTAGTCTTCAGTGTACTGACAGATCGAAGTGGTTAACTAGTTACAAAAAATGAAAACTGACTTGAAATGGATTTAAACCTCCAAGTATTAAGTTATTACTGGACTGCGACAAAATACTATTTTCTAGACAAAGTCTAGCATATGTCCTTGTAGAAATATAAATATTTGCACCAATGTCTGTAGAAAAATCAATCACCTCAGTGATTCTCCTCGCCGTAAACTTACTAAGTTCCAACTCGTAGCGCAGCACTTTTCGTGACTATCACGACTTGAAAAGAACTTCTGCGTAGATCCGGCAACCATGTGCCTTGGCTCAGCGTAGATGCAACTTGCTCGCCAAGTGCTTGTGTTAGAATGAGCTGTAGTTGCTTCGGCTAGCTGTCTTTTATTCAAAACTGTCAGGGTCACGCGTCATCACCTGATATCTAGAAATCCTCATATCTCTTGAATCTATGGTCCGATTTACTTGATACTAATTGCATTCTCTTTCATTTGGCAGTGCCAGTAATCTGATCCCAGTCTCAAGTCTCTACTCCATGGTTAACTATTTAATCAATAAATAGCCTCGACCTCTGCTATTACTCGCTACGTCACATGACATCCAAGTATCGGTAAATAATTTCCAAATGCTTCGAGAAGCAATGTAGCGCGATATTCAAATATCTCAACTTTCAAAAGCGGCTACAGCCTTTCCCTTGATATCTAGGTGTCTGAATCTTGGAATACCCATTCCAAGATTTGGGCACAGTACTTGTGTTGATTTGTGTGAGAAGTCCTAAGTTTTTAGGCAGTAAATGTTGCTACGGCAATTTGATTCCAATTTCACACGGAAATGTTGTGTTAGTTTATATTAGATTTAGGAAGTGTCGGTTTAATTTTAATTATTGTAGTTGTGTTCCCCCGTGTCGGTCTAGCTCTAGAAATGTGGATTCGTTGTCTGAAGGATCATTCTGGATGTTGACGAATCACGCATTCATTGTACACATCGTGATGCATGTAGAACGGCATACGCACATATATGGTCATTTTTGTATTTTATCTTAGGGACACTTGGTCCAGGTAATTAATCTCTCCAGAGATTTTCGCCTAGTTTTTTTTTGCATTTTTATTAACTAAGAGTAAAATGGGAGTTTTTGTTGTTTATTTGTTAAGTGTAAATATGGTGATTTGTTATCAAATTCATTTGTTTTAACCCTGGCTTCACTCTTTCCTGCAGGTTATTTTGTTATATGTTACCCTGCAAGTTAATGAAGCGCCTTGACAACAACTTACGATATGAACCGTTACACACCCCGAAACTGAGTCTCATATGCTTCTTTGCAATGGTTCAATATATTACATGATACTGGCTTCTCTCCGGTATGAGTTAAAATGTGATTTTTCCAATGTGCTGTCTGAGAACATTTTGTTTGACATATGCTACATGAGTAATGCTTTTCTCCAGTATGGATTCTCTTGTGTTTCTTCAAACTTTCCTTCATACCAAATTTGGCTTCGCATATATTACATTGGTAAGGCTCGACGCCTCTACGGCTCAACATATGGCTTAAATTCCAATTCTTAGCAAATCCCGCATCGCATATACCGCATAGATATGGTTTCTGGTCGTATATTAGCAAGTCTCTTTTCACGTTAGCACGTTGATTACTGCATGTATTACTAGTAAGGTTCTTTTCCACAGGTTGCTTCTGACAAGTCCCTTCATGTGCTGTGCCAGTATATTTTCCTCATTTATTACCTAGGGTGCAAGTTTTACTTACCAACAGGATCCAACGCTTCTGAACAAATCAGTCTGAAACAAGTGGTGCTAATATAGTGAATTGAAGTTTTAACAGGGAGATAAATAGATACTTTTACGTATAGTAAGGAAATTCAAAACACGCTAGTGGTACGGAATGCCGCATTCGCGCACCTCACACTTTGACAACCTGTCTCAGACTGACTGCGAACAAGACAGGCTTCGAACCTACCCCCTCCCCTGCAGCACATGACGAACAATGGATATAGCGGGCGATCTCGCAGAACTCGTAAGTGTTTACCACGTCAAACAAAATTTTGCAAAAAAAGCGGCACTGAGTGCCGCTTAGCGTGTATCTATGGGTTAATTAAAGCAGGGGCATTTCGAAACCTTATTTGATATATTCGTAGTAATAGTCTTGGATAAGAAGACAGAATAGTTGTGTTTGTGAAGTATATTAAATATTTGGAACTCAGTAGATAATAAATACTTCTAATGACACTGTGCATCAATTTCTCTGTATACAATTTATTTTCATGAATATTTGACTTTAACTTGAGACATATTTTATGTTATATTTGGGTTATTAAAAACGAGTGTGGCCTCTCGCCACCATGGGTTACTATGTGCGACTCCAAATGACTTCTTAAGCGAATTTAACTTGCCATACATTACATGAATACGGTTTCTTACCGCTATGGGTTAACATGTGAATCTTCAAATATTCTCTACGAGCAAATTTGCCATGACATATACCACAAGAATGTGGCTTCTCACCACTAAGGATGACCATATGTTTCTTCAAATTTCCATTCTTAGTAAATTTAGCATTAGATATATTACATGAAACTGGCTTCTCTCAGGTATGAGTTAACATGTGATTTTTCAAATGTGCTGTCTGAGAACATTTTGTTTGATATATGCTACATGAGCAAGGCTCTTCTCCAGTATGGATTCTCATGTGTTTCTTCAAACTTTTTTCATACCAAGTTTGGCTTCGCATATATTACATTGGTAAGGCTCGTCGCCTCTATGGCTCAACATAGGTTTTGTTTACATTCCAATTCTTAGCAAATCCCGCATCGCCATTTACCGCATGGATGTTGCTTCTGGTCATATATTAGCAAGTCTCCTTCCACGTTAGCACGTTGATTACATCAAGTATTACTAGTAAGGTTCTTTCCCACAGGGTGCTTCTGACAAGTTCCTTCATGTGCTGTGCTAGTATATTTTCCTCCATTACTACCTATGGTGCAAGTTTTCCTTACAACAGGATCCAACACATCTGAACAAGTCAGTCTGAAGCAAGTGGTGCTAATATAGTGAATTGAAGTTTTAACAGGGAGATAAATATATACGTTTACGTATAGTAAGGAAATTCAAAACATTTTTGTAAATCTTAATTAAAGCAAGGGCATTTCGAAACCTTATTTGATATATTCGTAGTAATAGTCTTTGATAAGTAGACAGAATAGATGTATTTGTGAAGTATATTAAATATTTGGAACTCAGTAGATAATAACTACTTCTAATGACACTGTGCATCAATTTCTCTGTATACAATTTATTTTCATGCATATATGACTTTAACTTGAGATATATTTTACGTTAAATTTGGGTTATTAAAAACGTGTGTGGCCTCTCGCGTCTCCAAATGACCTTTTTTAGCGAATTTAACTTGACATATATTACATGGATACGGACTCTCGCCGCTATGGGTTAACATTTGAATCTTCAAATATTCTCTACGAGCAAATTTGCCATGACATATACCACAAGAATGTGGCTTCTCACCACTATGGCTGAACATATGTTCCTTCAAATTTCCATTCTCAGTAAATTTAGTATTACATATATTACATGAAACTGGCTTCTCTCCGGTGTGCGTCAACATGTGATTTTTCAAATGTGCTGTCTGAGAACATTTTGTTTGACATATGCTACATGAGTAATGCTTTTCTCCAGTATGGATTCTCGTGTGTTTCTTCAAACTTTCCTTCATACCAAATTTGGCTTCGCATATATTACATTGGTAAGGCTCGTCGCCTCTATGGATCAACATATGTTTCTTTAAATTAAAATTCTTAGCAAATCCCGCATCGCATATACCGCATAGATATGGTTTCTGGTCGTATATTAGCAAGTCTCTTTTCACGTTAGCACGTTTATTACTGCATGTATTACTAGTAAGGTTCTTTTCCACAGGGTGCTTCTGACAAGTCCCTTCATCCTCCATTATTACCTAGGGTGCAAGTTTTCCTTACCAACAGGATCCAACGCTTCCGAACAAATCAGTCAGAAATAAGTGGTGCTAATATAGTGAATTGAAGTTTTAACAGGGAGATAAATAGATACGTTTTCGTATAGTAAGGAAATTCAAAACCTTTTTGTAAATCTTAACCCTTAGCATCACGCACCTCTTTCACTAACATTCTTACACGCTAGCGGCACTCTATGCCGCAATATATTGATTCATTCTTTTTGTTAATTAATGACTTGCTACACGGCTAAATTGATTTGTATAGAGAATTATACAGAACCTAAGATAATATATTGAAAAAACCTTATCAGTATGTATGAAATTATTATTAATAAAATATAATATTGGGAGGGATGGGATAAGGACATATTTACTATTCACACTTAATGCAATTAATAATTCTTATAAAATAATAATTTTTACACACAAAAGAGGTATTGAGAATTATTGGATTGTGATTGCCCTTTTCTCAGGCTCATATTACAAGACATTGTACCTGATACACTAGAGTAAAAGAGAAACTGTTAGTCAGAATCATGTAGTCCTACACACATAGATTCTTGGCTTGGAAAACGACACTTTCTGCTTATTTATAGTACGAAATAATATACAGTGCCTAAATACACAAAATAACTGGGCAATAGGACTTAAAAATCGAATAGATCCTCTTCATCCAGTGACCCTCCTTGCGCATCAATTACTTGGAGCAACCTCTCAATATCTTGTTCTTGTCAGCCATTTCGAGACCTATAAACAGAAGGCAAGCGTGCAGACTATGTGCTGACGTCGATAATAATGATATAAGCATAGAAAGAAAGAACAAAGGTAAAATAAGTTAAATACTTACATTTTTTCACAACGCCGATTCCAGCTAGTTGTTACACGCTAGCGGTACGGAATGCCGCATTCGCGCACCTCGAACTTTGACAACTTGTCTCAGACTGACTGGGAACAAGACAGGCTTCGAACCTACCCCCTCCCCTGCAGCACATGACGAACAAAGGATATAGCGGGCGATCTCGCAGAACTCGTAAGTGTTTACCACGTCAAACAAAATTTTGCAAAAATAGCGGCACTCAGTGTATCTATGGGTTAATTAAAGCAAGGGCATTTCGAAACCTTATTTGATATATTCGTAGTAATAGTCTTTGATAAGAAGACAGAATAGTTGTATTTGGGAAGTATATTAAATATTTGGGACTCAGTAGATAATAAATACTTCTACTGACACTGTGCATCAATTTCTCTGTATACATTTTATTTTCATGAATATATGACTTTAACTTGAGACATATTTTATGTTATATTTGGGATATAAAAAACGAGTGTGGCCTCTCGCCACCATGGGTTACTATGTGCGACTCCAAATGACCTTTTTGTGCGAATTTAACTTGACATATATTACATGCATACGGTTTACGCTGCTATGGGTTAACATGTGAATCTTCAAATATACTCTATGAGCAAATTTGCCTTGACATATACCACAAGAATGTGGCTTCTCACCACTATGGCTGAACTTATGTTTCTTCAAATTTCAAAAAAATTAGCATTACATATATTACATGAAACTGGCTTCTCTCCGGTGTGAGTTAACATGTTATTTTTCAAATGTGTTGTCTGAGAAAATATTGTTTGACATATGCTACATGAGTAAGGTTTATCTCCAGTATGGATTCTCGTGTGTTTCTTCAAACTTTCCTTAATACCAAATTCGGCTTCGCATGTATAACATTTGTAGGTTCGTCGCCTCTATGGCTCAACATATGTTTCTTTCAATTCCGATTCTTAGCAAATCCCGCATCGCATATACCGCATAGATATGGCTTCTGGTCGTATATTAGCAAGTCTCTTTTGACGTTAGCACGTTGATTACTGCATGTATTACTAGTAAGGTTCTTTTCCACAGGGTGCTTCTGACAAGTCCCTTCATGTGCTGTGCTAGTATATTTTCCTTTATTATTACCTAGGGTGCAAGTTTTCCTTACCAACAGGATCCAACGCTTCTGAACAAATCAGTCTGAAATAAGTGGTGCTAATATAGTGAATTGAAGTTTTAACAGGGAGATAAATAGATACGTTTACGTATAGTAAGGAAATTCAAAACATTTTTGTAAATCTTAACCCTTAGCTACACGCACCTCTTTCACTAACATTCTTACACGCTAACGGCACTCCATGCCTCACTATATTAATTCATTCTTTTTGTTATTTATTGACTTGCTACACGGCTAAAATTGATTTGTATAGAGAATTATACAGAACCTAAGATAATATATTGAAAAATTCTTATCAGTATGTATGAAATTCTTATTAATAAAATATATTATTGGGAGGGATGGGATAAGGACATATTTACTATTCACACTTAATGTAATTAATAATTCTTATAAAATAATAATTTTTACACACAAAAGAGATATTGAGTGTTATTGGATTGAGATTGCCCTTTTCTCAGGCTCATATTACAAGACATTGTACCTGATACACTAGAGTAGAAGAGAAACTGTTAGACAGAATCATGTAGTCTTATACACTTAGATTCTTGGCTTGGAAAACGACACTTTCTGCTTATTTATAGTACGAAATTATATACAGTGCCTAAATACACAAAATAACTCGGCAATATGACTTAAAAATCGAATAGATCCTCTTCATCCAGTGACCCTCCTTGCGCTTCAATTACTTGGAGCAACCTCTCAATATCTTGTTCTTGACAGCCATTTCGAGACCTATAAACAGAAGGCAAGCGTGCAGACTATGTGCTGACATCGATAATAATGATAGAAGCATAGAAAGAAACAACAAAGGTAATATAAGTTAAATACTTACATTATTTCACAACGCCGATTCCAGCTAGTTGTTACACGCTAGCGGTACGGAAGGCCGCATTCGCGCACCTCGCACTTTGACAACTTGTCTCAGACTGACTGGGAACAAGACAGGCTTCGAACCTACCCCCTCCCCTGCAGCACATGACGAACAATGGATATAGCGGGCGATCTCGCAGAACTCGTAAGTGTTTACCACGTCAAACAAATTTTTGCAAAAATAGCGGCACTCAGTGTATCTATGGGTTAATTAAAGCAAGGGCATTTCGAAACCTTATTTGATATATTCGTAGTAATAGTCTTTGATAAGAAGACAGAATAGTTGTATTTGTGAAGTATATTATATATTTGGAACTCAGTAGATAATAACTACTTCTAATGACACTGTGCATCAATATCTCTGTATACAATTTATTTTCATGCATATATGACTTAAACTTGAGATATATTTTATGTTATATTTGGGATATTAAAAACGATTGTGGGCTCTCGCGACTCCAAATGACCTTTTTGGGCGAATTTAACTTGACATATAATACATGAATACGGATTCTCACCGCTATGCGTTAACATGTGAATCTTCAAATATTCCCTACGAGCAAATTTGCCATGACATATACCACAAGAATGTGGGTTCTCACCATTATGGCTGAACATATGTTTCTTCAAATTTCCATTCTTAGTAAACTTAGCATTACATATATTACATGAAACTGGCTTCTCTCCGGTGTGAGTTGAAATGTAATTTTTTCAAATGTGCTGTCTGAGAAAATTTTGTTTGACATATGCTACATCTTTAAGGCTTTTCTCCAGTATGGATTCTCGTGTGTTTCCTCGAACTTTCCTTCACACCAAATTTGGCTTCGCACATATTACATTTGTAAGGCTCGTCGCCTCAATGGCTCAGCATATGTTTCCTTAAATTCCAATTCTTAGCAAATCCCGCATCGCATATACCGCATAGATATGGCTTCTGGTCGTATATTAGCAAGTCACTTTTCACGTTAGCACATTGATTACTTCATGTATTACTAGTAAGGTTCTTTTCCACAGGGTGCTTCTGACAAGTCCCATCATGTGCTGTGCTGGTATATTTTCCTCCATTATTACCTAGGGTGCAGGTTTTCCTTACCAACAGGATCCAACGCTTCTGAACAAATCAGTCTGAAATAATTGGAGCTAATATAGTGAATTGAAATTTTAATAGGGAGATAAATGGATACGTTTTCGTATAGTAAGGAAATTCAAAACCTTTTTGTAAATCTTAACCCTTAGCATCACGCACCTCTTTCACTAACATTTTTACACGCTAGCGGCACTCTATGCCGCAATATATTGTTTCATTCTTTTTGTTATTTAGTGACTTGCTACACGGCTAAATTGATTTGTATAGAGGATTACACAGAACCTAAGATAATATATTGAAAAAACCTTATCAGTATGTATGAAATTATTATTAATAAAATATATTATTGGGGGGGATGGGATAAGGACATATTTACTATTCACACTTAATGTAATTATTAATTCTTATAAAATAATAATTTTTACACACAAAAGAGATATTGAGTATTATTGGATTGAGATTGCCCTTTTCTCAGGCTCATTTTACAAGACATTGTACCTGATACACTAGAGTAAAAGAGAAACTGTTAGTCAGAATCATGTAGTCCTACACACATAGATTCTTGGCTTGGAAAACGACACTTTCTGCTTATTTATAGTACGAAATAATATACAATGCCTAAATACACAAAATAACTCGGCAATAGGACTTAAAAATCGAATAGATCCTCTTCATCCAGTGACCCTCCTTGCGCATCAATTACTTGGAGCAACCTCTCAATATCTTGTTCTTGTCAGCCATTTCGAGACCTATAAACAGAAGGCAAGCGTGCAGACTATGTGCTGACATCGATAATAATGATAGAAAAATAGAAAGAAAGAACAAAGGTAAAATAAGTAAATATTTACATTATTTCACAACGCCGATTCCAGCTAGTTGTTACACGCTAGCGGTACGGAATGCCGCATTCGCGCACCTCGCACTTTGACAACTTGTCTCAGACTGACTGGGAACAAGACAGGCTTCGAACCTACCCCCTCCCCTGCAGCACATGACGAACAAAAGATATAGCGGGCGATCTCGCAGAACTCGTAAGTGTTTACCACGTCAAACAAAATTTTGCAAAAATAGCGGCACTCAGTGTATCTATGGGTTAATTAAAGCAAGGGCATTTTGAAACCTTATTTGATATATTCGTAGTAATAGTCTTTGATAAGAAGACAGAATAGTTGTATTTGTGGAGTATATTAAATATTTGGGACTCAGTAGATAATAAATACTTCTACTGACACTGTGCATCAATTTCTCTGTATACATTTTATTTTCATGAATATATGACTTTAACTTGAGACATATTTTATGATATATTTGGGATATAAAAAACGAGTGTGGCCTCTCGCCACCATGGGTTACTATGTGCGACTCCAAATGACCTTTTGTGCGAATTTAACTTGACATATATTACATGCATACGGTTTATCGCTGCCATGGGTTAACATGTGAATCTTCACATATTCTCTACGAGCAAATTTGCCATGACATATACCACAAGAATGTGGCTTCTCACCACTATGATTGAACATATGTTTCTTCAAATTTCCATTCTTAGTAAATTTAAAATTACATATATTACATGAAACTGGCTTCTCTCCGGTGTGAGTTAACATGTGATTTTTCAAATGAACTGTCTGAGAAAATTTTGTTTGACATATGCTAGATGTGTAAGGTTTTTCTCCAGTATGGATTCTCGTGTTTTTCTTCTAACTTTCCTTCACACCAAATTTGGCCTCGCATATATTACATTTGTAAGGTTCGTCGCCTCTATGGCTCAACATATGTTTCCGTAAATTCCAATTCTTAGCAAATCCCGCATCGCATATACCTCATGGATATGGCTTCTGGTCGTTTATTAGCAAGTCTCCTTTCACGATAGCACGTTGATTACTGCATGTATTACTAGTAAGATTCTTTTCCACAGGGTGCTTCTGACAAGTCCCTCCAAGTGCTGTGCTAGTATATTTTGCTCGTTTATTATTAGCTAGGGTGCAAGTTTTCCTTATAACAGGATCCAACGCTTCTGAACATATCAGTCTGAAACAAGTGGTGCTAATTAAATACTTCTAATGACACTGTGCATCAATTTCTCTGTATACAATTTATTTTCATGAATATATGACTTTAACTTGAGACATATTTTATGTTATATTTGGGTTATTAAAAACGAGTGTGGCCTCTCGCCACCATTGGTTAGCATGTGCGACTCCAAGTGACCTTTTTGAGCGAATTTAACTTGACATATAATACATGAATACGGTTTCTCGCCGCTATGGGTTAATATGTGAATATTCAAATATTCTCTACGAGCAAATTTGCCAAGCCATATACCACAAGAATGTGGGTTCTCACCACAATGGTTGAACATATGTTTCTTCAAATTTCCATTCTTAGTAAATTTAGCATTACATATGTTACATGAAACTGGCTTCTCTCCGGTGTGAATTAACATGTAATTTTTCAAATGTGCTGTCTGAGAAAATTTTGTTTGACATATGCTAGATGTGTAAGGTTTTTCTCCAGTATGGATTCTCGTGTTTTTCTTCAAACTTTCCTTCACACCAAATTTGGCCTCGCATATATTACATTTGTAAGGTTCGTCGCCTCTATGGCTCAAAATATGTTTCCGTAAATTCCAATTATTAGCAAATCCCGCATCGCATATACCGCATGTATATGGCTTCTGGTCGAATATTAGCAAGTCTCTTTTCACCTTAGCACTTTGATTACTGCATGTATTACTAGTAAGGTTCTTTTCCACAGGGTGCTTCTGACAAGTCCCTTCATGTGCTGTGCTAGTATATTTTCCTTTATTATTACCTAGGGTGCAAGATTTCCTTACCAACATGATCCAACGCTTCTGAACAAATCAGTCTGAAACAAGTGGTGCTAATATAGTGAATTGAAGTTTTAACAGGGAGATAAATAGATACGTTTACGTATAGTAAGGAAATTCAAAACCTTTTTGTAAATCTTAACCCGTAGCATCACGCACCTCTTTCACTAACATTCTTATACGCTAGCGGCACTCTATGCCGCAATATATTGTTTCATTCTTTTTGTTATTTAGTGACTTGCAACACGGTTAAATTGATTTGTATAGAGAATTATACAGAACCTAAGATAATATATTGAAAAAATCTTATCAGTATGTATGAAATTCTTATTAATACAATATATTATTGGGAGGGATGGGATAAGGACATAATTACTATTCACATTTAATGTAATTAATAATTCTTATAAACAATTATTGGACAACGAAGAAAAAATAATAATTTTTACACACAAAGGAGATATTGAGTATTATTGGATTGAGATTGCCCTTTTCTCAGGCTCATATTACAAGACATTGTATATGATACACTAGATTAAAAGAGAAACAGTCAGAATCATGTAGTCCTATACACTTAGATTCTTGGCATGGAAAACGACACTTTCTGCTTATTTATAGTACGAAATAATATACAGTGCCTAAATACACAAAATAACTCAGCAATAGGACTTAAAAATCGAATAGATTATCTTCATCCAGTGACCCTCCTTGCGCATCAATTACTTGGAGCAACCTCTCAATATCTTATTCTTGTCAGCCATTTCGAGACCTATAAACAGAAGGCAAGCGTGCAGATTATGTGCTGACATCGATAATAATGATAGAAGCATAGAAAGAAAGAACAAAGGTAAAATAAGTTAAATACTTACATTATTTCACAACGCCGATTCCAGCTAGTTGTTACACGCTAGCGGTACGGAATGCCGCATTCGCGCACCTCGCACTTTGACAACGTGTCTCAGACTGACTGGGAACAAGACAGGCTTCGAACCTACCCCCTCCCCTGCAGCACATGACGAACAAAGGATATAGCGGGCGATCTCGCAGAACTCGTAAGTGTTTCCACGTCAAACAAAATTTTGCAAAAAAGCGGCACAGAGTGCCGCTTAGCGTGTATCTATGGGTAAATTAAAGCAAGGGCATTTCGAAACCTTATTTGATATATACGTAGTAATAGTCTTTGATAAGAAGACAGAATAGTTGAATTTGGGAAGTATATTAAATATTTGGAACTCAGTATATAATAAATACTTCTAATGACACTGTGCATCAATTTCTCTGTATACAATTTATTTTCATGAATATATGACTTTAACTTGAGACATATTTTATGTTATATTTGGGTTACTATGTGCTACTCCAAATGACCTTTTTGAGCGAATTTAACTTGACATATATTACATGAATACGGTTTCTCACCGGTATGGGTTTAACATGTGAATATTCAAATATTCTCTACGAGCAAATTTGCCATGACATATACCACAAGAATGTGGCTTCTCACCACTATGGATGGCCATATGTTTCTTCAAATTTCCATTCTTAGTAAATTTAGCATTACATATATTACATGAAACTCTTCTCTCCGGTATGAGTTAACATGTGATTTTTCAAATGTGCTGTCTGAGAACATTTTGTTTGACATATGCTACATGTGTAAGGCTCTTCTCCAGTATGGATTCTCATGTATTTCTTCAAACTTTTTTCATACCAAGTTTGGCTTCGCATATATTACATTGGTAAGGCTCGTCGCCTCTATGGCTCAACATAGGTTTCTTTAAATTCTTATTCTTAGCAAATCCCGCATCGCCATATACCGCATGGATATGGCTTCTGGTCATATATTAGCTAGTCTCCTTCCACGTTAGAACGTTGATTACATCAAGTATTACTAGTAAGGTTCTTTCCCACAGGGTTCTTCTGACAAGTTCCTTCATGTGCTGTGCTAGTATATTTTACTCCATGACTACCTATGGTGCAAGTTTCCTTAAAACAGGGTCCAACACATCTGAACAAATCAGTCTGAAGCAAGTGGTGCTAATATAGTGAATTGAAGTTTTAACAGGGAGATAAATATATACGTTTACGTATAGTAAGGACATTCAAAACATTTTTGTAAATCTTAATTAAAGCAAGGGCATTTCGAAACCTTATTTGATATATTCGTAGGAATAGTCTTTGATAAGAAGACAGAATAGTTGTATTTGTGAAGTATATTAATATTTGGAACTCAGTAGATAATAACTACTTCTAATGACACTGTGCATCAATTTCCCTGTATAGAATTTATTTTCATGCATATATGACTTTAACTTGAGATATATTTTATGTTATATTTGGGATATTAAAAACGAGTGTGGCCTCTGGCCACCATGGGTTACTATGTGCGACTAAAAATGACTTTTTTGAGCGAATTTAACTTGGCATATATTATATGAATACGGTCTCTCGCCGCTATGGGTTAACATGTGAATCTTCAAGTATTCTCTACGAGCATATTTGCCATGACATATACCACAAGAATGTGGCATCTCACCACTATGGATGAACATATGTTTCTTCAAATTTCCATTCTTAGTATTATTTATTTATCGTTTGGCAATACAAGATTTCAGAGAAAGTTACAAAGGAAATCACTTTAAAATCTACTGTACATTATTTTTACTATTTACACTATTTACAGTCTCAGGTCTAATGAGTCTATCTATTGGACCACGTCAGGTGTCGCCAACAGGAAGTCGATCCAGTTCCCTCCATATGCCCTCAGAGGACAGTCAGTTGTAATGTGTTGGAAGGTTTGATTAGGAGCACCACAATCACACTGGGGAGACACAATTTTTCCCCATTTACACAAATTTCCATTGCATACTCCGTGGTTCGTCCTAATCCTATTGAGAGTTGCCCAAGCCCTCCTAGGCAGATCGGAGCCTGGAGTGGATGTTCTTGTAGGGTCCAGGATGGAGCTCGACTCAGGACAAGCTTTTGTGTCCATTCAGTAATCCACTGCATGCTGGAATCCAAATGGTTTCTTACAAGCCTCTGGGCATGACAAATGGGTGGCGTCCTGGATTTGAGCCTGTTCATTTGAAGAGAGGGGATGTCTTCATGAATTGGTAGTGTAGGGTGATCCATGATCTTGTAGTACTCCCGCAACAATGCAACTTCTCTAAGAAGGTGGGGTGGAAGAATATTGCTCAGGGCTGGAAGCCAATATGCTGGTGTAGTTCTTATACAACCACTGATTATTTAGTAGTCTCATGGTGTTGTTCAACAGGGTGTCAACGAGTTCGACATGTGGACTATTGAGCCAAACTGGGGCGCAGTATTCAGCCACAGAGAAGGCTAGACCTAAGGCAGAGCATCTTGTAGTAGTGGCAGAAGCTCCCCAAGATGTTCCACATAGCTTTAGCAATATATTGTTGCGGCTTCTAATTTTAGCTGCTGTGCTCTGGAGGTGTTGCTTGTAAAAGAGTGTTCGGTCAATTATTACTCCTAAGTACTTTGGGAACTTGTTATATTTCAAAATCTTCCCCTCGAATTTTACATTGAGTTGGGTATTAGCCAATATGTTGCTCAGGTGGAAACAAGATACCTCAGTTTTTGTAGCACTGGGTTGCAGCCTCCATTTGTGGAAGTATCTTCCAAGTTTAGCCAAATCATCTTCAAGTACATTTGCCAAATCTTCCAAATTTTGGTGTCTAGTGGCAAATGCTATGTCATCAGCATAACAAAACTTTTTGAGTTTGTTTCTGGTAGATCCGATAAGTACAGATTGAAGAGGAGAGGAGCCAGTACTGAACCCTGTGGGAGGCCATTAGTTAGCTTCTTTCGTTTGCTGATTTTTGATCCCAAGACAACCTGCAAATATCTGTTGTTAATCATATTGTCAATAAGCTGGGCCATAGATTTACAGGGAATTACTTTTAGGAATTTATACAGTAGACCTTCTCTCCAAACTGTATCATATGCAGCAGTTAAATCTAAGAAGGCAACGGCTGTTTTCTGGTGAAGTTGGAAACCAGCTTCTATGTGAGATGTAAGAGCGAGAACATGATCACATCAACTTCGGATTTTCTGGAAACCAGCTTGCTCAATGGGGATGTCTTGGTTGATACAGGGGCTGATTCTGTTCAAAATCAGTCTTTCAAGAAGCTTATAGGTGCAGCTAAGTAGGGCTATAGTTCAATAGCTCTCTTGCAAATCTTTTGGTTTCCCAGGTTTTAAGATGGCAATTATTTTGGATTTCTTAAACCGCTTTGGGAGTATTCCTGTTCGGAGAATATCAGAGAAGAAACGAGCCAGCCATTTTTTTGCATTGTTTCCCATATATATGAGGAACTCTGGATGGATACCATCAAAGCCAGGTGCTTTTCTAGCTTTCATGTCATTCAAGGCAATGCTGATTTCTTCAAGAGTGAAGGGTCCAGAGTATGCAGAATGAGTTGGTGAAGAGGCTTTGAGTTGTTTTAATATTCTTTTCACCAGTCTTGTGTGATTTACATCCTGAGTGAGTTTGGAAGTTGAGACAATGTGCTTAGCAATCTCATCTGGTGTAATGATAGATTTCTCTTTTATTATTGGTGTGCTACCCCCAAGTTTCCGCAGTAAGCTCCAAGCTTTTCTACTGGAGTGACGAAAATCCATCTCTTCAACAGTCTTGGACCATTTTTCCCTGCTTGGCGCATCTAAGCTTCGTAACAGTTCCTCCGCTACTTCACGGTCTCTATTTCTTAGATATTCATTGTAGAGTGTATCACTCTGCTGATTCCATCCAGGAACATGCTCTTTTCTGAAACTTCTTGGAACGTATTTCTTTGCCACAGAAGTCACCAGGCCAACAAACCTTTGATAGCAACTGCTTTTTGCCGGAATAAACCTGATGCATTTATCTAAGTCTGTTGAGAACTTCTCCCAATCTGCCTTCAGGAAGTTCCAGCGAGGATGAGGAAATGATGTAATTAAGTGGATAGATAGCCCTACTTCTATAAGTACTGGTCTATGTTGGCTTCGTGGGAAGTCAGCTAGTACTCTTCTTGTTGTAGGTAGGAATTGGCCCTTGTTATCACTAGAGACAAAACATAGATCTGGGTTATGTTCATTCTTCCAAGCAGCAGATCTGAATGTCCCTCGATCTTTTGCATCAAAGATAAGATGTAGGTTGAGTTCATCAGCCCAGTCAGAAAGAGCAACACCGCAGTCATTATTCTTGGCGTATTTCCAATTTTCATGGTGACTGTTGAAATTACCAGCATAAATTTCAGGATGGTTCGCAGGTGAGAGAACAGTAGCTGGCCAAGGAATTGTAAGTGGCTTGTAGATATTTACAACTGTAATATCTTGCAATTTTACTACAACCGAATGAATGTTATTGTCAGAACAAGCAGAAATAAGATGGATATCTTCCAGATTGTTACGAGCATACGTTACTATTCCATATGCTCTGTGATAAGTTGCACCAACAATTGTCTACCCACAGATCTTGCCTCTTTTTCTGACTTCATCCTCATTGCTAGTGTGGGTTTCCTGAATAACAGTCCATTCTTAGTAAATTTAGCATTACCTATATTACATGAAACTGGCTTCTCTCCGGTATGAGTTAACATGTGATTTTTCAAATGTGATGTCTGAGAACATTTTGTTTGACATATGCTACATGAGTATGGCTCTTCTCCAGTATGGATTCCAATGTGTTTCTTCAAACTATCCTTCATACCAAATTTGGCTTCGCATATATTACATTTGTAAGGCTCGTCGCCTCTATGGCTCAACATATGTTTCTTTAAATTCAAAATCTTAGAAAATCCCGCATCGCTTATACCGCATGGATATAGCTTCTGGTCGTATATTAGCAAGTCTCCTTCCTCGTTAGCACGTTGATTACTGCATGTGTTACTAGTAAGGTTCTATTCCACAGGGTGCTTCTGACAAGTTCCTTCATGTGGTGTGCTAGTATATTTTCCTCCATTATTACCTAGGGTGCAAGTTTTCATTACAACAGGATCAAACGCATCTGAACAAATCAGTCTGAAACAAGTGGTGCTAATATAGCGAATTGAAGTTTTAACAGGGAGACAAATAGATACGTTTACGTATAGTAAGGAAATGCAAAACCTTTTTGTAAATCTTAACCCTTAGCATCACGCACCTCTTTCACTAACATTCTTACACGCTAGCGGCACTCTATGCCGCAATATATTGTTTCATTCTTTTTGTTATTTAGTGACTTGCTACACGGCTAAATTGATTTGTATAGAGAATTATACAGAACCGAAGATAATATATTGAAAAAACCTCATCAGTATGTATGAAATTCTTATTAATAAAATATATTATTGGGAGGGATGGGATAAGGACATATTTACTATTCACACTTAATGTAATTAATAATTCTTATGAAATAATAATTTTTACACACAAAAGAAATATTGAGTATTATTGGATTGAGATTGCCCATTTCTCAGGCTCATATTACAAGACATTGTACCTGATACACTAGAGTAAAATAGAAACTGTCAGTCAGAATCATGTACACTTAGATTCTTGGCTTGGAAAACGACACTTTCTGCTTATTTATAGTACGAAATAATATACAGTGCCTAAATACACAAAATAACTCCGCAATAGGACTTAAAAATCGAATAGATCCTCTTCAACCAGTGACCCTCCTTGCTCATCAATTACTTGGAGCAAACTCTGAATATCATGTTCTTGACAGCCATTTCGAGACCTATTAACAGAAGGCAAGCGTGCAGAATATGTGCTGAAATCGATAATAATGATAGAAGCATTGAAAGAATGAACAAAGGTAAAATAAGTTAAATACTTACATTATTTCACAACGCCGATTCCAGCTAGAAGTTACACGCTAGCGGTACGGAATTCCGCATTCGCGCACCTCGCACTTTGACAACTTGTCTCAGACTGACTGGGAACAAGACAAGCTTCGAACCTACCCCCTCCCCTGCACCACATGACGAACAAAGGATATAGCGGGCGATCTCGCAGAACTCGTAAGTATTTACCACGTCATGCAAAATTTTGCAAAAATAGCGATACTCAGTGTATCTATGGGTTAATTAAAGCAAGGGCATTTCGAAACCTTATTTGATATATTCGTAGTAATAGTCTTTGATAAGAAGACAGAATAGTTGTTTTTGTGAAGTATATTAAATATTTGGAACTCAGTAGATAATAAATACTTCTAATGACACTGTGCATCAATTTCTCTGTATACCATTTATTTTCATGAATATATGACTTTAACTTGAGACATATTTTATGTTATATTTGGGTTATTAAAAACGAGTGTGGCCTCTCGCCACCATGGGTTACTATGTGCGACTCCAAATGACCTTTTTGAGCGAATGAATACGGTTTAACGCCGCTATGGGTTAACATGTGAATCTTCAAATATTCTCTACGAGCAAATTTGCCATGACATATACCTAAAGAATGTGGCTTCTCACCACTAAGGCTGAACATATGTTTCTTCAAATTTCCACCATACTAAATTTAGCATTACATATATTACATGAAATTGGCTTCTCTCCGGTGTGAGTTAACATGTGATTTTTCAAATATGCTGTCTGAGAAAATATTGTTTGACATATGCTACATGAGAGCTTTTCTCCAGTATGGATTCTCGTGTGTTTCTTCAAACTTTCCTTCATACTAAATTTGGCTTCGCATATATTACATTGGTAAGCCTCGTCGCCTCTATGGCTCAACATATGTTTCTTTAAATTCCATATCTTAGCAAATCCCGCATCGCATATACCGCATAGATATGGCTTCTGGTCGTATATTAGCAAGTCTCTTTTCACGTTAGCACGTTGATTACTGCATGTATTACTAGTAAGGTTCTTTTCCACAGGGTGCTTCCGACAAGTCCCTTCATGTGCTGTGCTAGTATATTTTCCTCCATTATTACCTAGGGTGCAAGTTTTCCTTACCAACAGGATCCAACGCTTCTGAACAAATCAGTCTGAAATAAGTGGTGCTAATATAGTGAATTGAAGTTTTAACAGGGAGATAAATAGATACGTTTAGGTATAGTAAGGAAATTCAAACCTTTTTTGTAAATCTTAACCCTTAGCTACACGCACCGGTTTCACTAACATTCTTACACGCTAACGGCACTCTATTCCGCACTATATTGTTTCATTCTTTTTGTTATTCAGTGACTTGCTACACGGCTAAAATTGATTTGTATAGAGAATTATACAGAGCCTTAGATAATATATTGAAAAAATCTTATCAGTATGTATGAAATTCTTATTAATAAAATATATTATTGGGAGGGATGGGATAAGGACATATTTACTATTCACACTTAATGTAATTAATAATTCTTATAAAATAATAATTTTTACACACAAAAGAGATATTGAGTATTATTGGATTGAGATTGCCCTTTTCTCAGGCTCATATTGCAAGACATTGTACCTGATACACTAGAGTAAAAGAGAAACAGACGGAACCATGTAGTCCTACACATCATAGATTCTTGACATATATTACATGAATACGGTTTCTTGCCGCTATGGGTTAACATGTGAATTTTCAAATATCGTCTACGAGCAAATTTGCCATGACATATACCACAAGAATGTGGCTTCTCACCACTATGGCTGAACATATGTTTCTTTTAATTTCCATTCTTAGTAAATTTAGCATTATATATATTACATGAAACTGGCTTCTCTCCGGTGTGAGTTAACATGTGATTTTTCAAATGTGCTGTCTGAGAAATGCTACATGGGTAAAGCTTTTCTCCAGTATGGATTCTCGTGTGTTTCTTCAAACTTTCCTTCATACCAAATTTGGCTTCGCATATATTACTTTGGTAAGGCTCGTCGCCTCTATAGCTCAACATATGTTTCCTTAAATTCCAATTCTTAGCAAATCCCGCATCGCATATACCGCATAGATATGGCTTCTGGTCGTATAATAGCAAGTCTCTTTTCACGTTAGCACGTTAATTACTGCATGTATTACTAGTAAGGTTCTTTTCCACAGGGTGCTTCTGACAAGTCCCTTCATGTGCTGTGCTAGTATATTTTCTTCCATTATTACCTAGGGTGCATGTTTTCCTTACCAACAGGATCCAACGCTTCTGAACAAATCAGTCTGAAGCAAGTGGTGCTAATATAGTGAATTGAAGTTTTAACAGGGAGATAAATGTATACGTTTACGTATAGTAAGGAAATTCAAAACATTTTTGTAAATATTAACCCTTAGCTACACGCACCTCTTTCACTAACATTCTTACGCGCAAGCGGCACTCTATGCCGCAATATATTGTTTCATTCTTTTTGTTATTTACTGACTTGCTACACGGCTAAAATTGATTTGTATAGAGAATTATACAGAACCTAAGGTAATATATTGATAAAATCTTATCAGTATGTATGAAATTCTTATTAATAAAATATATTATTGGGAGGGATGGGATAAGGACATATTTACTATTCACACTTAAAGTAATTAATAATTCTTAAAAACATTTATTGGACCGCGAAAAAAAATAATAATTTTTACACACAAAAGAGATATTTCGTATTATTGTTTTGAGATTGCCCTTTTCTCAGGCTCATATTACAAGACATTGTACATGATACACTAGAGTAAAAGAGAAACAATCAGATTCATGTAGTCCTATACACTTAGATTCTTGGCTTGGAAAACGACACTTTCTGCTTATTTATAGTGCGAAATAATATACAGTGCCTAGATACACAAAATAACTTGGCAATAGGACTTAAAAATCGAATAGATCCTCTTCATCCTATGACCCTCCTTGCTCATCAATTACTTGGAGCAAACTCTGAATATCATGTTCTTGACTGCCATTTCGAGACCTATTAACAGAAGGCAAGCGTGCAGAATATGTGCTGAAATCGATAATAATGATAGAAGCATTGAAAGAATGAACAAAGGTAAAATAAGTTAAATACTTACATTATTTCACAACGCCGATTCCAGCTAGAAGTTACACGCTAGCGGTACGGAATGCCGCATTCGCGCACCTCGCACTTTGACAACTTGTCTCAGACTGACTGGGAACAAGACAAGCTTCGAACCTACCCCCTCCCCTGCAGCACATGACGAACAAAGGATATAGCGGGCGATCTCGCAGAACTCGTAAGTGTTTACCACGTCATGCAAAATTTTGCAAAAATAGCGGCACTCAGTGTATCTATGGGTTAATTAAAGCAAGGGCATTTCGAAACCTTATTTGATATATTCGTAGTAATAGTCTTTGATAAGAAGACAGAATAGTTGTGTTTGTGAAGTATATTAAATATTTGGAACTCAGTAGATAATAAATACTTCTAATGACACTGTGCATCAATTTCTCTGTATACCATTTATTTTCATGAATATATGACTTTAACTTGAGACATATTTTATGTTATATTTGGGTTATTAAAAACGAGTGTGGCCTCTCGCCACCATGGGTTACTATGTGCGACTCCAAATGACCTTTTTGAGCGAATGAATACGGTTTAACGCCGCTATGGGTTAACATGTGAATCTTCAAATATTCTCTACGAGCAAATTTGCCATGACATATACCTAAAGAATGTGGCTTTTCACCACTAAGGCTGAACATATGTTTCTTCAAATTTCCACCATACTAAATTTAGCATTACATATATTACATGAAATTGGCTTCTCTCCGGTGTGAGTTAACAAGTGATTTTTCAAATATGCTGTCTGAGAAAATATTGTTTGACATATGCTACATGAGAGCTTTTCTCCAGTATGGATTCTATTGTGTTTCTTCAAACTTTCCTTCTTACTAAATTTGGCTTCGCATATATTACATTGGTAAGGCTCGTCGCCTCTATGGCTCAACATATGTTTCTTTAAATTCCAATTCTTAGCAAATCCCGCATCGCATATACCGCATAGATATGGCTTCTGGTCGTATATTAGCAAGCCTCTTTTCACGTTAGCACGTTGATTACTGCATGTATTACTAGTAAGGTTCTTTTCCACAGGGTGCTTCTGACAAGTCCCTTCATGTGCTGTGCTAGTATATTTTCCTCCATTATTACCTAGGGTGCAAGTTTTCCTTACCAACAGGATCCAACGCTTCTGAACAAATCAGTCTGAAATAAGTGGTGCTAATATAGTGAATTGAAGTTTTAACAGGGAGACAAATAGATACGTTTAGGTATAGTAAGGAAATTCAAACCTTTTTTGTAAATCTTAACCCTTAGCTACACGCACCGGTTTCACTAACATTCTTACACGCTAACGGCACTCTATGCCGAACTATATTGTTTCATTCTTTTTGTTATTTAGTGACTTGCTACACGGCTAAAATTGATTTGTATAGAGAATTATACAGAACCTTAGATAATATATTGAAAAAATCTTATCAGTATGTATGAAATTCTTATTAATAAAATATATTATTGGGAGGGATGGGATAAGGACATATTTACTATTCACACTTAATATAATTAATAATTCTTATAAAATAATAATTTTTACACACAAAAGAGATATTGAGTATTATTGGATTGAGATTGCCCTTTTCTCAGGCTCATATTACAAGACATTGTACCTGATACACTAGAGTAAAAGAGAAACTGTTAGACAGAATCATGTAGTCTTATACACTTAGATTCTTGGCTTGGAAAACGACACTTTCTGCTTATTTATAGTACGAAATAATATACAGTGCCTAAATACACAAAATAACTCGGCAATAGGACTTAAAAATCGAATAGATCCTCTTCATCCAGTGACCCTCATTGCGCATCAAATACTTGGAGCAACCTCCCAATATCTTGTTCTTGACAGCCATTTCGAGACCTATAAACAGAAGGCAAGCGTGCAGACTATGTGCTGACATCGATAATAATGATAGAAGCATAGAAAGAAACAACAAAAGTGAAATAAGTTAAATACTTACATTATTTCACAACGCCGATTCCAGCTAGTTGCTACACGCTAGCGGTACGGAATGCCGCATTCGCGCTCCTCACACTTTGACAACGTGTCTCAGACTGACTGGGAAAAAGACAGGCTTCGAACCTACCCCCTCCCCTGCAGCACATGACGAACAAAGGATATAGCGGGCGATCTCGCAGAACTCGTAAGTGTTTACCACGTCAAATAATATTTTGCAAAAAAGCTGCACTGAGTGCCGCTTAGCGTGTATCTATGGGTTAACCCTTAGCTACACGCACCTCTTTCACTAACATTCTTACACGCTAGCGGCACTCTATTCCGCAATATATTGTTTCATACTTTTTGTTATTTAGTGACGTGCTACACGGCTAAAACTGATTTTTATAGAAAATTATACAGAACCTAAGATAATATATTGAAAAAATCTTATCAGTATGTATGAAATTCTTATTAATATAATATATTATTGGGAGGGATGGGATAAGGACATATTTACTATTCACACTTAATGTAAGTAATAATTCTTATAAACAATTATTGGACAACGAAGGAAAAATAGTAATTTTTACACACAAAAGAGATATTGAGTATTATTGGATTGAGATTGCCCTTTTCTCAACCTCATATTGCAAGACATTGTACCTGATACACTAGAGTAAAAGAGAAACAGACAGAACCATGTAGTCCTACACACATAGATTCTTGTCTTGGAAAACGACAATTTCTGCTTATTTATAGTACGAAATAATATACAGTGCCTAAATACACAAAATAACTCGGCAATAGGACTTAAAAATCGAATATATCCTCTTCATCCAGTGACCCTCCTTGCGCATCAATTACTTGGAGCAACCTCCCAATATCTTGTTCTTGACAGCCATTTCGAGACCTATAAACAGAAGGGAAGCGTGCAGACTATGTGCTGACATCGATAATAATGATAGAAGCATAGAAAATAAGAACAAAGGTAAAATAAGTTAAATACTTACATTATTTCACAACGCCGATTCCAGCTAGTTGTTACACGCTAGCGGTACGGAATGCCGCATTCGCGCACCTCGCACTTTGACAACTTGTCTCAGACTGACTGGGAACAAGACAAGCTTCGAACCTACCCCCTCCCCTGCAGCACATGACGAACAATGTATATAGCGGGCGATCTCGGAGAAATCGTAAGTGTTTACCACGTCAAACGAAATTTTGCAAAAATAGCGGCACTCATTGTATCTATGGGTTAATTAAAGCAAGGGCATTTCGAAACCTTATTTGATATATTCGTAGTAATAGTCTTTGATAAGAAGACAGAATAGTTGTATTTGTGAAATATATTTAATTTTTGGAACTCAGTAGATAATAAATACTTCTAATGCCACTGTGCATCAATTTCTCTGTATACAATTTATTTTCATGAATATATGACTTTAACTTGAGACATATTTTATGTTATATTTGGGATAATAAAAACGAGTGTGGCCTCTCGTCACCATGGGTTACTATGTGCGACTCCAAATGACCTTTTTGAGCTAATTTAACTTGACATATATTACATGAATACGGTTTCTTGCCGCTATGAGTTAACATGCGAATTTTAAAATATCGTCTACGAGCAAATTTGCCATGACATATACCACAAGAATGTGACTTCTCACCTCTATGGCTGAACATATGTTTCTTTTAATTTCCATTCTTAGTAAATTTAGCATTATATATATTACACGAAACTGGCTTCTCTCCGGTGTGAGTTAACATGTGATTTTTCAAATGTGCTGTCTGAGAAATGCTATATGGGTAAAGCTTTTCTCCAGTATGGATTCTCGTGTGTTTCTTCAAACTTTCCTTCATACCAAATTTGGCTTCGCACATATTACTTTGGTAAGGCTCGTCGCCTCTATAGCTCAACATATGTTTCCTTAAATTCCAATTCTTAGCAAATCCCGCATCGCATATACCGCATAGATATGGCTTCTGGTCGTATAATAGCATGTCTCTTTTCACGTTAGCACGTTAATTACTGCATGTATTACTAGTAAGGTTCTTTTCCACAGGGTGCTTCTGACAAGTCCCTTCATGTGCTGTGCTAGTATATTTTCTTCCATTATTACCTAGGGTGCAAGTTTTCCTTACCAACAGGATCCAACGCTTCTGAACAAATTAGTCTGAAGCAAGTGGTGCTAATATAGTGAATTGAAGTTTTAACAGGGAGATAAATGGATACGTTTACGTATAGTAAGGAAATTCAAAACATTTTTGTAAATATTAACCCTTAGCTACACGCACCTCTTTCACTAACATTCTTACGCGCAAGCGGCACTCTATGCCGCAATATATTGTTTCATTCTTTTTGTTATTTACTGACTTGCTACACGGCTAAAATTGATTTGTATAGAGAATTATACAGAACCTAAGGTAATATATTGATAAAATCTTATCATAATGTATGAAATTCTTATTAATAAAATATATTATTGGGAGGGATGGGATAAGGACATATTTACTATTCACACTTAAAGTAATTAATAATTCTTAAAAACATTTATTGGACAACGAAAAAAATAATAATTTTTACACACAAAAGAGATATTTCGTATTATTGTTTTGAGATTGCCCTTTTCTCAGGCTCATATTACAAGACATTGTACTGCCCCCGTAATTGAATTATATAGAGACCACGGTGGCTATATTTGAAATTATTAGGAGAGTTATGGCTGTCATAGTTATGACGTGGGTAGTCATGACGTAAGCACGGATGACGTAAATGTTATGCCAGCAGGCTACTTGAGCTGAGATTCTCAGTGACGTCAGCATTTAGTCGAGAATGTTCCAAGATTTACGACGCAGTCGCAGGAAACGAGGAATTCTGCTGAGGAAGAAACTATGCTATTGGAGGAGAGGCATGAACCAATGAACGATAGTTTAAAGGAAGACGGAGATTGCTAAAACTATGGTATTTTTATTACTTTTGGAATGCAGAATTGTGGAAATCCATTTGCAGTAAAAGCATTGATTTGGAATTTTGGTGAAATTTATTTTCATTTTTTGAATTTTGAAAATCCGTCATGAATTAACGAAGTTGGAAGTTCTAGCGATGACGTAGTATCACGCTTTTGAAGGGATGGAAACGCCCCTCGTGAAGTTAATAAAAGGGCTTGCGCAGAAGAGAGGAGCCTCTTTCGTTCTCTGATCATTCTGAGATCTCATTCTCAGAGCATCGAAGTATATTTGTGAAAGTTCTTTTCTTATACATTCATTATAGTGAGACGTCGAAGTGAACAGCAGTGAAAAGAATCGTCTTTATAACGCGTGGCGAGGCCACTATATTAACGAGATCCAAGTCAAACTAGGTGAAGTTGAAACGGACCTTAGAAAGCTTCTACAAGTTTAGCTTCGAACAGTTAGCGGTCACCGATAAGCTAATTGTATTGTGCAGTGCTACATGCAGTTATAGAGAAAAGCTGAACAATTTCGACCGATTAGTTCGAAAGATATAAGCAGTTTTATACGACTGAGAAAAGTGATTATCTCGCCACAAGAGAAGCACTTTTGTATAGGCAGAATCAACGCAACGGCTGACGCTGCGAGTGGAATAGAAAGACTTCAGATTGCTTGGTTACACAACGATACAGTATAATGGAGCAATTGAATACGGCAGTTTGTTCTTCTAACACTACAACCGAAGAGCAGATGGAGGGCTAAAAGGCTTATTGCAATTGGGACATACTTCAACGGAGTAAGATAGCGACATGGAACTTCGCTAATTGCTATTCCACACAAGCGAACATGCGGTGAATACCATCTACACCCATGTTTCGTAATTAAAGGCTGAATACCATCGAACAGCCATAGAAACAATTTCATACTCTGAATATGAATAATTTCTTCGGAAATTTCTACAAAACTTCATGGCGATTGTCTACTGGAACTTCAGGGAATTTTTCAAGAGAGGTCAGGGGTGTCCCGACTCACAAAGAAGATTATTGCCGGAAGGATGTCTATTCGTCTTCGAGGAGCAGAGCGATTTCCGGAGAAGGAAGCAGTTCGATTCTCCGAGGGTGCTATTTCCTATTTCGAGGATGGAGCTCAGCTTTAACGTGGTGAAATGGATCCATCAGCAGTCTTCTTTGGGGAATTTTCCTCTGGAACGTCAATCGGCAGGTAAGGTAGTCGTGAACGTTTATTGTATTTGAGTATATTAATGATGTTTGAGCAACCATTTTTCCCATATTTTTATCCTCATGTTTTTGCCCTATTTTCTTGTTGAGATTCTTATTCTCAGTACACCTTGATGAGTTTTGCATTTTTCGACGATCTATTAAGACATTGTTATGTCATGGGCATAGTTAATGATTTTGGATCAGTTGAGACTGATATTTAGAATTTCAGTAATTAATATTTTTGTAGTCACGATTTGACTGTAAGTTAATGATTTTTATGGCAGATTTAAATTCAGACAGCGTGTCACTTTATTAAAGTAATTCTACCCCAGTTTAATTACTTTGACCAAATTTCTGTCATCATCAAGAAGGAAGAACATTTAAATGATTTTAGAGCGTTAAAATCTCTTACGTTGTCGACGATCTTGGAAATACTAGTCGTTATTTGTATTGATTGCAACACAGACATTTATCGTCAGTTATGAATGAACATTGCATTACAGACACTTTTTTGAAAGGGGAAACTTTAATAAGGAATGATTGAATGCATTAAAGTCTAGAACTTGTGTTAGGAGTTTTTCTCAATTAGAGATTTATAGAACGATGTTTGCATTCCCCAGTCTAATTGGATTCTATTCGACTACTTTGCATTTTAGTCGCACTTTATTTGAAGATAGTATTTTTATACTACACATTTTTTTAGGATGTTAATCTTAAATTTTGATAGACCAGACAGGCGTATATAAGCGTATTCACTATTAAATTTGTTTGTGATTGGCAAGTCTTGACTTCATTTCGGTTCATGAATGAAATCCACGAAGGTTAAATAGAAAAACAGTTTTGAAACACTTAATGATTATAAAAATTTTTAAGTGGAACTATGAATGTATTATCGCTAGTGCAGCGCGTGTTGAAAGTCGCTGAGATATAATGCCCTTGAATATGAAGGAAGTTCCCACAGGAATAAATGTTAAAGAATTATTTGTGGAAGTTTTGTAAGTTATGTGGAAGTTTAATACCATATAGATTAATATATGATGATTTTGGGCATATTTTTAATGCAGATTGTGCATTAACTTGTTAGCGAAGGATTTTCCGCTGGAGTAAGATTGTCATAGTTCGTTGAAAATAAATCAAGTGAATTACTGTTATAATTTACACGAGTTTTGAAAGAATTTGAGATAAGATTTTGAATGAAGGTTGCCGTCACAAATCATTATTAAAACCTTTATTAAACCAGATTGTGACATTAACATGTATAACTAACCTTCATTGGTCGATTATATTAAACACGATTATGAAAATTACCAACCGAATGGACATGTGGTCAATGTATTTATTAAATTAATAATTTAAACAATTTAAATGTTAATATTGTAAATAATTGCTGTAAATATTTTTGAAAATAATGTGAAACGAGAGTGATGTTAAAGGCGTGCTTATAATATTTTTATTGTCTTTGACAAATATTATAAACAATTTCTAATTGTTATAAATAATTTATGTGATTTTGTTATAAACATTTAAGAGCTAATTAAACATTTGGATTGAACTTAACAAGTTTAAGGAATTAACATAATGATCCAATAGGATGTGAACAAAGTACTTGAAAGATTTGCGTAAATATAAATGTAAGATGTCTTGTAGACATTTAAAAGCTTGAGAGAACAAGCTATATTCTTACGTAACTTAGCACGTGAAAGGGTGTGCATTTGACCAGGATGCAACAGGTTCGAGGGTAGCTCGCAGCTGGGCCAACATCTGGTTCACAGAGAGTGAGGTCGTCCGCACTCCGGCCTTGCGACTATAAATACCATTCTCATGTTTATTAAAAGGAAACCAAATGCTCTATATATGTCACACCCTAATGTCCTTTTCCAATCCAATAGTGTTATGAATATTACGTTATTTGGAGCTCTTGGGAGCTAAAATGTTTTATATCATGTTGTATGATAAATTTTGCAAGTCCTACTGAGGACGTAGTCAGATTGACTTGGGCTACTGATAGCCACGTTGATTTTGTTGTGTTAGTAAAATCATACCCTTTATTAGAAATAAAGCTTTTGTACAGTTCAAAGTTCTCGTCTTCGTCTTGGCTCATTTTTAAATGTCATGGTGGAGGTTATTGTGTGAACAGACTTTTAGTGATCCTGTTGTCAACTCAAACCCCGAGATAATTAAGAGGTAAGTAACGGTAAGTATGAACCCCCGTCTATTTTGGTGTGTTCCACAATGATTTCCTGTGAACTTCTGTGCTCTTATCTCGATAGTATCTGTCAGTGCCATTTTCATTGATGTAACTATGCCGGTGCGATTGATAATTGGCAATCCGATTGAGGGGGCGGATATCTGACAGCCTACTATCCAGGTAAACGGGGACAGTACATGATACACTAGAGTAAAAGAGAAACAATCAGAATCATGTAGTCCTATACACTTAGATTCTTGGCTTGGAAAACGACACTTTCTGCTTATTTATAGTGCGAAATAATATACAGTGCCTAGATACACAAAATAAATCGGCAATAGGACATAAAAATCGAATAGATCCTCTTCATCCAGTGACCCTCCTTGCGCATCAATTACTTGGAGCAACCTCTCAATATCTTGTTCTTGACAGCCATTTCGAGACCTATAAACAGAAGGCAAGCGTGCAGACTATGTGCTGACATCGATAATAATGATAGAAGCATAGAAAGAAACAACAAAGGTAATATAAGTTAAATACTTGCATTATTTCACAACGCCGATTCCAGCTAGTTGTTACACGCTAGCGGTACGGAATGCCGCATTCGCGCACCTCGCACTTTGACAACTTTTCTCAGACTGAATGGGAACTAGACAGACTTCGAACCTACCCCCTCCCCTGCTGCACATGACGAACAATGGATATAGCGGGAGATCTCGCAGAACTCGTAAGTGTTTACCACGTCAAACAAAATTTTGCAAAAATAGCGGCACTCTGTGTATCTATGGGTTAATTAAAGCAAGGGCATTTCGAAACCTTATTGATATATTCGTAGTAATAATCTTTGATAAGAAGACAGAATAGTTGTATTTGTGAAGTATATTAAATTTTTGGGACTCAGTAGATAATAAATACTTCTAATGACACTGTGCATCAATTTCTCTGTATACAATTTATTTTCATGAATATATGACTTTAACTTGAGACAAATTTTATGTTATATTTGGGATATTAAAAACGAGTGTGGCCTCTCGCCACCATGGGTTACTATGTGCGACTCCAAATGACCTTTTTGAGCGAATTTAACTTGACATATATTACATGAATACGGTTTCTCGTCGCTATGGGTTTACTTGTGAATCTTCAAATATCCTCTACGAGCAAATTTGCCATGATATATACCACAAGAATGTGGCATCCGACCACTATGGCTGAACATATGATTCTTTTAATTTCCATTCTTAGTAAATTTAGCATTATAATAATAATAATATCGTATGGCCTCGGGTGCCTGGTGCAAGCTTTGCTTTTTGACACCCAGAGGGTAGCTTGCATGTCGAATTTCGTAGTTCCTGGACTATATATATATATATTATATATATTACATAAAACTGGCTTCTCTCCGGTGTGTGTTAACATGTGATTTTCCAAATGTGCTGTCTGAGAAATGCTACATGGGTAAAGCTTTTCTTTAGTATGGATTCTCGTGTGTTTCTTCAAACTTTCCTTCATACCAAATTGGGCTTCGCATATATTACTTTGGTAAGGCTCGTCGCCTCTATGGCTCAACATATGTTTCCTTAAATTCCAATTATTAGCAAATCCCGCATCGCATATACCGCATAGATATGGCTTCTGGTCGTATATTAGCAAGTCTCTTTTCACGTTAGCACGTTGATTACTGCATGTATTACTAGTAAGGTTCTTTTCCACAGGGTGCTTCTGACAAGTTCCTTCATGTGCTGTGCTAATATATTTTCCTCCATTATTACCTAGGGTGCAAGTTTTCCTTACAACAGGATCAAACGCATCTGAACAAATCAGTCTGAAACAAGTGGTGCGAATAGAGTGAATTGAAGTTTTAACAGGGAGATAAATAGATACGTTTACGTATAGTAAGGAAATACAAATAATTTTTTTAAATCTTAACCCTTAGCTACACGCACCTCTTTCACTAACATTCTTACACGCTAACGGCACTCTATGCCGCACTATATTGTTACATTCTTTTTGTTATTTAGTGACTTGCTACCCGGCTCAAATTGATTTGTATAGAGAATTATACAGAACCTAAGATAATATATTGAAAAAATCTTATTAGTAAGTATGAAATTCTTATTAATAAAATATATTATTGGGAGGGATGGGATATGGACATATTTACTATTCACACCTAATGTAATTAATAATCCTAATAAACATTTATTGGACCACGAAGAAAAAATAATAATTTTTACACACAAAAGCGATATTGAGTATTATTGGATTGAGATTGCCCTTTTCTCAGGCTCATATTACAAGACATTGTACTTGATACACTAGAGTAAAAGAGAAACAGTCAGAATCATGTAGTCTTATACACTTAGATTCTTGGCTTGGAAAACGACACTTTCTGCTTATTTATAGTACGAAATAATATACAGTGCCTAAATACACAAAATAACTCGGCAATAGGGCTTAAATATCGAATAGATCCTCTTCATAGAGTGACCCTCCTTGGGCATCAATTTCTTGACAGCCATTTCGAGACCTATAAACAGAAGGCAAGCGTGCAGACTATGTGCTGACATCGATAATAATGATAGACGCATAGAATGAAACAAAAAAGGTGAAATAAGTTAAATACATACATTATTTCACAACGCCGATTCCAGCTAATTGTTACACGCTAGCGGTACGGAATGCCGCATTCGCGCACCTTGCACTTTGACAATCTGTCTCAGACTGACTGGGAACAAGACAGGCTTCGAACCTACCCACTCCCCTGCAGCACATGACGAACAAAGGATATAGCGGGCGATCTCGCAGAACTCGTAAGTGTTCACCACGTCAAACCAAATTTTCCAATTTTTTTGTATCTATGTTTTAATTAAAGCAAGGGCATTTCGAAACCTTATTTGATATATTCGTAGTAATAGTCTTTGATAAGAAGACACAATAGTTGTATTTGTGAAGTATATTAAATATTTGGAACTCAGTAGTAATAAATACTTCTAATGGCACTGTGCATCAATTTCTCTGTATTCAATTTA
The DNA here is from genome assembly GCA_946902985.2 of Meconema thalassinum. Taxonomy (NCBI): domain Eukaryota; kingdom Metazoa; phylum Arthropoda; class Insecta; order Orthoptera; family Tettigoniidae; genus Meconema; species Meconema thalassinum. The sequence continues at coordinate 255,487,637 of OX336388.2, read as the reverse complement.
TTTTCATGAATATATGACTTTAACTAGGGACATATTTTATGTTATATTTGAGTTATTAAAAACGAGTGTGGCCTCTCGCCACCATGGGTTACTATGTGCGACTCCAAATGACCTTTTTGAGCGAATTTAACTTGACATATATTACATGAATACGGTTTATTGCCGCTATGGGCTAACATGTGAATCTTCAAATATTCTCTACGAGCAAATTTGCCATGACATATACCACAAGAATGTGGCTTCTCACCACTATGGCTGAACATATGTTTCTTCAAATTTCCATTCTTAGTAAATTTAGCATTACTTATATTACGTGAAACTGGCTTCTCTCCGGTATGAGTTAACATGTGATTTTTTAAATGTGTTGTCTGAGAAAATATTGTTTGACATATGCTACATGAGTAAGGCTAAACTCCAGTATGGATTCTCGTGTGTTTCTTCAAACTTTCCTTAATAACAAAATTTGGCTTCGCATGTATAACATTGGTAAGGCTCGTCGCCTCTATGGCTCAACATATGTTTCTTTAAATTCCAATTCTTAGCAAATCCCGCATCGCATATACCGCATAGATATAGCTTCTGGTCGTATATTAGCAAGTCTCTTTTCACCTTAGCACTTTGATTACTGCATGTATTACTAGTAAGGTTCTTTTCCTCACGGTGCTTCTGACACGCCCATTCATGTGCTGTGCTAGTATATTTTCCTTTATTATTATCTAGGGTGCACGTTTTCCTTACCAACATGATCCAACGCTTCAGAACAAATCAGTCTGAAATAAGTGGTGCTAATATAGTGAATTAAAGTTTTAACAGGGAGATATATAGATACGTTTACGTATAGTAAGGAAATTCAAAACCTTTTTGTAAATCTTAACCCTTAGCATCACGCACCTCTTTCACTAACATTCTTACACGCTAGCGGCACTCTATGCCGCAATATATTGTTTCATTCTTTTTGTTATTTAGTGATTTGCCACACGGCTAAATTGATTTCTATAGAGAATTATACAGAACCTAAGATAATATATTGAAAAAATCTTATCAGTATGTATGAAATTCTTATTAATAAAATATATTATTGGGAGGGATGGGATAAGGACATATTTATTATTCACACTTAATGTAATTAATAATTCTTATAATCATTTATTGGGCAACGAAGAAAAAATAATAATTTTTACACAAAAAAGAGATTTTGAGTATTATTGGATTGAGATTGCCCTTTTCTGAGGCTCATATTACAAGACATTGTACATGATACACTAGAGTAAAAGAGAAGCAGTAAGAATCATGTAGTCCTATACACTTAGATTCTTGGCTTGGAAAACGACACTTTCTGCTTATTCATAGTACGAAATAATATACAGTGCATAAATACACAAAATAACACAGCAATAGGACTTAAAAATCGAATAGATCCTCTTCATCCAGTGACCCTCCTTGCGCATGAATTACTATGAGCAACCTCGGAATATCTTATTCTTGACAGCCATTTCGAGACCTATAAACAGAAGGCAAGCGTGCAGACTATGTGCTGACATCTATAATAATGATAGAAGCATAGAAAGAAACAACAAATGTAAAATATGTCAAATACTTACATTATTTCCCAACGCCGATTCCAGCTAGTTGTTACACGCTAGCGATACGGAATGCCGCATTCGCGCACCTCGCACTTTGACAACCTGTCTCAGACTGAATGGGAACAAGACAGACTTCGAAACTACCCCCTCCCCTGCAGCACATGACGAACAAGGGATATAGCGGGCGAACTCGCAGAACTCGTAATTGTTTACCACGTCAAACAATATTTTGCAAAAAATGCTGCACTGAGTGCCGCTTAGCGTGTATCTACGGTTAAATTAAAGCAAGGGTATTTCGAAACCTTATTTGATATATTCGTAGCAATAGTCTTTGATAAGAAGACAGAATAGTTGTATTTGTGAATTATATTATATATTTGGAACTCAGTAGATAATAACTATTTCTAATGACACTGTGCATCAATTTCTCTGTATAGAATTTATTTTCATGCATATATGACTTTAACGTGAGATATATTTTATGTTATATTTGGGATATTAAAAACGAGTGTGGCCTCTCGCCACCATGGGTTACTATGTGCGACTCCAAATGACCTTTTTGAGCGAATTAAACTTGACATATATTACATGAATACGGTTTATCGCAGCTATGGGTTAATATGTGAATCTTCAAATATTCTCTACGAGCAAATTTGCCATGACTTATACCACAAGAATGTGGCTTCTCAGCACTATGGCTGAACATATGTTTCTTCAAATTTCCATTCTTTTTAAATTTAGCATTACATATATTACATGAAACTGGCTTCTCTCCGGTGTGAGTTAACATGTGATTTTTTCAAATGTGTTGCCTGAGAAAATTTTGTTTGACATATGCTACATGGGTAAAGTTTTTCTCCAGTATGGATTCTCGTGTGTTTCTTCAAACTTTCATTCATACCAAATTTGGCTTCGCATATATTACTTTGGTAAGGCTCGTCGCCTCTATGGCTCATCATATGTTTCCTTAAATTCCAATTCTTAGCAAATCCCGCATCGCATATACCGCATAGATATGGCTTCTGGTCGTATATTAGCAAGTCTCTTTTCACGTTAGCACGTTGATTACTGCATGTATTACTAGTAAGGTTCTTTTCCACAGGGTGCTTCTGACAAGTCCCTTCATGTGCTGTGCTAGTTTATTTTCCTTTATTATTACTTAGGGTGCAAGTTTTCCTTACCAACAGGATCCAACGCTTCTGAACAAATCAGTCTGAAATAAGTGGTGCTAGTATAGTGAATAGAAGTTTTAACAGGGAGATAAATAGATACGTTTATGTATAGTAAGGAAATTCAAAATCTTTTTGTAAATCTTAACCCTTAGCATCACGCACCTCATTCACTAACATTCTTACACGCTAGCGGCACTCTATGCCGCAATATATTGTTTCATCCTTTTTGTTATTTAGTGACGTGCTACACGGCTAAAATTGATTTGTTTAGAGAATTATACAGAACCTAAGATAATATATTGAAAAAATCTTATCAGTATGTATGAAATTCTTATTAATAAAATATATTATTGGGAGGGTTGGGATAAGGACATATTTACTATTCACACTTAATGTAAATAATAATTCTTATAAACATTTATTGGACAACGAAGGAAAAATAATAATTTTTACACACAAAAGAGATATTGAGTATTATTGTTTTGAGATTGCCCTTTTCTCAGGCTTATATTACAAGACATTGTACATGATACACTAGAGTAAAAGAGAAACAATCAGAATCATGTAGTCCTATACACTTAGATTCTTGGCTTGGAAAACAACACTTTCTGCTTATTTATAGTGCGAAATAATATACAGTGCCTAGATACACAAAATAACTCGGCAATAGGACATAAAAATCTAATAGATCCTCATCATCCAGTGACCCTCCTTGCGCATCAATTACTTGGAGCAACCTCTCAATATCTTGTTCTTGACAGCCATTTCGAGACCTATAAACAGAAGGCAAGCGTGCAGACTATGTGCTGACATCGATAATAATGATAGAAGCATAGAAAGAAACAACAAAGGTAATATAAGTTAAATACTTGCATTATTTCACAACGCCGATTCCAGCTAGTTGTTACACGCTAGCGGTACGGAATGCCGCATTCGCTCACTTCGCACTTTGACAACTTGTCTCAGACTGACTGGGAACAAGACAGGCTTCGAACCTACCCCCTCCCCTGCTGCACATCGCGAACAATGGATATAGCGGGCGATCTCGCAGAACTCGTAAGTGTTTACCACGTCAAACAAAATTTTGCAAAAATAGCGGCACTCAGTGTATCTATGGGTTAATTAAAGCAAGGGCATTTCGAAACCTTATTGATATATTCGTAGTAATAATCTTTGATAAGGAGACAGAATAGTTGTATTTGTGAAGTATATTAAGTATTTGGAACTCAGTAGATAATAAATACTTCTAATGACACTGTGCATCAATTTCTCTGCATACAATTTATTTTCATGAATATATGCCTTTAACTTGAGACATATTTTATGTTATATTTGGGATACTAAAAACGAGTGTGGCCTCTCGCCACCATGGTTTACTATGTGCGACTCCAAATGACCTTTTTGAGCGAATTTAACTTGACATATATTACATGAATACGGTTTCTCGCCGCTATGGGTTTACTTGTGAATCTTCAAATATCCTCTACGAGCAAATTTGCCATGTTATATACCACAAGAATGTGGCATCTCACCACTATGGCTGAACATATGTTTCTTTTAATTTCCATTCTTAGTAAATTTAGCATTATATTAATAATAATATCGTATGGCCTCGGGTGCCTGGTGCAAGCTTTGCTATTTGACACCCAGAGGGTAGCTTGCATGTCGAATTTCGTAGTTCCTGGACTATATATGTATATACTATATATATTACATAAAACTGGCTTCTCTCCGGTGTGTGTTAACATGTGATTTTCCAAATGTGCTGTCTGAGAAATGCTACATGGGTAAAGCTTTTCTTTAGTATGGATTCTCGTGTGTTTCTTCAAACTTTCATTCATACCAAATTGGGCTTCGCATATATTACTTTGGTAAGGCTCGTCGCCTCTATGGCTCAACATATGTTTCCTTAAATTCCAATTATTAGCAAATCCCGCATCGCATATACCGCATAGATATGGCTTCTGGTCGTATATTAGCAAGTCTCTTTTCACGTTAGCACGTTGATTACTGCATGTATTACTAGTAAGGTTCTTTTCCACAGGGTGCTTCTGACAAGTTCCTTCATGTGCTGTGCTAATATATTTTCCTCCATTATTACCTTGGGTGCAAGTTTTCTTTACAACAGGATCAAACGCATCTGAACAAATCAGTCTGAAACAAGTGGTGCGAATAGAGTGAATTGAAGTTTTAACAGGGAGATAAATAGATACGTTTACGTATAGTAAGGAAATACAAAACATTTTTGTAAATCTTAACCCTTAGCTACACGCACCTCTTTCACTAACATTCTTACACGCTAACGGCACTCTATGCCGCACTATATTGTATCATTCTTTTTGTTATTTAGTGACTTGCTACCCGGCTCAAATTGATTTGTATAGAGAATTATACAGAACCTAAGATAATATATTGAAAAAATCTTATTAGTAAGTATGAAATTCTTATTAATAAAATATATTATTGGGAGGGATGGGATATGGACATATTTACTATTCACACCTAATGTAATTAATAATCCTAATAAACATTTATTGGACAACGCAGAATAAATAATAATTTTTACACACAAAAGCGATATTGAGTATTATTGGATTGAGATTGCCCTTTTCACAGGGTCATATTACAAGACATTGTACTTGATACACTAGAGTAAAAGAGAAACACTCAGAATCATGTAGTCTTATACACTTAGATTCTTGGCTTGGAAAACGACACTTTCTGCTTATTTATAGTACGAAATAATATACAGTGCCTAAATACACAAAATAACTCGGCAATAGGGCTTAAATATCGAATAGATCCTCTTCATAGAGTGACCCTCCTTGGGCATCAATTTCTTGACAGCCATTTCGAGACCTATAAACAGAAGGCAAGCGTGCAGACTATGTGCTGACATCGATAATAATGATAGACGCATAGAAAGAAACAAAAAAGGTGAAATAAGTTAAATACTTACATTATTTCACAACGCCGATTCCAGCTAATTGTTACACGCTAGCGGTACGGAATGCCGCATTCGCGCACCTTGCACTTTGACAACCTGTCTCAGACTGACTGGGAACAAGACAGGCTTCGAACCTACCCACTCCCCTGCAGCACATGACGAACAAAGGATATAGCGGGCGATCTCGCAGAACTCGTAAGTGTTCACCCAGTCAAACCAAATTTTCCAATATTTTGTATCTATGGGTTAATTAAAGCAAGGGCATTTCGAAACCTTATTTGATATATTCGTAGTAATAGTCTTTGATAAGAAGACACAATAGTTGTATTAGTGAAGTATATTAAATATTTGGAACTCAGTAGTAATAAATACTTCTAATGGCACTGTGCATCAATTTCTCTGTATTCAATTTATTTTCATGAATATATGACTTTAACTTGGGACATATTTTATGTTATATTTGAGTTATTAAAAACGAGTGTGGCCTCTCGCCACCATGGGTTACTATGTGCGACTCCAAATGACCTTTTTGAGCGAATTTAACTTGACATATATTACATGAATACGGTTTATTGCCGCTATGGGTTAACATGTGAATCTTCAAATATTCTCTACGAGCAAATTTGCCATGACATATACCACAAGAATGTGGCTTCTCACCACTATGGCTGAACATATGTTTCTTCAAATTTCCATTCTTAGTAAATTTTGCATTACTTATATTACGTGAAACTGGCTTCTCTCCGGTATGAGTTAACATGTGATTGTTTAAATGTGTTGTCTGAGAAAATATTGTTTGACATATGCTACATGAGTAAGGCTATTCTCCAGTATGGATTCTCGTGTGTTTCTTCAAACTTTCCTTAATAACAAAATTTGGCTTCGCATGTATAACATTGGTAAGGCTCGTCGCCTCTATGGCTCAACATATGTTTCTTTAAATTCCAATTCTTAGCAAATCCCGCATCGCATATACCGCATAGATATGGCTTCTGGTCGTATATTAGCTAGTCTCTTTTCACCTTAGCACTTTGATTACTGCATGTATTACTAGTAAGGTTCTTTTCCACACGGTGCTTCTGACACGTCCATTCATGTGCTGTGCTAGTATATTTTCCTTTATTATTATCTAGGGTGCACGTTTTCCTTACCAACATGATCCAACGCTTCAGAACAAATCAGTCTGAAATAAGTGGTGCTAATATAGTGAATTGAAGTTTTAACAGGGAGATATATAGATACGTTTACGTATAGTAAGGAAATTCAAAACCTTTTTGTAAATCTTAACCCTTAGCATCACGCACCTCTTTCACTAACATTCTTACACGCTAGCGGCACTCTATGCCGCAATATATTGTTTCATTCTTTTTGTTATTTAGTGATTTGCCACACGGCTAAATTGATTTCTATAGAGAATTATACAGAACCTAAGATAATATATTGAAAGAATCTTATCAGTATGTATGAAATTCTTATTAATAAAATATATTATTGGGAGGGATGGGATAAGGACATATTTATTATTCACACTTAATATAATTAATAATTCTTATAAACATTTATTGGGCAACGAAGAAAACATAATTATTTTTACACACAAAAGAGATTTTGAGTATTATTGGATTGAGATTGCCCTTTTCTGAGGCTCATATTACAAGACATTGTACATGATACACTAGAGTAAAAGAGAAACAGTCAGAATCATGTAGTCCTATACACTTAGATTCTTGGCTTGGAAAACGACACTTTCTGCTTATTTATAGTACGAAATAATATACAGTGCCTAAATACACAAAATAACACAGCAATAGGACTTAAAAATCGAATAGATCCTCTTCATCCAGTGACCCTCCTTGCGCATGAATTACTATGAGCAACCTCTGAATATCTTGTTCTTGACAGCCATTTCGAGACCTATAAACAGAAGGCAAGCGTGCAGACTATGTGCTGACATCTATAATAATGATAGAAGCATAGAAAGAAACAACAAAGGTAAAATATGTTAAATACTTACATTATTTCACAACGCCGATTCCAGCTAGTTGTTACACGCTAGCGGTACGGAATGCCGCATTCGCGCACCTCGCACTTTGACAACCTGTCTCAGACTGAATGGGAACTAGACAGACTTCGAACCTACCCCCTCCCCTGCAGCACATGACGAACAAGGGATATAGCGGGCGAACTCGCAGAACTCGTAAGTGTTTACCACGTCAAACAATATTTTGCAAAAAATGCTGCACTGAGTGCCGCTTAGCGTGTACCTATGGTTAAATTAAAGCAAGGGCATTTCGAAACCTTATCTGATATATTCGTAGCAATAGTCTTTGATAAGAAGACAGAATAGTTGTATTTGTGAAGTATATTATATATTTGGAACTCAGTAGATAATAACTATTTCTAATGACACTGTGCATCAATTTCTCTGTATAGAATTTATTTTCATGCATATATGACTTTAACGTGAGATATATTTTATGTTATATTTGGGATATTAAATACGAGTGTGGCCTCTCGCCACCATGGTTTACTATGTGCGACTCCAAATGACCTTTTTGAGCGAATTAAACTTGACATATATTACATGAATACGGTTTATCGCAGCTATGGGTTAACATGTGAATCTTTGATATTCTCTACGAGCAAATTTGCCATGACTTATACCACAAGAATGTGGCTTCTCAGCACTATGGCTGAACATATGTTTCTTCAAATTTCCATTCTTTGTAAATTTAGCATTACATATATTACATGAAACTGGCTTCTCTCCGGTGTGAGTTAACATGTGATTTTTCAAATGTGCTGTCTGAGAAAATTTTGTTTGACATATGCTACATGAGTAAAGCTTTTCTCCAGTATGGATTCTCGCGTGTATCTTCAAACTTTCCTTCATACCAAATTTGGCTTCGCATATATTACATTGGTAAGGCTCGTCGCCTCTATGGCTCAACATATGTTTCTTTAAATTCAAATTCTTAGCAAATCCCGCATCGCATATACCGCATAGATATGGCTTCTGGTCGTATATTAGCAAGTCTCTTTTCACATTAGCACGTTGATTACTGCATGTATTACTAGTAAGGTTCTTTTCCACACGGTGCTTCTGACACGTCCATTCATGTGCTGTGCTAGTATATTTTCCTTTATTATTATCTAGGGTGCACGTTTTCCTTACCAACATGATCCAACGCTTCAGAACAAATCAGTCTGAAATAAGTGGTGCTAATATAGTGAATTGAAGTTTTAACTGGGAGATATACAGATACGTTTACGTATAGTAAGGAAATTCAGAACCTTTTTGTAAATCTTAACCCTTAGCATCACTCACCTATTTCATTAACATTTTTTTATTCTTTTTGTTATTTAGTGACTTGCTACACGGCTAAATTGATTTCTATGGAGAATTATACAGAACCTAAGATAATATATTGAAAAAATCTTATCAGTATGTATGAAATTCTTATTAATAAAATATATTATTGGGAGGGATGGGATAAGGACATATTTATTATTCACACTTAATGTAATTAATAATTCATATAAACATTTATTGGACCACGAAGAAAAAATAATAATTTTTACACACAAAAGAGATATTGAGTATTATTGGATTGAGATTGAGATTGCCCTTTTCTCAGGCTCATATTACAAGACATTGTACATGATACACTAGAGTAAAAGAAAAACAGTCAGAATCATGTAGTCCTATACACTTAGATTCTTGGCTTGGAAAACGACACTTTCTGCTTATTTATAGTACGAAATAATATACAGTGCATAAATACACAAAATAACACAGCAATAGGACTTAAAAATCGAATAGATCCTCTTCATCCAGTGACCCTCCTTGCGCATGAATTACTATGAGCAACCTCTGAATATCTTATTCTTGACAGCCATTTCGAGACCTATAAACAGAAGGCAAGCGTGCAGACTATGTGCTGACATCTATAATAATGATAGAAGCATAGAAAGAAACAACACGGTAAAATATGTTAAATACTTACATTATTTCACAACGGCGATTCCAGCTAGTTTTTACACGCTAGCGGTACGGAATGCCGCATTCGCGCACCTCGCACTTTGACAACCTGTCTCAGACTGACTGGGAACAAGACAGGCTTCGAACCTACCCCCTCCCCTGCAGCACATGACGAACAAAGGATATAGCGGGCGATCTCGCAGAACTCGTAAGTGTTTACCACGTCGAACAAAATTTTGCAAAAAAAGCGGCACTGAGTGCCGCTTAGCGTGTATCTATGGGTAAATTAAAGGAAGGACATTTCGAAACCTTATTTGATATATTCGTAATAATAGTCTTGATAAGAAGACAGAATAGTTGTATTTGTGAAGTATATTAAATATTTGGAACTCAGTAGATAATAACTATTTCTAATGACACTGTGCATCAATTTCTCTTTATACAATTTATTTTCATGCATATGTGACTTTATATTGAGATATATTTTATGTTATATTTGGGATATTAAAAACGAGTGTGGCCTCTCGCCATCATGGGTTACTATGTGCGACTCCAAATGACCTTTTTGAGCGAAATTAACTCGACATATGTTATATGAATACAGTTTCTCGCCGCTATGGGTTAAGATGTGAATCTTCAAATATTCTCTACGAGCAAATTTGCCATGACATATACCACAAGAATGTGGCTTCTCACCACTATGGCTGAACATATGTTTCTTCAAATTTCCATTCTTAGTAAATTTAGCATTATATATATTACATGAAACTGGCTTCTCTCCGGTATGAGCTAACATGTGATTTTTCAAATATGCTATCTGAGAAAATTTTGTTTGACATATGCTACATGAGTAAGGCTTTTCTCCTGTATGTATTCTCGTGTGTTTCTTCAAACTTTCCGTAATACCAAATTTCGCTTCGCATGTATAACATTGGTAAGGCTCGTCGCCTCTATGGCTCAACATATGTTTCTTTAAATTCCATTTCTTAGCAAATCCCGCATCGCATATACCGCATGGATATGGCTTCTGGTCGTATATTAGCAAGTCTCCTTCCACGTTAGTACGTTGATTACTGCATGTATTACTAGTAAGGTTCTTTTCAACAAGGTGCTGCTGACAAGTTCCTTCATGTGCTTTGCTAGTATATTTTCCTCCATTATTACCTAGGGTGCAAGTTTTCCCTACAACAGGATCCAACGAATCTGAACAAATCAGTCTGAAGCATGTGGTGCTAATATAGCGAATTGAAGTTTTAACATGGAGATAAATAGATACATTTACGTATAGTAAGGAAATTCAAAACATTTTTGTAAATCATAATTAAAGCAAGGGCATTTCGAAGTTTTATTTGATATATTCGTAGTAATAGTCTTTGATAAGAAGACAGAATATTTGTATTTGTGAAGTATATTAAATATTTGGAACTCAGTAGATAATAATTATTTCTAATGACACAGTGCATCAATTTCTCTGTATACAATTTATTGTCATGCATATACGAGTTTAACTTGAGATATATTTTATGTTATATTTGGGATATTAATGGGTTACTATGTGAGAATCCAAATGACTTTTTTGAGCGAATTTAACTTGAAATACATTACATGAGTACGGTTTCTCGCCGCTATGGGTTAACATGTGAATCTTCAAATATTCTCTACGAGCAAATTTGCCATGACATATACCACAAGAATGTGGCTTCTCACCTCTATGGCTGAACATATGTTTCTTCAATTTTCCATTCTTAGTAAATTTAGCATTTCATATATTACATGAAACTGGCTTCTCTCCGGTATGAGTTAACATGTGATTTTTCAAATGTGCTGTCTGAGAATCTTTTTTTAGACACATGCTACTTGAGTAAGGCTCATCTCCAGTATGAATTCTCATGTGTTTCTTCAAACTTTCCTTCATACCAAATTTGGCTTCGTATATATTACACTACTGTTCTAAAGTATTGCACGCCCTTGATTGCAATGATGTTATTTTGTTAGTTGCACATCTTCACGCAGAACCCCTCATATTACTTTTACCTATGTACTGTATATGTATTTATTTCTCTTTGGGGGGAGCCTTGCGATAATGCCTAGCAACAATGTGATCTCATACTGCCGATTGTTGCCTCAGAAAGTGCTCTGTGTTAACTAGGATTGGCGTGTTCGCTAGCTCTGGTCTGAAGGTATTGCTGGATTTTTAATTTTCTTCTTTTAGTGCGTGTGAGCATTTGGCGTCATGGTGAAAACTCATGAATCAACCCCTAGAAAGAAAAAGTGCATCGAGATATTACACAAACGAAGGCCTAAACAACACTGAAATTGGGAAGAGATTAAACTGTTCGAGGTCAGCTGTGAGTCGAATTCTGCAGAAGCTGATGGCCATCGGAAATATGGAAAATTTACCACGAAGCGGGCGCCCACGCATTTCTTCGCCCCGGGAGGACAGGATACTTCGTCGAATAAGCCGGAAAAACAGGAGTGCTACTTCAGTTGAACTGGGAAAAGCATGGCAAGAGTCCACGGGAGTTGATTCCAGCTCATCAGTTGTTAGGAAAAGACTGTGTAATGGGAATGAAGGCAAAAGTTGCCAAGGGGAAGCCATTTTTAACTGCTTCAATGAGGAAAAAGAGGCTGGCATGGGCCAGACTGCACGTAAACTGGAAAAAAGAGAAGTAGAGAATTGTGGTATTTTCAGATGAAAGCCGATTTTCCCTGATGAGTGATAGACCACAGCTCGTCAGGTGTGAACCCAACGAAAAGATGGATCCTGACTGCCTAATGCGAACCATGAAACATGCTCCATCGGTAATGGTGTGGGGAGCAATGACATACCAAGATGTTGGAAGGCTGTACTTTGTTCAGGGAACAATGAACAGTGATCAATACGAAGTTGTGATTTGCCGCCCTCTGATGAACACTGCACGTGATGCTTTCCCGGATGCGCAGTGGATTTTTCAACAGGATCTGGCTCCATGCCACACTTCAAAAAAGGTGAGTTTTGGTTATTTTATCTTTGAAATACAATTTCCAAGGTTACTGCTGTTACATATCGTCCCAAATCTATCATTTCAGACTCGTTCTGTCATGACTGAATTGGGTATCAGAGAATTTCCGTGGCCGGGAAATTCACCGGACCTTAATCCAATTGAGAATTTGTGGCGACTGGTTGGAAAAGGGGTTCAGAAGAAGAGGCCTACAACAAAACAGGACCTGTTGGAGGTGATTGTGAAGGTGTGGAACCATGAAATGGACATCAGTATCATTAAAAAATTGATCGACTCCATGCCTGACTGAGTGAAAGCTGTTATAAGGGCCAGGGGGGGGGGGGGGGGTCAACAAAATACTAAGAATATTCAAAGTATGATTAATGAATAATGAACTAGTGATGCACAATATCTTATACTATGACCAAATTAAATGGAAATTTCATCAAAATATTTAATATTTATCTACGATATCATGAGTGTCATGGCATGTCATTGTATATCTGTACGTACTGTTGACATATTACCTTGAATTAAAATATTAGAAACAATCTTGTCCTTCATTGCAATGTTCCTTCTCACTTGTAGACTATCCTTCTTTAATAAATATTTGAAATTTCAAAGACGAATGGGTTTTTAGAAGGTCTGTACCAAAATTATCAAAATGCCATAGGGCGTGCAATACTTTGGAACAGTAGTGTACATTCGTGAGGCTCGTCGCCTCTATGGCTCAACATATGTTTCTTTAAATTCCAATTCTTAGAAAATCCCGCATGGCTTATAACGCATGGATATGGCTTCTGGTCGTATATTAGCAAGTCTCCTTCCACGTTAGCACGTTGATTACTGCATGTATTACTAGTAAGGTTCTTTTCCACAGGGTGCTTCTGACAAAATCCTTCATGTGCTGTGCTAGTATATTTTCCTCCATTATTACCTAGGGTGCAAGTTTTCCTTAAAACGCATCTGAACAAATCAGTCAGAAACAAGTGGTGCTAATAGAGTGAATTGAAGTTTTAACAGGGAGTAAAATAGATACGTTTACGTATAGTAAGGAAACTCAAAACATTTTTGTAAATCTTTATTAAAGCAAGGGCATTTCGAATCCTTATATGATATATTCGTAGTAATAGTCTTTAATAAGAAGACAGAATAGTTGTATTTGTGAAGTATATTAAATATTTGGAACTCAGTAGATAATAACTACTTCTAATGACACTGTGCATCAATTTCTCTGTATACAATTTAATTTCATGCATATATGACTTTAACTTGAGATATATTTTATGTTATATTTGGGATATTAAGAACGAGTGTGGCCTCTCGCCACAAAGGGTTACTATCTGCGACTCCAAATGACCTTTTTGAGCGAATTTAACTTGACATATATTACATGAATACGGTTTCTCGCCGCTATGGTTTAACATGTGAATCTTCAAATATTCTCTACGAGCAAATTTGCCATGACATATACCTCAAGAATGTGGCTTCCCACCACTATGGCTGAACATAGTTTCTTCAAATTTCCATCTATATATATAAAGCACAAAGTTTGTCTGTCTGTCTGTCTGTTATGTATACAAATCTACACCGTTTCACCGATCTGAACCAAAATTTGTATACTTACCCTTTGGAACCCTGCGGGTAACCCCGTCAACATTAAATTTCGGACAGACCACCCCATGCCCTGCATTTAGGCCCTTTTGCACAAATCTACACCGTTTCACCGATCTGATCCAAAAGTTGTATATTTAACCTTTGGAACCCTGCGAGTAACACTGTCCACTTGAAATTTCGGACAGACCACCCCATTCCCTGCATTTAGGCCCTTTGGTCCAAATCCACACCGTTTCACCGATCTCAACCAAAATTTGTATATTTACCCTTTGGAACCCTGCGAGTACCACTGACCACTTAAAATTTCGGACAGACCACCCCATTCCCTGCATTTAGGCCCTTTGGTCCAAATCTACACCGATCAGAACCAAAATTCTTATTCGTACCCTTTGGTGCCCTGCGAGAAACACTGTCTGCTTGAAATTGCGGACAGACCACTCCATTCCCTTCATTTAGGCCCTTTGGTCCAAATCTATACCGTTTCACCGATCTCAACCAAAATTTGTTTATTTACCCTATGGAACACTGCGAGTAACACTGTATGCTTGAAATTTCGGACAGACCACGCCATTCCCTGCATTTAGGCCCTTTTTGCACAAATCTACACCATTTCACCGAACTGAATCAAAATGTGTATACTTACCCTTTGGAACCCTGCGAGTAACACTGTCTGCTTGAAATTGCGGACAGACCACTCCATTCCCTGCATTTAGGCCCTTAGGCCCAAATCTACACCGTTCCACCGATCTCAACCAAAATTTGTATATTTGCCCTTTGGAACACTGCGACTAACACTGTCTGCTTGAAATTGCGGAGAGGCTACTCCATCCCATGCATTTAGGCCCTTTGGCACAAATCTACACCGTTTCACCGATCTGAACCAAACTTTGTATACTTACACTTTGGAACCCTGCGAGTAACACTGTCCTCTTAAAATTTCGGACAGACCACCCCATTCCCTGCATTTAGGCCCTTTGGCACAAATCTACACCGTTTCACCGATCAGAACCAATATTCGTAAACTTACCCTTTGGTACCCAGCGAGTAACACTGTCTGCTTGAAATTACGGACAGACCACTCCATTCCCTGCATTTAGGCCCTTTGTCCCAAATCTACACCGTTTCACCGATCTCAACCAAAATTTGTATATTTACCCTTTGGAACACTGCGACTAACACTGTCTGCTTGAAATTGCGGCGAGGCCACTCCATCCCTTGCATTTAGGCTGTTCGGCACAAATCTACACCGTTTCACCGATCTGACCCCAATTTTATATACTTACCCGTAGAACCCGACAAGTAACACTGTTCACTTTAAATTTCGGACAGACCACACTATTCCCTGCTTTTTGGCCCTTTGGCAGAAAACTACACCGTTTCACCGATCTCAACCAGATTTTACATAATTACCCTTTGGAACTCGACGAGTAACACTGTCCACTCGAAATTTCGGACAGACCACTCCATTCCACGCATTTAGGCCCTTTAGCACAAATCTACATCGTTCACCGATCGAAAACAAAATGTATATACTTACCCTTTGGAACCCGATGAGTAACACTGTCCACTTTAAAATTTGGACAGGCCACTCCATTCCCTGCATTTTGGCCCTTGGCACAAAACTACACCGTTTTACCGATCTCAACCAGATTTTACATAATTACCGTTTGGAACTCGACGAGTAACACTGTCCACTCGAAATTTCGGACAGACCACTCCATTTCCCACATTAAGGCCCTTTGGTACAAATCTACATCGTTCACCGATCGAAAACAAAGTGTGTATACTTACCCTTTGGAACCCGATGCGTAACACTGTCCACTTGAAATTTCTGACATACCACTCCATTCCCTGCATGTAGCTCAGGAATTCCTCGGGATTGCCAGCTTCCTAACTCACCAGTCATGAGCCCTTGAGGGTGTACCAGAATTGGTGGGTCTACACACACCCTGCCTCTTTGAGGGCATTGAGCAGAAGACAGGAGATATTATGAAAAGGAAAAGAAGGCAGACCCCTCGAAGAATGAGGGTATCAGGAAAGATGAGACAAAGCCAATTAAGGCGGGAAATTGAAAGACTCCCTAGCCCTCGGATACCCTAATACAGTCTGGGTCGGAAGAGAACAAGAGTTGACCAAGGGAGGCCGACAGGAAAGAGAACTGAAATGAGCCCGGCACCAGGAAGTAGAAGCGATGCCACACTCAGCTGGGGTTCCGTGGTCGCCAACCCACGTCCCACAAGTTGTGAGACCCTGGGGGGGGGGTCAGTTGTGAGAATAGCTTGCTGTTTCTTCGTGAGGTGACTTGACAGTACTTTCCAGAGCCCGCCGTGTTATCTCCTGCTGTCTATGCTGATGCCAGCACAGGGCCGTTGCGAAACAGTGAGTGATTCCCGGTCAATCTGTATAGGACGGGGAACCCCGAACGTGTGTCATCATATTTCGTCATCATCTGCGATCATCTCAGGTTCGTGCAGCTTGGACCTATATTCTTTGTCTTTGCCGAGCAGTACGCTCTTTCACTAGACGCATCCAGTACAGGCCTAAGCCAGAAAATAAGGTTGAGACTTTGGAAGACATCGAAGCTAGACACCTGAATTACCTATATCAGTTTTAAAATAACACCATGTTCGTTTAGTAGTCATTTTTTCATTACCTTATTATTATCATCATAAGTGCAAATGACCTAGATGTTACGCGCATCATACCAATAAACACCGCCGCATAAAGTCTTACTCGACTGTGATTTTTAAAATATTTTTTTTTGGTTGGTTGGTTCTTAAGTTTAGAGGCTGCGACAACGCGGTCATGTAGCCCCGTGTACTTTGGGTGTGTGTAGAATCTGTCTGATAACCGGTGTTAATTGTGATGACTGTATTAGTGTGTGTTATCTGTTTTTTTATTTAAGTACAAACTGCAACTTAGAATTCTTCAAATAGTTCGTACTTTTGCCGCCAAGCGCCACCGTCAACGACTACTAGGCCAAGTTCGGAACTTAGCTACTAGACGCCACTGCAGTCGGCTCTTGGCAACGGACGTAGACATCTATGAGCGTTGTTTACATATCCAATTTAGCTTCACACAGGTGTAATTAGTGGAAGGTTCAATAACATGCCATAAATCTGACATGGGACCGCCGGCTTTACTTCCCCTCCGAAGAAAGGCATACTGATGGATTTTTAACGCTCTTAAAGTATCCGACGGCTTTGGCCGGGTTTGAACCCCCTATCTTGGGCATAGAAGCTCAGCATGCTACCAAATACGCCACCGAAGCCGCAATATAGTTATTTTTATTACAGTACATTGTGTACATTATACGTTGAAGTGTCAATTCAATACCGGTAGTAGTTTCCCTTATCATCCTCATCATAAGAGCAAATGACCTACAGTAGATGTTACGCCGGTTACACCATTAATCACCACACACAATAAGTCTTCATCGCCTGTGAATTTTGAAATTTGTATTTCTATTACGGTAGTTTATAAGTTTGACGTGTCAATTCAACAGTAGTTTTTATTATCATCCTTATCAAAAGGGCAAATGACCTAGATATTACTCCCTCATTGTCTTTGGGGGCAAATGACTTAGATTTTAAGTCCATTATATTTTTAAGGAGACCTTAAAACATTATCATCATTCCACCGGGCGAAGCCGGGTACTACTGCTAGTTCTTAATAAATTTAGCATTACATATATTACATGAAACTGTCTTCTCTCCGGTATGAGTTAACATGTGATTTTTCAAATGTGCTGTCTGAGAATATTTTGTTTGACATATGCTACATGAGTAAGGCTTTTCTCCAATATGGATTCTCATGAGTTCCTTCAAACTTTCCTTCATTCAAAATTTGGCTTCGCATATATTACATTTGTAAGGCACGTCGCCTCTATGGCTCAACATATGTTTCTTTAAATTCCAATACTTAGCAAATCCCGTATCGTTTATACCGCATGGATATGGCTTCTGGTCTTATATTAGCAAGTCTCCTTCCACGTTAGCACGTTGAAAACATCAAATATTACTAGTAAGGTTCTTTCCCACAGGGTGCTTCTGACATGTTCCTTCATGTGCTGTGCTAGTATATTTTCCTCCATTATTATCTAGGCTGCAAGTTTTCCTTACAACAGAATCCAAGGCATCTGAATAATTCAGTCTGAAACAAGTGGTGCAAATATAGTGAATTGAAGTTTTAACAGGGAGATAAATAGTTACGTTTACGTATAATAAGGAAATTCAAAACATTTTTGTAAATCTTAATTAAAGCAATTTCTCTGTTTACAATTTATTTTCCTGCTTATATGACTTTAACTTGAGATATATTTTATGTTATATTTGGGATATTAAAAACGAGTGTGGCCTCTCGGCACCATGGGTTACTATGTGCGACTCTAAAAGACCTTTTTGAGGTAATTCTTGACATATATTACATGAATACGTTATTTTACCGCTATGGGTTAACATGTGAATCGGCAAATATTCTCTACGAGCAAATTTGCCATGACATATACCACAAGAATGTGCCATCTCACCAGTATGGCAGAACATATGATTCTTTAAATTTCCATTCTTAGTAAATTTAGCATTACATATATTGCATGAAACTGGCTTATCTCTGGTATGAGTTAACATGTGATTTTTGAAAGTGCTGTCTGAGAAAATTTTGTTTGACATATGCTACTTGAGCAAGGCTCTTCTCCAGTATGGATTCTCATGTGTTTCTACTAACTTTCTTTCATACCAAATTTGGCTTCGCATATATTACATTTGTAAGGCTCGTAGCCTCTATGGCTCAACATATGTTTCTTTAAATTCCAATTCTTAGCAAATCCCGCATCGCATATACCGCATGGATATGGCTTCTGGTCGTATATTAGCAAGTCTCTTTCCACGTTAGCACGTTGATTACATCAAGTATTACTAGTAAGGTTCTGTCCCACAGGGTGCTTCTGACAGGTTCCTTCATGTGCTTTGCTAGTATATTTTCCTCCAATATTACCTAGGGTGCATGTTTTCCTTACAACAGGATCCAACGCATCTGAACAAATCAGTCTGAAACAAGTGGTGCTAATATAGTGAATTGAAGTTTTAAGAGGGAGATAAATGGATTCGTTTACCTATAGTAAGGAAATTCAAAACATTTTTGTAAAACTTAATCAAAGCAAGGGCATTTCGAAACTTTATTTGATATATTCGTAGTAATAGTCTTTGATAAGAAGACAGAATAGATGTATTTGTGAAGTATATTAAATATTTGGAACTCAGTAGATAATAATTATTTCTAATGACACTGTGCATGAATTTCTCTGTATACAATTTATTTTCATGCATATATGAGTTTAACTTGAGATATATTTTATGTTATATTTGGGATATTAAAAGCGAGTGTGGCCTCTCGCCACCATGGGTTACTATGTGCGACTCCAAATGCCTTTTTTGAGCGAATTTAACTTGACATACATTACATGAGTACGGTTTCTCGCCGCTATGGGTTAACATGTGAATCTTCAAATATTCTCTACGAGCAAATTTGCCATGACATATACCACAAGAATGTGGCTTCTCACCACTATGGCTGAACATATGTATCTTCAAATTTCCATTCTTATTAAATTTAGCATTTAATATATTACATGAAACTGGCTTCTCTCCGGTATGAGTTGACATGTGATTTTTCAAATGTGCTGTCTGAGAATATTTTGTTTGACATATGGTACATGAGTAAGGCTTTTCTCCAATATGGATTCTCATGTGTTCCTTCAAACTTTCCTACATTCCAAATTTGGCTTCGCATATATTACATTTGTAAGGCTCGTCGCCTCTATGGCTCAACATATGTTTCTTTAAATTCCAATTCTTAGAAAATCCCGCATGGCTTATAACGCATGGATATGGCTTCTGGTCGTATATTAGCAAGTCTCCTTCCACGTTAGCACGTTGATTACTGCATGTATTACTAGTAAGGTTCTTTCCCACAGGGTGCTTCTGACAAGTTCCTTCATGTGCTGTGCTAATATATTTTCCTCCATTATTACCTAGGGTGCAAGTTTTCCTTACAACAGGATCAAACGCATCTGAACAAATCAGTCTGAAACAAGTGGTGCGAATAGAGTGAATTGAAGTTTTAACAGGGAGATAAATACTTACGTTTACGTATAGTAAGGAAATTCAAAACATTTTTGTAAATCTTAATTAAAGCAAGGGTATTTCGAATCCTTATTTGATATATTCCTAGAATATTTTTTTTATGTATAATAAATATTTGGAACTCAGTAGATAATAACTACTTCTAATGACACTGTGCAGCAATTTCTCTGTATACAATTTATTTTCAAGCATATATGACTTTAACTAGAGATATATTTTATGTTACATTTGGGATATTAAAAACGAGTGTGGCCTCTCGCCACCATGGGTTACTATGTGCGACTCCAAATGACTTTCTAAGCGAATTTAACTTGACATATATTACATGAATATGGCTTTTCGCCGCTATGGGTTAACATGTGAATCGTCAAATATTCTCTACGAGCAAATTTGCCATGACATATACCACAAGCATGTGGCTTCTCACCACTATGGCTGAACATATTTTTCTTCAAATTTCCATTCTTAGTAAATTTAGCATTACATATATTACATGAAACTGGCTTCTCTCAGGTATGAGTTAACATGTGACTTTTCAAATGTGCTGTCTGAGAATATTTTGTTTGACATATGCTACATGACTAAGGCTCTTCTCCAGTATGGATGTGTCTTCAAACTTTCCTTAATATAAACTTGGCTTCACATATATTACATTGGTAAGGCTCGTCGCCTCTATGGCTCAACATATGTTTCTTTAAATTCCAATTCTTAACAAATCCCGCATCGCATATACCGCATGGATATGGCTTCTGGTCGTATATTAGCAAGTCTCCATCCGCGTTAGAACGTTGATTACATCAAGTATTACTAGTAAGGTTCTTTCCCACATGGTGCATCTGACAAGTTCCTTCATGTGCTGTGCTAGTATATTTTCCTCCATTATTACTGTTACGTGCAAAAGCTCGTCCCAACGTTTCAAACATGTATCTACCCATGGATGGAATTCATGACATTTTGAATCGACCGCCTGGTGACTTGATTCCGTTTGTGACCACGAGATAGCAGCTGCTGTCGGACTTCGGGGGTGTCTTCATGGGTTTCCTTCTTCACCAATAGAATGCGTTGGTTGTGCCTTATTAAACCCATCTTATTCCAGTCATGATTGATGGCTATTATATTCTACGACATAAACAAAAGAATATATATACTTCATGATACCGCCAAATTTGTTACTTAATTATGACATTGTTGATTGATGTGTCAAGCCTTGTTTGGACGATGAATATTTACATGAATGCAGTTCGGTTTCTGACACGGATTTTTCTCCGCCATCTTGTGGGATTCCTTGGTCTGTCATCAAGAAGCAAGAATCCTGTTGGTGTGAGATAGTATCTCTCCGTCGCCATGGGGGCGATGGCCCCCAGGCTTTACAAAATATAATATGTTAAAAGGAAACTAAGAAGATGCATGTGCTCCTAGGAATTTATGTCTTAATTTGCCGTGAAGATGACGTGTGGTTTGTTCATTTACTGGCTACAAGAAGGAATGCCTCGTGGATGATCGAACCAGCTTGGGTATACTTCCGCTGCAATGTTCAGGCAGTTCATATTTTTATATATATTTTTAAATGTGTTTATTTTATTTTTATTGTGACTTCTCTGAAAAGTTTAAGGTACGTCATTAAATTTTATTTATATTGTGAACCCTTGCAAAGAAGCATATGAGAATCAGTTTCGGGGGGTGTAACGGTTCGTATCGTAAGTTGTTGTCAAAGCGCTTCATTAACTTGCAGGGTAATATTTAACAAAATAACACGCAGGAAAGAGTGAAGCCAGGGTTAAAACAAATGAATTTAATAACAAATCACCATATTTACACTTAACAAATAAACAACAAAAACTCCCATCTTACTCCCACTTAATAAAAATGCAAAAAAAAAACTGGGCGAAAATCTCTGGAGAGATTAATTACCTGGACCAAGTGTCCCTAAGATAAAATACAAAAGTGACCATATATGTGTGTATGCCGTTCTACATGCATCACGATGTTTACAATGAATGCGCATTTCGTCATCATCCAGAATGATCCTTCAGACAACGAATCCACATTTCTAGAGCTAGACCGACACGGGGGAACACAACTACAATATTTAAAACTAAACCGACACTTCCTAAATCTAATATAAACAAACACAAAATTTCCGTGAATTGGAATCACATTGCCGTAGCAACATTTACTGCCTAAAAACTTAGGACAAATCAACACATGTACATTAACACGTGACCAAATAAAAAAAATACACAAAATGACCACTGTCAAAATTTACAAATACTCTACCACTACACCACACGGGTGTAACACACAAAAATTACATGAATTGAGTCATCAACAAAGCAATAGGCACACAGCCAACATTTACGTTAATAAAACAATATTTTACCCATACAACGTAGAACAAGCCGTTACACACATGACGAACTCCCAATTAATTATGGCTTAAAAAATCACCATCACAATGAACAGGTTTGCTACATGAAAGCTTACAGGGGTCAGTCGGACAAACAGGACTGCCTATCAAAAATAAGTCACAGGCAAAACGGGCGGTTTGTGGAACTCTGCATGTCTGTCAACCCACGTGTCAATAACCTTGACCTCCCAGGACCTGGGGTCGAATCTCAAAGAAGTGTGCCCCAAAGCACAATAATACGTGTGTGTGTGTCAAAATAACTATGGACAAGAAACAGCGGTCTCCCTGGAGCACCCTGTCTTTCCATCAAAAATACAACAGCAGCACAGATATGAGAGCGGTAGGACCTCTACCCCCTCCTCACGTAAAATCAACACACACTTGACACAGTAACACACACAATCACACGTATGGGTTTTGACAGACCCTGAAATAAAAGACACAAATAATTTCCACATGCTGGCGCCACCGTTCTATGCCGTGACTAGTCAACCTGAAAAGGACTAAAAAAAATCTATTAAAATTAGAACGAAGGTGTTCTACAAATTACTTTTAAGTTGGTGCGTTCGGCAACCCTAATATGAATAATAACCTGTTCAGCAAATATCTTACAGTAATTTCCTCCCATTCCTATTTAAAATATTAACGTTAATAAAGCACCATTTATCGAATGTAACGGGTTCCGCATTTGCAAGGATAAAAAGCACGCACGCACGCCGCGCACATTACATATGACTCAAGGAAAAACAAATATCTAACAAACACTTTGGCCACGCGCCAACGGACATTTAAAACATTGAGTGCCGGTGCAAGAAAAACTCTAAACAACAAGGAAAGAAACATGACTATTTACAAAGATCCCCGGCCAAATCTAACTACATAATTGAAATAATCCAATTGTTGTACATCACCGCTCTGCTTGTAGAACTAAGGACATCCTCCTCAGCCCATTGCCCCTATGGACAAATTAGCACTCCATAGTAGTCGTCTGCGTTGATATGTTGAAGTTCATCCCAATTCCAAACCACGTGCTGATCATCTTGGTATCGACTCCTTGGCAGAAAAGTTCAATGTTAATTATTTTACCTATCTATAATCGCTTGCAGGTTACTCAGTTCACCCACAATTGTCCTAATGCGATTAATAGCGAAGACTGGCCCTAAATATCTCGCAAACACGCACAATAAAACACATATAAAATACACTGCAATATGTACATAAATATACACCTCGAGACCACGTCACTGGCTCGTTAACAAGTTTAAGATCTTGGCTGTACTAGCAGTCGCTATCTTGCTCGGTATTTCCGTCCTGTACTGTGGACCTTTGCTCCGGTGAGCGCTAATTAGGGTGTTACAAGACTTCCCCCTTAGAGCTGAAATCGTCGTCTTTAAGTAAATGTTACAAGTTATCACGCACTGGCGTGAAATATTTACCTCACAAAATAAAGTTAATTCCAGAATTAATTAAAAAAAATGTATTCGAGCTTTAAAATTCGATAATGCAATCGCTGTGTCTTTAGCTCCTCAGAGCTCCCAACTAAAATGACTTAACTAAATTCAGAGCGTTAAAATCACGATACAAACTGGCGTGAAGTGAGCCCCTCACGGCTCCACAAAGAATGACTTCTAATAATTTCGAGCGTCAAAAATCACAATACAAACTGGCGTGAAGTAAGCCCCTCACGGCTCCAAAACGATTGACTTAGATTGGCGTCAGGCCAAACCATTTATTAGAAAACTGACAGGGCGGAGGGGTGTGGTGGAGTCGGATAAAAACTTCCAGAGTTTTTGTCTCACAAAGATGGGACTAGTGTCATTCTTCTTCAAATAAATCAAACGTCTCAATTCACTCGTGCGGAGATTAATCCTTTCGGCAGTTCTCTAGATAACCATTTCCGCGAGCTTTTTACTACTGACGCTGTCAACCACGTGGTCATGGCTTGGTCTCTTGTGATTGGCTGATTCAATCGTATGTTCGTTGCAAGTGCATCGTGATCCTTCCTTTATGCTTCCAATTTTGGTACAGTAGTTGCTCAATTTGGCCTTGAACCCGACTAATTCTAGCCGTCCCGCAATAATAGCTACCAGCTCAGCTCCTGTTGCAATATTACGAAATGCTAGCCTCCCTTATATCCATGTCGACTTCCTCAAGTACTGCCTGGGCCGTAGTAATAATAATAATAAATATGAATACTTATTTATCGAAGATCCATAAGGGTTCAATTGTTATGTTGCTCCTATATTGGCCTTGCATGTATGCTGTGATGCCTGTTTGTTTCGCCTGGTAGGCCTAATTTATTTCTGTTTGAAATATGTTACTATTTATATATGTATTTATTTCGTTACCTTTTCTTCGTACCTTCTGGAGACACATTTCTGTTTATTTTTCGTTTTAATTTATTATTTATTTTCATTTGGCAATCTTGGGATTGGCATAGTATTTAATTTATTCCTGATCCGATGCTCTACCCCCAATGTTAATAGGTTTTAGGCGTAATTGTTTTCTACCTTTCTGTTTATTTTAAAAATTTAATTTAAATGCTAATTGTTTCCCGTAATTTCGATTTGACATGTGGTCGTTTGCTCTAGTTGTCATGTTTGTTGTTGTTTTGCCGAAATGCATCCTGGTCTCGATGTCAGTCTCTTGGCGTCGAGCGGTAAACTCAAACGTGTTCTGGTGTTAACTTAATATGTTTTTTATTTAACCTTGTCGGTTTAACCTTGTGTTTTTGGTGAATGTTCCTGCGTTTTTTCTCCGTCATGCAAATTACTGATTTTGTTTCTGATCCAATTTTATTTAATTTATTTAATTTTAAATTTTTCGTTACATGTGGTGGCCTGGACCTCTGCATGTCGGATCGGTATTGCATTCCCTTGTAAATTATCAAGCCCGTTCTCATTTAATTATGCCTGTACTTTTATTTTAATCTTTGGGCTTTAACATTTTAATTTTAATTTAATTCTTTTCTTTTGTTGGCTTTGCAAGCAAGCATGTTAAGCGGTCTATTGCTTTCTTGGTAAATTATGCTGGTTGATGCATGTTCTCTTTTCTGGTGGATGTGTTTTTGTTAAATTTTAACATTAAATTTTTATTTCAATTTTTTTTAAGCAACTGTTGTGATATTATTTCGTCGGCGGCAGTTCTGTCGGTTATTGGGGGTTGTCTGTAGAATAGCCTGTGCGTTGTCCCCTTCTCCATCTTCCTTCCACTCCTTTGGAGCTCTTCTGTTGGGACATGTCATATGGAGGTGATTTTGCTGCGGAGGCGATGCGGACCTTTGAATAAAAGCTAAGTAGGCCCATCCACGCTGGCCGTCCACGGTGTCATTCTGGTAGCAGACCGCGCTCGAGTTCGCTTCCGTAACTATCCCCTCCTCTATACCCGCAGGCTCGTTTTATGGACCCGTCTAGTGCTGATGGAGCGGTTGTTGGTGGGATCTTGTCATAGCAGTGCACTTGATGTTATGTAAAGCTAATCCTTGTCGTTTGTTTTATTTCTGATAGCCTACATGCTACGAGTGAAGTCGTCCTGGAGCCCTGTCTGTAGCTGTTCGGCATGTGTTTTGTGCCAATTTTTTAAATTTAGCTTCCTGATCTCGAGCCAAGCAAGCGGTGACTTCTGCAGATCTGGGCAGCATTGTGCATGATCTTGTATAGTATGGTGGCTGTGTTCGAGTGTCAGCCTAATCTATGGTGGGGGTAATTGGTAGTTACGGTATTGTTGTGAAAGAGTAAACTGTCCTCGTAATTCCTAAAATTTGTTTCCTTCTATATTTTCTGTCTGCATTCTGTGTTTTTTAAAATGGCCGACAACAATAGTGTTTTCGATTTAATTGACTTAAGAGATAACCTTGTGAATTTGGAGAGTTCTTCTGGGGATGAACGTGAATCACCTCTGTTACTAGGTCTGAGGTTTTGGGATCGATTTCTAGTAGTAGTTTGCCTGCCCCTCTATTGTCCCGTTCCGGCTCGCCCAGACCTCTTAACCCTGCATACGGTCATTCTTCTCATGGTACGTCACCTAATGATTTCCTTGGTACTGCCGACCCGTTGCATCCCAGTTCATTCTCTGGCAATGTAAATGTTTTGTCTCCTGTAGGGGGTGTGCGAGAGGGCTACCCTGGTAACAATGTCTCTTTTCCTAATGCTACGTACTCCCCTTCCGTTAATTATGGGTCGATTCCTCACCCTATTTCTAGTTTCTTAACTAAGTTAAAGCATTTCAACCTTGATGACGTTACCCAAGTGGTTCAATTTTTAAGCAAGTGGTCGAATTGGGTAACCATGCCTCGATTTTTGGGATGTCGGAAAATCAGATTTTCCAACTGTTATATCCTGTTGCTTCCGGTATGCTGCGCGATAAGCTAATTGAAGCTATCCACCTCCGCATGTCCTTAGCCATGTTTATTAGGGAAGTGTTGTGGTTTTTTGTCCCTGCGAGCGCCCCAAGTACTCTCGAGCAAAAGTTCCTTTATCGTGTCCAAAGGTTGGACGAGTCACTTTGCGACTATGTCAGTGACAATAAGGTATATGCCCAGGTATTTGCATCCCCTTTAACTGAACGACAGTTGGTGTCATCGATTGTAAATGGGTTTTCGCCTCAATATAGGTCATACATGACTATGTGTACCAGGCCTTCGTCATTTGTCGAGCTGAAACAGGTCGTTATAGAGGCTATGGCTGTGAAACATGCAGATTCCCTTCATGTAGCTAATGTTCCTCCTCCTTTCTTGATGTCTCGTTCCCCTCCTTCCTTGATGTCTCGTCCCCCGCCTAAGGTTATGTTCCATCCAAGACCCAATATTAAGTGCCATACGTGCGGTGGCGTGGGACATGTCAAGAAGGTGTATCCGAGTAATCAGGTTGTGTATCGCCAATGACGGGATGTTGTGGAGACCAATTCGGGTGTTTCTTCTAAGGATATTTCTGTGCATGTGAATTTGGGAAAACCCTGTGAAGTTTCTGGTCGCCCTACCAATGAAAGTCTTGATAACTCGTTGAAAACTAAACCTTCACGTGCTAATTCTGCTTATGTCGCTGACTTACCCAACCTGTCGGTGAGCAATGTCGTGGCAAGTCAGCCTAATTCTAAACATAATGTGAAACCTGTGGTGCGGGTGTCCTCGTCATCTACTTGTAATCGTTTTAGAGTGAATAATGATTTTGGAATTTCTCCTATGGCTAAAGGAATATCCCCGTTTATTGAAATTTGTGTTAATGACGAGCCCGTTTCTGCATTGCTTGATTCTGGTAGTGTCGCATCCTTTATAAGCGAGGACTGGTTTTTATCTATGAAGTGTGTTGGCAAATTTCCTGAGTTAGAGCCTAACAATGAATCTTTTATTTCGGCAAATTGTTCAAACTTATATTTTTTGGGTAGTATGACAGTCAAAATCCATATTCTAAATTTTTCTTGGAAGTTTAAATTTTTTGTTGCCAGAAATCTTTCTTGTTCTGTGCTCATTGGAGCTAATTTCATGTCACACGTTGGTATGCTTCTTGATTTTGGTGCTCGCAACTTATGGTTTAAGTTTAATCCGCAGTGTAAATTATCATTTAACTCGATTTTATCTTCTCCTGCTGTCAATTCTGTTAGTAAACCTGTGACTATTGGGGATCTTGATCTGGAAAATTTAACGAGTCTTCAAAAGGATTCAATAAAGAGGTTATGTCTGGAGTATAGTGATGTATTTAATGACAAGTTGGGTGTAACCCATTTGATGGAATACAAGATTGAGCTAACCGATTCTGTGCCGGTGCGTTCCAGCCCGTATCGCCTTGCCCCGCCCAAGATGGCTGAACTTCGTAAGATTATCGATAAAATGTTAGAAGAAGGTGTAATCCAACCGTCTATCTCTGCCTATTCAACCCCTGTATTTCTTGTGCCAAAACTTAACGGTGGTTTTCGGCCGGTGGTCGACTATAGGGCTCTTAATCAAAAGGTAGTTTTGCAATCCATCCCTTTGCCGGACCTTCATACTTGTTATGGTTGGTTTCGCAACGCGAAGTGTTCACGATCCTCGATTTAAACTCTTCTTACTTCAAAATTCCCCTCTCTCCGGAATCCAGGCATGTTACTGCTTTTTCCACTGACTGGAACCTGTTTGAGTGTGCCCGCGTCCCGTTTGGCCTATCCACCGGAGCCGCTGTGTTGAGCAGACTTCTGGACAAGGTGTTTTCAGAAATTAAATTGAAGTTTGTGTACCACTATCTTGACGATGTGGTGATCTATTCTGAGTCCTTCGAGGAACACGTTGATCATCTGAAAGTTGTACTTGATCGGTTGCGTGACGATGGCCTTACCGTCAAATTGTCCAAGGTTTCCTTTGCCAAGCCCAAAATTTCCTTCTAGGGTCATATTGTTTCCGCATCTGGTATCTCCGTGGACCAGTCTCGTACTCAGGCCATCAGAGATTTTAAACCACCCAAGAACGCCAAGGCTGTTGCTCGTTACATTGGCATGGTGAACTTCTTCCGTAAGTTTATCAGTAACTTTGCCGACCGTGCTGCTCCTCTAAATCAATTACGCAAAAAGGCTGTGAAGTTTTAGTGGGGTCCCTCTCAGCAGGCAGCCTTCGAAGATCTTAAGCTTGCGCTCTCTAACGCTCCTGTGTTAGCCATTCTGGATTTTGGGAAGCAGTTCGTTGTGCAGACTGATGCGTCTGGTCGTGATGTTGGTTGTGTCCTTCTGCAAGAATCTGATCTGGGCAGACAACCCATTGCATACGCTTCTCGTACCTTAACGGACGCAGAGAGGAAGTATTCCATACACGAACTTGAGGGTTTAGCTGAGTAGTCCGCTCTAGAAAAATTCCGTATGTATCTTGAGCACACTAAGTTTCTACTTGAGACCGATAACCAAGCCTTGAGCTGTGTCTTAGGGAAACCCCGTAAAACTGGTAGGATTGCCAGATGGGCAACTAGGATTCTGTCATTCCAATTCACTGTCCAACATATTCGTGGGTCCGAAAATGCGGTAGCTGATTCATTAAGCCGCATGTATGAGGAATCAGCCGAAGAGGATATTCAAGAATGTGAACCTGTAAACCTTGTATCTGCTGTAAATTGTGTCAATGTCGTTCTTAGCAGTTCCCCTGTGCTTTTTGAGATGTGAGACGATTCCATAAAGATGATCCCTCCTAAATTAGCCTAATTGACCGAATCAATTCTGGTGAATTGATCAAGCCCTACTCTCTGAAGGACGGTGTACTGTGTTGTTCGTCTCGTCATGACCGTCTACCTAAAATTGTGCTCCCGTCAGTCATCATTCCGGAAATCTTTCGTTACTATCACGAATCTCCTATTGGTGGCCACCTAGGAGTATTCAAGACCCGAGCTAAAATCAGACAGTTTTTCATATGGCAAAGTATGGATGGCGACATCAGGAGGCTCATTAGAAATTGTGCTGCATGTAGTATTAGCAAACCTCCGGTTTCTACTAAGGTTGGCCTGTTGTCATCCGAACCGGCATCTAGACCCATGGAGAGGCTTTTTATCGACCATGTTGGGCCGTTCCCTCGTTCTGGTCGGGGAAACCAATTTGCGCTTGTTTGCACTGACGGTTTCACCCGGTTTAGTTGGATTTTCCCCACCAGACAGGCTACGACCATTTCCGTCATAAAGTGTCTTAATTCCATCTTTTCATCCTTTGGGCCATGTCAGTACCTGGTATCAGATAATGCCAAGTGCTTTGTATCTCATCAGTTCCGTCAATTCTTGTTCGATTATGCTATTTCGCATGTAACCACCACTCACTATTTTCCTAACCCGTCTCTCGCTGAGCGAGTCAATCGTAATCTCCGTTCTGCACTGATTGCTGTCCACCACCACGACCATTCCAAGTGGGATTCTAATTTGCATTGGCTCAATTTTGCTTTCAACACCGCCGTGCATGAGAGCACGCAAGCTACCCCTTTTTCGATAATGTTTTCCTTTATGGCTAATTCTCCGTTGTCCAATCTGTGGAACCTGCACACCTCCTTCCAGACAGTTTCACGCCCGAGGATATGAGGGCGAAATTCGACAAGGCTAGATAGAATATTAAGGTATCACATGACCATCTTGCCAAGCTTCACAATGCCTGTCGCAGGCCTGCTGATTTGGAAATTGGAGATGTTGTATACATCCGCAATTTCGAGCCCTAGGGCGACAGTAATCTAGTTTCAAGCAAGTTGACCCCTCGTTTTAAAGGCCCATGTTATGTAGAGGCATTCTTGACTGCTGTTAC
Source organism: Meconema thalassinum (assembly GCA_946902985.2). Classification (NCBI taxonomy): domain Eukaryota; kingdom Metazoa; phylum Arthropoda; class Insecta; order Orthoptera; family Tettigoniidae; genus Meconema; species Meconema thalassinum. The sequence goes on along the minus strand of OX336388.2, from coordinate 255,456,576 downwards.
TCTTCTTGTTCGAAACCCTATGGCCAACAAAATTTCTAGAGTGCATCTGTCGCACATTAAGCGAGGTGGAGAGGTTTCTAATGAGGAAATGCTACCATTAATTTTGTAAACCGAAGTTTGTATAATGTAGAGTATCCCTAACCTTCATTGAAGCCTTCTGGAATTTTGAATTGGATATGAAAACTCTACTGGGATACAGCTTGTAAATGTTGGGAAATTCCCATTTTTATGGTAAATTGTAAAATTGAAACTAATTTTGATGTTTGCATAAAAGATGCTAGCATGTAAGTTGACCTCGGTGGGAGACCTAACCCATGTAATCTTGAAAGGTACTTCTAGTCTGTAAAATGGTAAACTTGTTAATGAAATTTTGTAAGCACGGATCTAGGGCATGGTCAGAAATATTTTCTTCATTTAAATTCAACTTTGTTTCTCTTTTGTTAAATGTAGTAAGAAATTGTAATTTCTGTAAACCTTTTTTGAAATAAGATTAACTTCTGTTTTGTAAATGGCTGCCCACGCGTCGAATGATATCTGGCACATTGCTTCCACCTACTTCGTTTAAAGCGAACTACATTGCACTTATGAAAATTTACCTAACGTGTCTCGGACTATGAAAGCACTGCAGGTGCTGGTGTTCTGCGTTTCTGAAGACTTATGCACACAGTGATGCTGTTGACTAAGTGGTTTGCGAGGTGATCAATTATCCCATAACTGATAATCTGTCACTGCACTCTTCCTAACCAAAACGATGCGGTTTCATCCATCAATTGGAGTTAACTGGTGAACATTATCTTCGGGAAACATGCTTGGTGAATCGACTAGTTAAGGAGTACTGTCTATCCCTAGGGATATTCGTGAACGGTGTTCACGCTTAAGGGACACTGGGACTGAAATTTTCAAATTCTATATAAACTGACTTACAGCTTTGAAATTTTATATGGTGGTGAATAGTCATATTATAAATCACTGTGGGAAACGTGAGCATTGTAAGTTGATTAGTTCTCCAGATATTAATTATTTTGTACATTTATTGTGCTAATTATTCAAGTTTTATAAAGGTCAGCCGCGTTAAAAAAAATAAGATAGTGTAACTTTTAGGTAATATTCTATTGCACTATAACAATTGGAAGAAACCTACGGATCCGATTTTGAATTGCATTAATGAGTGTCAAGAAATTAATTTTTTTTCATATCCAAGTTTTTTTTCTACAAAAATGCGTATTTTTTCCAGTTTGAATTTTTTTTGCAGCCATACCAAAAGTGCAATCTAAAAAACGATCCGCAGGTTTATAGTCATTGCAATGAAGATAATAAATTCCCATTTTGAAAGCAATATCATAAGATTTATGACGCGAGTAACATTTTGAATGCCTGAAAAATTGAATCCGAGAAAACAGCAATTTTCTAAAATGATGCACAATTTACAAGGTTTCAGCTTACCAATGACATTAGGATTGTCCTACAGCATAGGTGACACCCTCCTTCTTCTGTTTTGAAGCCTCCTCCTTCATTTCTGTTAGTTTCACCTTCCGTCGACATGCCTTTCGCTTCTCCAATTATGACCGCGGACTTACATTCTTCCTGCGACTGTCACATCTTTCAAGTGTTTATGCTGTGACATGAGATACTGAAGTTAGTCTTATTCCTGATTTCAACTCTGTTGTTGCACTACACCCCATCTAGAATTCTGCTACAGAATTACTAACAGCAATTTCAAGTATCTTCCGTGAAATAAAAATCTCCTTTGGGCACTTCCTCCAGATAACAGAATGCAGACTCTCATTCTGATTTTCAGTAGCACCACGGATGTATCTGGATAGTAGCTCATCTGATGCCAGCCTTTGATAAACAGGCATAATCTTGACAACTAAGGGTTCTTAAAGTTCTACAGCCATTTTGTCATGACTCTGTGGTGTTTTACCAGCTGCGATACTTCGATTGTAGAAACACCAAGACTCAGAACCTTCAGGACACTTACTGTGCTGGGGCGATTAATGGACACACCGTGCAATTTAAAGCTTGGCCAGGGCTTTAAAAATGGCGGAATTCGGATAAAAAACACTGCTATATGATCCGCAGGGGATAGGGGTGTATTAATATGGAAAATCCCGAAAATCGACATTTTCCACAAATTTCACTAAAATTTCAGTCCCAGTGTCCCTTAAGGGAGGGAGACTGTTACGTGCAAGATCCCGTCCCACCGTTTCAAACATCTATCTACCCCTGGATGGAATTCATGACATTTTGAATCGACCGCCAGGTGACTTGATTCCGTTTGTGAACACGAGATAGCAGCTGCTGTCGGACTTCGGGGGGGTCTACACTTGGTTCCTTCTTCACCAATAGAATGCGTTGGTTGTGCCTTATTAAACTCATCCTATTCCAGTCATGATTGATGGCAATTATATTCTACGTCATAAACAAAAGAATATATATACTTCATGATACCGCCAAATTTGTTACTTAATTATGACATTGTTGATTGATGTGTCAAGCCTTGATTGGACGATGAATATTTACATGAATGCAGTTCGGTTTCTGACGCGGATTTTTCTCCGCCATCTGGTGGGATTCCTTGGTCTGTCATCAAGAAGCAAGAAGCCTGTTGGTGTAAGATAGTATCTCTCCGTCGCCCTGGGGGCGATGGCCCCCAGGCTTTACAAAATATAATATGTTAAAAGGAAACTAAGAAGATGCATGTGCTCCAAGGCATTTATGTCTTAATTTGCCGTGAAGATGACGTGTGGTTTGTTCATTTACTGGCTACAAGAAGGAAAGCGTCGTGGATGATAGAAGCAGCTTGGGTATACTTCCGCTGCAATGTTCAGGCAGTTCATATTTTTATATATTTCTTTTAAATGTTTTAATTATTTTATTCTTACTGTGTCTCCTCTGAAAAGTTTAAGGTACGTCATTAAATTTTATTTATATTGTTATGTAGCTCCTATATTGGCCTTGCATGTATGCTGTGATGACTGTTTGTTTCGCCTGGTAGGCCTAATTTATTTCTGTTTGAAATATGTTACTATTTATATATGTATTTATTTCGTTATCTTTTCTTCGTACCTTCTGGAGACACATTTCTGTTTATTTTTCGTTTTAATTTATTATTTATTTTCTTTTGGCAATCTTGGGATTGGCATAGTATTTAATTTATTCATGATCCGATGCTCTACCCCCAATGTTAATAGTTTTTAGGCCTAATTGTGTTCCACCTTTCTTTCTGTTTATTTTAAAAATTTAATTTTAATGCTAATTGTTTGCCGTAATTTCGATTTGACATGTGGTCGTTTGCTCTAGTTGCCATGTTTGTTGTTGTTTTGCCGAAATGCATCCTGGTCTCGATGTCAGTCTCTTGGCGTCGAGCGGTAAACTCAAACGGGTTCTGGTGTTAACTTAATATGTTTTTTTATTTAACCTTGTCGGTTTAACCTTGTGTTTTAGGTGAATGTTCCTGTGTTTTTTCTCCGTCATGCAAATTACTGATTTTCTTTCTGATCCAATTTTATTTAATTTATTTAATTTTAAATTTTTCGTTACATGTGGTGGCCTGGACCTCTGCATGTCGGATCGGTACTGCATTCCCTTGTAAATTATCAAGCCCGTTCTTATTTAATAATGCCTGTACTTTTATATTAATCTTTGGGCTTTAACATTTTAATTTAAATTTAATTCTTTTCTTCTGTTGGCTTTGCAAGCAAGCATGTTAAGCGGTCTCTTGCCTTCTTGGTAAATTATGCTGGTTGATGCATGTTCTCTTTTCTGGTGGAGGTGTTTTTGTTAAATTTTAATATAAAATTTTTATTTTAAATTTTTTTAAGCAACTGTTGTGACTTTATTTCGTCGGCGGCAGTTCTGTCGGTTACTGGGGGGTGTCTGTAGAATAGCGTGTGCGTTGTCCCCTTCTCCATCTTCCTTCCACTCCTTTGGAGCTCTTCTGTTGGGACATGTCATCTGGAGGTGATTTTGCTGCGGAGGCGATGCGGACCTTTGAATAAAAGCTAAGTAGGCCCATCCACGCTGGCCGTCCACGGTGTCATTCTGGTAGCAGACCGCGCTCGAGTTCGCTTCCGTAACTATCCCCTCCTCTATACCCACAGGCTCGTTTTATGTACCCGTCTAGTGCTGATGGAGCGGTTGTTGGTGGGATCTTGTCATAGCAGTGCACTTGATGTTATGTAAAGCTAATCCTTGTCGTTTGTTTTATTTCATGTTTGCCTCTGAATATCCGTGTGTTGAGCTGTAAGTGACCTGTTTAGAAGCGATGCGTTTGCTCCTGTATTTTACCCTGGTTGTATGCAGCATCCCCACTGAAAAAGAAGCTCGGTGAATGACTGACATGTGTTCTTGGCATGGGGTTTCTTAATATTCTGATAGCCTACATGCTACGAGTGAAGTCATCTTGGAGCCCTGTCTGTAGCTGTTCGGCATGTGTTTTGTGCCAATTTTTGTAATTTAGCTTCCTGATCTCGAGCCAACAAGCGGTGACTTCTGCAGTTCTGGGCAGCATTGTGCATGATCTTGTATAGTATGGTGGCTGTGTTCGAGTGTCAGCCTAATCTATGGTGGTGGTAATTGGTAGTTACGGTATTGTTATGGAAGAGTAAACTGTCCTCGTAATTCCTAAAATATGTTTCCTTCTATATTGTCTGTCTGCATTCTGTGTTTTTTTAATGGCCGACAACAATAGTGTTTTCGATTTAATTGACTTAAGAGATAACCTTGTGAATTTGGAGAGTTCTTCTGGGGTTGAACGTGAATCACCTCTGTTTACTAGGTCTGAGGTTTTGGGATCGATTTCTAGTAGTAGTTTGCCTGCCCCTCTATTGTCCCGTTCCGGCTCGCCCAGACCTCTTAACCCTGCATACGGTCATTCTTCTCATGGTACGTCACCTAATGATTTCCTTGGTACTGCCGACCCGTTGCATCCCAGTTCTTTCTCGTGCAATGTAAATGTTTTGACTCCTGTAGGGGTGTGCGAGAGGGCTACCCTGGTAACAATGGCTCTTTTCCTAATGCTACGTACTCCCCTTCCGTTAATTATGGGTCGATTCCTCACCCTATTTCTAGTTTCTTAACTAAGTTAAAGCATTTCAACCTTGATGACGTTACCCAAGTTGTTCAATTTTTAAAGCAAGTGGTCGAATTGGGTAACCATGCCTCGATTTTTGGGATGTCGGAAAATCAGATTTTCCAACTGTTATATCCTGTTGCTTCCGGTATGCTGCGTGATAAGCTAATTGAAGCTACCCACCTCCGCATGTCCTTAGCCATGTTTATTAGGGAAGTGTTGTGGTTTTTTGTCCCTGCGAGTGCCCCAAGTACTCTCGAGCAAAAGTTCCTTTATCGTGTCCAAAGCTTGGACGAGTCACTTTGCGACTATGTCAGTGACATTAAGGTATATGCCCAGGTATTTGCATCCCCTTTAACTGAACGACAGTTGGTGTCATCGATTGTAAATGGGTTTTCGCCTCAATATAGGTCATACATGACTATGTGTACCAGGCCTTCGTCATTTGTCGAGCTGAAACAGGTCGTTATAGAGGCTATGACTGTGAAACATGCAGATTCCCTTCGTGTAGCTAATGTTCCTCCTCCTTCCTTGATGTCTCGTCCCCCTCCTTCCTTGATGTCTCGTCCCCCGCCTAAGGTTATGTTCCATCCAAGACCCAATATTAAGTGCCATACGTGCGGTGGCGTGGGACATGTCAAGAAGGTGTATCCGAGTAACCAGGTTGTGTACCGCCAATGACGGGATGTTGTGGAGACCAACTCGGGTGTTTCTTCTAAGGATATTTCTGTGCATGTGAATGTGGGAAAACCCTGTGAAGTTTCTGGCCGCCCTACCAATGAAAGCCTTGATAACTCGTTGAAAACTAAATCTTCACGTGCTAATTCTGCTTATGTCACTGATCTACCTAACCTGTCGGTTAGCAATGTCGTGGCAAGTCAGCCTAATTCTAAACATAATGTGAAACCTGTGGTGCGGGTGTCCTCGTGATCTACTTGTAATCGTTTTAGAGTGAATAATGATTTTGGAATTTCTTCTGTGGCTAAAGGAATATCCCCGTTTATTGAAATTTGTGTTATTGACGAGCCCGTTTCTGCATTGCTTGATTCTGGTAGTGTCGCATCCTTTATAAGCGAGGACTGGTTTTTATCTATGAAGTGTGTTTGCAAATTTCCTGAGTTAGAGCCTAACAATGAATCTTTTATTTCGGCAAATTGTTCAAACTTAAATATTTTGGGTAGTATGACAGTCAAAATCAATATTCTAAATTTTTCTTGGAAGTTTAAATTTTTTGTTGCCAGAAATCTTTCTTGTTCTGTGCTCATTGTAGCTAATTTCATGTCACACGTTGGTATGCTTCTTGATTTTGGTGCTCGCAACTTATGGTTTTAGTTTAATCCGCAGTGTAAATTATCATTTAACCCGATTTTATCTTCTCCTGCTGTCAATTCTGTTAGTGAACCTGTGACTATTGAGGATCTTGATCTGGAAAATTTAACGAGTCTTCAAAAGGATGCAATAAAGTGGTTATGTCAGGAGTATAGTGATGTATTTAATGACAAGTTGGGTGTAACCCATTTGATGGAATACAAGATTGAGCTAACCGATTCTGTGCCGGTGCGTTCCAGCCCGTATCGCCTTGCCCCGCCCAAGATGGCTGAACTTCGTAAGATTATCGATAAAATGTTAGAAGAAGGTGTAATCCAACCGTCTATCTCTGCCTACTCAAACCCTGTATTTCTTGTGCCAAAACCTAACGGTGGTTTTCGGCCGGTGGTCGACTATAGGGCTCTTAATCAAAAGGTAGTTTTGCAATCCATCCCTTTGCCGGAACTTCATACTTGTTATGGTTGGTTTCACAACGCGAAGGTGTTCACGATCCTCGATTTAAACTCTTCTTTCTTCCAAATTCCCCTCTCTCCGGAATCCAGGCATGTTACTGCTTTTTCCACTGACTGGAACCTGTTTGAGTATGCCCGCGTCCCGTTTGGCCTATCCACCGGAGCCGCTGTGTTGAGCAGACTTCTGGACAAGGTGTTTTCAGAAATTAAATTCAAGTTTGTGTACCACTATCTTGACGATGTGGTGATCTATTCTGAGTCCTTCGAGGAACACGTTGATCATCTGAAAGTTGTACTTGATCGGTTGCGTGACGCTGGCTTTACCGTCAAATTGTCCAAGGTTTCCTTTGCCAAGCCCAAAATTTCCTTCTAAGGTCATATTGTTTCCGCATCTGGTATCTCCGTGGACCAGTCTCGTACTCAGGCCATCAGAGATTTTAAACCACCCAAGAACGCCAAGGGTGTTGCTCGTTACATTGGCATGGTGAACTTCTTCCGTAAGTTTATCAGTAACTTTGCCGACCGTGCTGCTCCTCTAAATCAATTACGCAAAAATGCTGTGAAGTTTGAGTGGGGTCCCTCTCAGCAGGCAGCCTTCGAAGATCTTAAGCTTGCGCTCTCTAACGCTCCTGTGTTAGCCATTCCGGATTTTGGGAAGCAGTTCATTGTGCAGACTGATGCGTCTGGTCGTGGTGTTGGTTGTGTCCTTCTGCAAGAATCTGATCTGGGTAGGCAACCCATTTCATACGCTTCTCGTACCTTAACGGACGCAGAGAGGAAGTATTCCATATACGAACTTGAGGGTTTAGCTGTGTTGTTCGCTCTAGAAAAATTCCGTATGTATCTTGAGCACACTAAGTTTCTACTTGAGACCGATAACCAAGCCTTGAGCTGTGTCTTAGGGAAACCCCGTAAGACTGGTAGGATTGCCAGATGGGCAACTAGGATTCTGTCATTCCAGTTCACTGTCCACCATATTCGTGGGTCCGAAAATGCGGTAGTTGATTCATTAAGCCGCATGTATGAACATTCAGGCGAAGAGGATATTCAAGAATGTGAACCCGTAAACCTTGTATCTGCAGTAAATTGTGTCAATGTCGTTCTTAGCAGTTCCCCTGTGCTTTTTGAAGATGTGAGACGATTCCAGAAAAAAGATCACACCTTAATTAGTCTAATTGACCGAATCAATTCTGGTGAATTGATCAAGCCCTACTCTGTGAAGTACGGTGTACTGTGTTGTTCGTCTCGTCATGACCGTCTACATAAAATTGTGCTCCCGTCAGTCCTCATTCCGGAAATCTTTCGTTACTATCACGAATCTCCTATTGGTGGCCACCTAGGAGTATTCAAGAACGAGCTAAAATCAGACAGTTTTTCATTTGGCAAAGTATGGATGGCGACATCAGGAGGCTCATTAGAAATTGTGCTGCATGTAGTATTAGCAAACCTCCGGTTTCACTAAGGTTGACCTGTTGTCATCCGAACCGGCATCTAGACCCATGGAGAGGCTTTTTATCCACCATGTTGGGCCGTTCCCTCGTTCTGGTCGGGGAAACCAATTTGCGCTTGTTTGCACTGACGGTTTCACCCGGTTTAGTTGGATTTTCCCCACCAGACAGGCTACGACCAGTTCCGTCATAAAGTGTCTTAATTCCATCTTTTCGTCCTTTGGGCCATGTCAGTACCTGGTATCAGATAATGCCAAGTGCTTTGTATCTCATCAGTTCCGTCAATTCTTGTTCGATTATGCTATTTCGCATGTAACCACCACTCCCTATTTTCCTAACCCGTCTCTCGCTGAGCGAGTCAATCGTAATCTCCGTTCTGCTCTGATTGCTGTCCACCACGACGACCATTCCAAGTGGGATTCTAATTTGCATTGGCTCAATTTTGCTTTCAACACCGCCATGCATGAGAGCACGCAAGCTACCCCTTTTTTCATTAACGTTTTCCTTTATGGCTAATTCTCCGTTGTCCAATCTGTGGAAACTGCACATCTCCTTCCAGACAGTTTCACGCCCGAGGATATGAGGGCGAAATTCGACAAGGCTAGATTGAATATTAAGGTATCACCTGACCAACTTGCCAAGCGACACAATGCCGGTCGCAGGCCTGCTGATTTGGAAATAGGAGATGTTGTATACATCCGCACTTTCGAGCCCAAGGGCGACAGTAATCTAGTTTCAAGCAAGTTGACCCCTCGTTTTAAAGGCCCATGTTATGTAGAGGCATTCTTGACTGCTGTTACTCTTCTTGTTCGAAACCCTAAGGCCAACAAAATTTCTAGAGTGCATATGTCGCACATTAAGCGAAGTGGAGAGGTTTCTAATGAGGAAATGCTACCATAAATTTTGTAAACCGATCTTTGTATAATGTAGAGTATCCCTAACCTTCATTGAAGCCTTCAATCATCTGTTCCTTGTGGAATTTTGAATTGGATATGAAAACTCTACTAGGATACAGCTTGTAAATGTTGGGAAATTACCATTTTTATGGTAAATTGTAAAATTGAAACTAATTTTGATGTTTGCATAAAATATGCTAGCATGTAAGTTGGACTCGGTGGAAGATCTAACCCATGTAATCTTGAAAGGTACTTCTAGTCTGTAAAATGGTAAACTTGTTAATGAAATTTTGTAAGCACGGATCTAGGGCATAGTCAGAAATATTTTCTTCATTTAAATTCAACTTTGTTTCTCTTTTGTAAAATGTAGTAAGAAATTGTTATTTCTGTAAACCTTTTTTGAAATAAGATTAACTTCTGTTTTGTAAATGGCTGCCCACGCGTCGAATGATATCTGGCACATTGCTTCCACCTACTTCGTTTAAAGCGAACTACATTGGACTTATGAAAATTTACCTAACGTGTCTCGGACTATGAAAGCACTGCAGGTGCTGGTGTTCTGCGTTTCTGAAGACTTATGGACACAGTGATGCTGTTGACTAAGTGGTTTGCGAGGTGATCAATTATCCCATAACTGATAATCTGTCCCTGCACTCTTCCTAACCAAAACGATGCGGTTTCATCCATCAATTGGAGTTAACTGGTGAACATTATCTTCTGGAAACATGCTTGGTTAATCGACTAGTTAAGGAATACTGTCTATCCCTAGGGATATTCGTGAATGGTGTTCACGCTTAAGGGAGGGAGACTGTTAAGTGCAAGAGCCCGTCCCAACGTTTCAAACATGTATCTACCCCTGGATGGAATTCATGACATTTTGAATCGACCGCCTGGTGACTTGAATCCGTTTGTGAACACGAGATAGCAGCTGCTGTCGGACTTCGGGGGGGGGGGGGGTCTTCACGTGGTTCCTTCCTCACCAATAGAATGCGTTGGTTGTGCCTTATTAAACTCATCCTATTCCAGTCATGATTGATGGCAATTATATATTCTACGTCATAAACAAAAGAATATATATACTTCATGATACCGCCAAATTTGTTACTTAATTATGACATTGTTGATTGATGTGTCAAGCCTTGATTGGACGATGAATATTTACATGAATGCAGTTCGGTTTCTGACGCGGATTTTTCTCCGCCATCTGGTGGGATTCCTTGGTCTGTCATCAAGAAGCAAGAAGCCTGTTGGTGTGAGATAGTATCTCTCCGTCGCCCTGGGGGCGATGGCCACCAGGCAATACAAAATATAATATGTTAAAAGGAAACTAAGAAGATGCATGTGCTCCTAGGCATTTATGTCTTAATTTGCCGTGAAGATGACGTGTGGTTTGTTCATTTACTGGCTACAAGAAGGAAAGCCTCGTGGATGATCGAAGCAGCTTGGGTATACTTCCGCTGCAAAGTTCAGGCAGTTCATATTTTTATATATTTTTTAAATGTGTTAATTATTTTATTCTTACAGTGTCTCCTCTGAAAAGTTTAAGGTACGTCATTAAATTTTATTTATATTGTTATGTAGCTCCTATATTGGCCTTGCATGTATGCTGTGATGCCTGTTTGTTTCGCCTGGTAGGCCTAATTTATTTCTGTTTGAAATATGTTACTATTTATATATGTATTTATTTCGTTATCTTTTCTTCGTACCTTCTGGAGACACATTTCTGTTTATTTTTCGTTTTAATTTATTATTTATTTTCTTTTGTCAATCTTGGGATTGGCATAGTATTTAATTTATTCATGATCCGATGCTCTACCCCCAATGATTATAGATTTTAGGCGTAATTGTTTTCTACCTTTCTTTCTGTTCATTTTAAAAATTTAATTTTAATGCTGATTGTTTGCCGTAATTTCGATTTGACATGTGGTCGTTTGCTCTAGTGGCCATGTTTGTTGTTGTTTTGCCAAAATGCTTCCTGGTCTCGATGTCAGTCTCTTGGCGTCGAGCGGAAAACTAAAACGTGGTCTGGTGTTAACTTAATATGTTTTTTAATTTAACCTTGTCGGTTTAACCTTGTATTTTTGGTGAATGTTCCTGTGTTTTTTCTCCGTCATGCAAATTACTGATTTTGTTTCAGATCCAATTTTATTTCATTTATTTAATTTTAAATTTTTCGTTACATGTGGTGGCCTGGACCTCTGCATGTCGGATCGGTATTGCATTCCCTTGTAAATTATCAAGCCCGTTCTCATTTAATTATGCCTGTACTTTTATTTTAATATTTGGGCTTTAATATTTTAATTTTAATTTAATTCTTTTCTTTTGTTGGCTTTGCAAGCAAGCATGTTAAGCGGTCTCTTGCCTTCTTGGTAAATTATGCTGGTTGATGCATGTTCTCTTTTCTGGTGGATGTGTTTTTGATAAATTTTAACATTAAATGTTTATTTTAAATTATTTTAAGTAACTGTTGTGACTTTATTTCGTCGGCGGCAGTTCTGTCGGTTATTGGGGGTGTCTGTAGAATAACCTGTGCGTTGTCCCCTTCTCCATCTTCCTTCCACTCCTTTGGAGCTCTTCTGTTGGGACATGTCATCTGGAGGTGATTTTGCTGCGGAGGCGATGCGGACCTTTGAATAAAAGCTAAGTAGGCCCATCCACGCTGGCCGTCCACGGTGTCATTCTGGTAGCAGACCGCGCTCGAGTTCGCTTCCGTAACTATCCCCTCCTCTATACCCACAGGCTCGTTTTATGTACCCGTCTAGTGCTGATGGAGCGGTTGTTGGTGGGATCTTGTCATAGCAGTGCACTTGATGTTATGTAAAGCTAATCCTTGTCGTTTGTTTTATTTCATGTTTGCCTCTGAATATCCGTGTGTTGAGCTGTAAGTGACCTGTTTAGAAGCGATGCGTTTGCTCCTGTATTTTACCCTGGTTGTATGCAGTATTGGTACTGCAACTGTCAGTGTATGCTAAATGCAGTATATATGTTAGGTGAAATGCTAAATGGTGATAGCTATCCGGAGATTGTTCTTTAGAGAGATTATATGGGTGTAAACTATGGTTAAACTATAAAATTTTAGGCTAATTTACTTATCTGATTGTCTTCCGTACTACAGCTACTCGCAGTTTTTCGTGCTCACTGGATCTCTCTGTGCGGTCGACTGCGGTGGTTATCTTAACGACTGATTTTTCCCTGCCTACTCCCCCCTTTCCCTACGTGCTGTGGGAAGTGATAGCGATGTGTTTATGTGAGGTGTTGCCAACCTACATAAGATGTATGTTATTGAATGAGGTGGGTCTACAACTATTAAAGACCGTGGATTAGTCCTCGCCACGCGTGGAGCATAACCCATTCGAACTAAGCGTTGACGGTCTTATGAGGACGTCCCGGCACCTTTAATACTGCCGCGAATATGGGCCTTGGTTTATTGCAGAAAAAAAGTACATCGTACACTTGATCCAGATAAGATTTACCTATTAAAAACCCCCTAATTTCCGCCCTTTTTTATCTAGCTTGGCTGTGTCGCTAAATTGTGATTTGTTTCCGACAGGGTGTGTTTTTTAGTAGCGTGAAGAGGGGTGAGCTCTCCATGAACGTGTGTCTACTCGCCTTCCACTCTGCCCGATGTAATTAGCTTGACAATCGGTGTCTTGGCACGTTATAGAATATACCCCTGACCTTGAATACGGGTCACGTTTATTTAGATTACTATTTAGGAGGTGCCTAGCGGTCGTGTTTTTCGTCGTGAAAGCTATCTTTATGCCTTGCATTTTGAATAGGTTAGTGATTTTATATGTATTCGCATTCACATAGTTGAATCGCGCAAATTTTTTCTCATTACTGTCCGGTTTGGGAATCGATTTATCTTTATTTTTAGGTTTGGCTATAATTTGATTTATTTTGCTTGGCGAGAAGTTGTTTTCATTTGCTATTTGCATAATAGTTCTTATTTCCTTATTATAGTTTTCTTTTGATATGGGTATGTTTAAAGCTCTGTGCACCATTGAATTGAAACCCGCTAGTTTGTGCGTACTGGGGTGATTAGACTGAATGTCGATTGCATGCTAGGTTTGTGTTGCTTTCCGGAGTATGGAATATGAAAGGAAGTTGTCTTTACGTTGAATAGTTATATCGAGATAATTTATTTTCCGGTCTACTTCGGATTCCTTAGTGAATTTGATAGAGTGGTGAAGGCTATTAATAGATTGGAGAATTGTTTCTTCGCTTGTTAGTTCAGTATCGTAGATGCAAATTACATCATCTACGTATCTTTTCCATATTACTATTCCCTTTGTTGAAGTCTTTTCTAAGAACGCATTTTCTAGTGCATTGATGAAGATGTCAGCAATTAACCCACTTAGTGGCGATCCCATTGCTAGGCCTTCTCTCTGTGTGTATATTTTATTGTTGAATTGAAACACGTTTTGGTTGAGAACGACCCTCAGTAATCTCACAATTTCTTCAATTTCTTATACAGAATTGTTGGATTTTAAGTTGTTTTCGATAGTGTTGAATGCTTCAATAATCGGAATATTGGTGTACATGTTAGTTACGTCGAAGGATACTAGCCTGAAGCTAGGTTTCATTTGTAGGGTGTTCAATGCTGTTACTAGTTCTGTTGTGTTCTTTACAGAGTTGTTTTTGTCGTTGGAAAGACGGCATTTTAAGATTTTTAGTAACTCTTTGCTGATTTTGTAATTAGGGGCATTCCTACAAGTGACTATTGGTCTCATTGGGCATTCCTTTTTGTGTATTTTTGATTGTCCCCTCAATGACGGTATTTTCGGGTTCATGTTTATTAGTTTTGATTTTCGGCTTTGGTCAGTATATATTCTGTTTCTTTTAGCGCACTTTTTATTTGTTTTTGGAATTTGTTGGTGGGGTCTTTTGTTAATTCCTTGATTTCGTTGTTGTTTAGGAATTCGACTGTTTTTTCAAAGTATTCTGTTTTGTTCAAAATTACTGTAGTGTTTCCCTTATCTGCTTTTGTGATGATTAAGTCATGTTCTTTTATTTTTTGTTTCAACGACTTTATTTCTTTGAGTTGTTTGTTGTATTGAATGTTATTGCTATCGCCCTCTCGTTTGAGGATTTTTTTTGGCTTCGTTGGTGGCGAGATTTTTGGCGTTAATTTTTTTTAAATTGCAATTCTTAGCAAATCCCACATCGCATATACCGCATGGATATGTCTTCTGGTCGTATATTAGCAAGTCTCCATCCACGTTAGCACGTTGATTGCATCAAGTATTACTAGTAAGGTTCTTTCCCACAGGGTGCTTCTGACAAGTTCCTTCATGTGCTGTGCTAGTATATTTTCCTCCATTATTACCTAGGGTGCAAGTTATCCTTACAACAGGATCCAACGCAGCTGAACAAATCAGTCTGAAACAAGTGGTGCTAATATAGTGAATTGAAGTTTTAACAGGGAGATAAATAGATACGTTTACGTATAGTAAGGAAATTCAAAAAATTTTTGTAAATCTTAATTAAAGCAAGGGCATTTCGAAACCATTTCTGATATATTCGTAATAATAGTCTTTGATAAGAAGACAGAATAGCTGTATTTGTGAAGTATATTAAATATTTGGAACTCAGTAGATAATAACTATTTCTAATGACACTGTGCATCAATTTCTCTGTATACAATTTATTTTCATGCATATACGACTTTAACTAGAGATATATTTTATGTTACATTTGGGATATTAAAAACGAGTGTGGCTTCTCGCCACCATGGGTTACTTTGTGCGACTCCTAATGACTTTTTTGAGCGAATTTAACTTGACATATATTACTTGAATACGGTTTTTCGCTGCTATGGGTTAAAATTAGAATCGTCAAATATTCTCTACGAGCAAATTTTCCATGACATATACAACAAGAATGTGGCTTCTCACCACTATGGCTGAACAAATGTTTCTTCAAATTTCCATTCTTATTGTGGTGTTTGAAGCCATATTTTCAGTGTTGCCTTAGTAAACAAGTACTTTAGTGCTTTTCAGTCCGTCAACACGAATGTACCCAAAAGAGATGGGTTATGCCCTAATCCTGAAATAAATTACATGAGATTAATAAAACACTAGGATGACCAGTTTCGATCGTCAAGCGATCATCATCAGATCCTTTACACTTAGGCTATACAATCTATGTTTGAAATACAGTTGAAAATATTTACAATATGTACAATTATTTAGTTGCAGTATTGGTACTGCAACTGTCAGTGTATGCTAAATGCAGTATATATGTTAGGTGAAATGCTAAATGGTGATAGCTATCCGGAGATTGTACTTTAGAGAGATTATATGGGTGTAAACTATGGTTAAACTATAAAATTTTAGGCTAACTACTTATCTGATTGTCTTCCGTACTACAGCTACTCGCAGTTTTTCGTGCTCACTGGATCTCTCTGTGCGGTCGACTGCGGTGGTTATCTTAACGACTGATTTTTCCCTGCCTACTCCCCCCTTTCCCTACGTGCTGTGGGAAGTGATAGCGATGTGTTTATGTGAGGTGTTGCCAAACTACATAAGATGTATGTTATTGAATGAGGTGGGTCTACAACTATTAAAGACCGTGGATTAGTCCTCGCCACGCGTGGAGCATAACCCATTCGAACTAAGCGTTGACGGTCTTATGAGGACGTCCCGGCACCTTTAATACTGCCGCGAATAAGGGCCTTGGTTTATTGCAGAAGAAAAGTACATCGTACACTTGATCCAGATAAGATTTACCTATTAAAAACCCCCTAATTTCCGCCCTTTTTTATCTAGCTTGGCTGTGTCGCTAAATTGTGATTTGTTTCCGACAGGGTGTGTTTTTTAGTAGCGTGAAGAGGGGTGAGCTCTCCATGAACGTGTGTCTACTCGCCTTCCACTCTGCCCGATGTAATTAGCTTGACAATCGGTGTCTTGGCACGTTATAGAATATACCCCTGACCTTGAATACGGGTCACGTTTATTTAGATTACTATTTAGGAGGTGCCTAGCGGTCGTGTTTTTCGTCGTGAAAGCTATCTTTATGCCTTGCATTTTGAATAGGTTAGTGATTTTATATGTATTCGCATTCACATAGTTGAATCGCGCAAATTTTTTCTCATTACTGTCCGGTTTGGGAATCGATTTATCTTTATTTTTAGGTTTGGCTATAATTTGATTTATTTTGCTTGGCGAGAAGTTGTTTTCATTTGCTATTTGCATAATAGTTCTTATTTCCTTATTATAGTTGTCTTTTGATATGGGTATGTTTAAAGCTCTGTGCACCATTGAATTGAAACCCGCTAGTTTGTGCGTACTGGGGTGATTAGACTGAATGTCGATTGCATGCTAGGTTTGTGTTGCTTTCCGGAGTATGGAATATGAAAGGAAGTTGTCTTTACGTTGAATAGTTATATCGAGATAATTTATTTTCCGGTCTACTTCGCATTCCTTAGTGAATTTGATAGAGTGGTGAAGGCTATTAATAGATTGGAGAATTGTTTCTTCGCTTGTTAGTTCAGTATCGTAGATGCAAATTACATCATCTACGTATCTTTTCCATATTACTATTCCCTTTGTTGAAGTCTTTTCTAAGAACGCATTTTCTAGTGCATTGATGAAGATGTCAGCAATTAACCCACTTAGTGGCGATCCCATTGCTAGGCCTTCTCTCTGTGTGTATATTTTATTGTTGAATTGAAACACGTTTTGGTTGAGAACGACCCTCAGTAATCTCACAATTTCTTCAATTTCTTATACAGAATTGTTGGATTTTAAGTTGTTTTCGATAGTGTTGAATGCTTCAATAATCGGAATATTGGTGTACATGTTAGTTACGTCGAAGGATACTAGCCTGAAGCTAGGTTTCATTTGTAGGGTGTTCAATGCTGTTACTAGTTCTGTTGTGTTCTTTACAGAGTTGTTTTTGTCGTTGGAAAGACGGCATTTTAAGATTTTTAGTAACTCTTTGCTGATTTTGTAATTAGGGGCATTCCTACAAGTGACTATTGGTCTCATTGGGCATTCCTTTTTGTGTATTTTTGATTGTCCCCTCAATGACGGTATTTTCGGGTTCATGTTTATTAGTTTTGATTTTCGGCTTTGGTCAGTATATATTCTGTTTCTTTTAGCGCACTTTTTATTTGTTTTTGGAATTTGTTGGTGGGGTCTTTTGTTAATTCCTTGATTTCGTTGTTGTTTAGGAATTCGACTGTTTTTTCAAAGTATTCTGTTTTGTTCAAAATTACTGTAGTGTTTCCCTTATCTGCTTTTGTGATGATTAAGTCATGTTCTTTTATTTTTTGTTTCAACGACTTTATTTCTTTGAGTTGTTTGTTGTATTGAATGTTATTGCTATCGCCCTCTCGTTTGAGGATTTTTTTTGGCTTCGTTGGTGGCGAGATTTTTGGCGTTTATTTTTTTTAAATTGCAATTCTTAGCAAATCCCACATCGCATATACCGCATGGATATGTCTTCTGGTCGTATATTAGCAAGTCTCCATCCACGTTAGCACGTTGATTGCATCAAGTATTACTAGTAAGGTTCTTTCCCACAGGGTGCTTCTGACAAGTTCCTTCATGTGCTGTGCTAGTATATTTTCCTCCATTATTACCTAGGGTGCAAGTTATCCTTACAACAGGATCCAACGCAGCTGAACAAATCAGTCTGAAACAAGTGGTGCTAATATAGTGAATTGAAGTTTTAACAGGGAGATAAATAGATACGTTTACGTATAGTAAGGAAATTCAAAAAAATTTTGTAAATCTTAATTAAAGCAAGGGCATTTCGAAACCATTTCTGATATATTCGTAATAATAGTCTTTGATAAGAAGACAGAATAGCTGTATTTGTGAAGTATATTAAATATTTGGAACTCAGTAGATAATAACTATTTCTAATGACACTGTGCATCAATTTCTCTGTATACAATTTATTTTCATGCATATACGACTTTAACTAGAGATATATTTTATGTTACATTTGGGATATTAAAAACGAGTGTGGCTTCTCGCCACCATGGGTTACTTTGTGCGACTCCTAATGACTTTTTTGAGCGAATTTAACTTGACATATATTACATGAGTACGGTTTTCGCCGCTATGGGTTAACATGTGAATCGTCAAATATTCTCTACGAGCAAATTTGCCATGACATATACAACAAGAATGTAGCTTCTCACCACTATGGCTGATGAAATGTTTCTTCAAATTTCCATTCTTATTGTGGTGTTTGAAGCCATATTTTCAGTGTTGCCTTAGTAAACAAGTAGTTTAGTGCTTTTCATTCGGTCAACACGAATGTACCCAAAAGAGATGGGTTATGCCCTTACCCTGAAATAAATTACATGAGATTAATAAAACACTACGATGACCAGTTTCGATCGTCAAGCGCTCATCATCAGATCCATTACACTTAGGCTATAAAATCTATGTTTGAAATTCAGTTGAATATATTTACAATATGTACAATTATATAGTTGCTGTATTGGTACTGCAACTGTCAGTGTATGCTTAATGTAGTATATATGTTAAATGAAATGCTAAATGGTGATAGCTATCCGGAGATTGTACTTTAGAGAGATTATATGGGTGTAAACTATGGTTAAACTATAAAATTTTAGGCTAACTACTTATCTGATTGTCTTCCGTACTACAGATACTCGCAGTTTTTCGTGCTCACTGGATCTCACTGTGCGGTCGACTGCGGTGGTTATCTTAACGACTGGTTTTTCCCTGCCTACTCCCCCCTGACCCTACGTGCTGTGGGGAGTGTTAGCGATGTGTTTATGTGAGGTGTTGCCAACCTACATAAGATGTATGATATTGAATGAGGTGGGTCTACAACTATTAAAGACCGTGGATTAGTCCTCGCAACGCGTGGAGCATAACCCATTCGAACTAAGCGTTGACGGTCTTATGAGGACGTCCCGGCACCTTTAATACTGCCGCGAATATGGGCCTTATTTTATTGCAGAAGAAAAGTACATCGTACACGTGATCCAGATAACATTTACCTATTAAAAACCCTCTAATTTCCCCCCTTTTTATCTAGCTTGGCCGTGTCGCTAAATTGTGTTTTGTTTCCAACAGGGTGTGTTTTTTAGTAGCGTGAAGTGGGGTGAGCCCTCCATGAACCTGTGTTCATTTAGATTGTTGGGAGTGTTTCGTTTGGCTAGGTGTATCTCGATTGCTTCCTTTATGTCAAGAGCTCTGCCTTTCGATTCGTGATGGATTATTTTAAGGTCCGACTCCATGTTGGTAAAGCTGTGCCCTGCGTCACACATATGTTCGCACACGGCTGAATGTGTTCCGTATCTTATCGCATTCCTATGTTCATTATAACGTGTGTCTACTCGCCTTCCACTCTGCCCGATGTAATTAGCTTGACAATCGGTGTCTTGGCACGTTATAGAATATACCCCTGACCTTGAATACGGGTCACGTTTATTTAGATTATTATTTAGGAGGTGCCTAGCGGTTGTGTTTTTCGTCGTGAAAGCTATCTTTATGCCTTGCTTCTTGAATAGGTAAGTGATTATATATGTATTCGCATTCACATAGTTGAAACGCGAAAAATTTTTCTCATTACTGTCCGGTTTGGGAATCGATTTATCTTTATTTTTATGTTTGGCTATAATTTGATTTATTTTGCTTGGCGAGAAGTTGTTTTCCTTTGCTATTTGCATAATAGTTCTTATTTCCTTATTATAGTTGTCTTTTGATATGGGTATGTTTAAAGCTCTGTGCACCATTGAATTGAAACCCGCTAGTTTGTGCGTACTGGGGTGATTAGACTGATTGTCGATTGCATGCGAGGTTTGTGTTGCATTCCGGAATATGGAATATGAAAGGTCGTTGTCTTTACGTTGAATAGTTATATCGAGATTAATTTATTTTCCGGTCTACTTCGGATTCCTTAGTGAATTTGATAGAGTGGTGAAGGCTATTAATGGATTGGAGAATTGTTTCTTCGCTTGTTAGTTCAGTATCGTAGATGCAAATTACTTCATCTACGTATCTTTTCCATATTGCTATTCCCTTTGTTGAAGTCTTTTCTAAGAACGCATTTTCTAGTGCATTGATGAAGATGTCAGCGATTAACCCACTTAGTGGCGATCCCATTGCTAGGCCTTCTCTCTGTGTGTATATTTTATTGTCGAATTGAAACACGTTTTGGGTGAGAACGACCCTCAGTAATCTCACAATCTTTTCAAATTCTTTTACCGAATTGTTGGATTTTAAGTTGTTTTCTATAGTGTTGATTGCATCAATAATCGGAATATTGGTGTACATGTTAATTACGTCGAAGGATACTAGCCTGAAGCTAGGTTTCATTTGTAGGGTGTTCAATGCTGTTACTAGTTCTGTTGTGTTCTTTACAGAGTGGTTTTTGTCCTGGAAAGACCGCATTTTAATATTTTCAGTAACTCTTTGCTGATTTTGTAATTAGGGGCATTCCTACAATTGACTATTGGTCTCATTGGGCATTCCTTTTTGTGCATTTTTGATTGTCCCCTCAATGACGGTATTTTCGGGTTCATGTTTATTAGTTTTGATTTTTCGGCTTTGGTCAGTATGTATTCTGTTTTTTAGCGCACTTTTTATTTGTTTTTGGAATTTGTTGGTGGGGTCTCTTGTTAATTCCTTGATTTCGTTGTTGTTTAGGAATTCGACTGTTTTTTCAAAGTATTCTGTTTTGTTCAAAATAACTGTAGTGTTTCCCTTATCTGCTTTTGTGATGTTTAAATCATGTTCTTTTATTTTTTGTTCAACGACTTTATTACTTTGAGTTGTTTGTTGTATTGAATGTTATTGCTATCGCCCTCTTGTTTGAAGATTTTTTTGGCTTCGTTGGTGGCGAGATTTTTGGCGTTTTTTTTTTTAAATTGCCATTCTTAGCAAATCCCGCATCGCATATACCGCATTGATATGGCTTCTGGTCGTATATTAGCAAGTCTCCATCCACGTTAGAACGTTGATTACATCAAGTATTACTAGTAAGGTTCCTTCCCACAGGGTGCTTCTGACAAGTTCCTTCATGTGCTGTGCTAGTATATTTTCCTCCATTATTACCTAGGGTGCAAGTTATCCTTACAACAGGATCCAACGCAGCTGAACAAATCAGTCTGAAACAAGTGGTGCTAATATAGTGAATTGAAGTTTTAACAGGGAGATAAATAGATACGTTTACGTATAGTAAGGAAATTCAAAAAAATTTTGTAAATCTTAATTAAAGCAAGGGCATTTCGAAACCATTTCTGATATATTCGTAATAATAGTCTTTGATAAGAAGACAGAATAGCTGTATTTGTGAAGTATATTAAATATTTGGAACTCAGTAGATAATAACTATTTCTAATGACACTGTGCATCAATTTCTCTGTATACAATTTATTTTCATGCATATACGACTTTAACTAGAGATATATTTTATGTTACATTTGGGATATTAAAAACGAGTGTGGCTTCTCGCCACCATGGGTTACTTTGTGCGACTCCTAATGACTTTTTTGAGCGAATTTAACTTGACATATATTACATGAGTACGGTTTTCGCCGCTATGGGTTAACATGTGAATCGTCAAATATTCTCTACGAGCAAATTTGCCATGACATATACAACAAGAATGTAGCTTCTCACCACTATGGCTGATGAAATGTTTCTTCAAATTTCCATTCTTATTGTGGTGTTTGAAGCCATATTTTCAGTGTTGCCTTAGTAAACAAGTAGTTTAGTGCTTTTCATTCGGTCAACACGAATGTACCCAAAAGAGATGGGTTACGCCCTTACCCTGAAATAAATTACATGAGATTAATAAAACACTACGATGACCAGTTTCGATCGTCAAGCGCTCATCATCAGATCCATTACACTTAGGCTATAAAATCTATGTTTGAAATTCAGTTGAATATATTTACAATATGTACAATTATATAGTTGCTGTATTGGTACTGCAACTGTCAGTGTATGCTTAATGTAGTATATATGTTAAATGAAATGCTAAATGGTGATAGCTATCCGGAGATTGTACTTTAGAGAGATTATATGGGTGTAAACTATGGTTAAACTATAAAATTTTAGGCTAACTACTTATCTGATTGTCTTCCGTACTACAGATACTCGCAGTTTTTCGTGCTCACTGGATCTCACTGTGCGGTCGACTGCGGTGGTTATCTTAACGACTGGTTTTTCCCTGCCTACTCCCCCCTGACCCTACGTGCTGTGGGGAGTGTTAGCGATGTGTTTATGTGAGGTGTTGCCAACCTACATAAGATGTATGATATTGAATGAGGTGGGTCTACAACTATTAAAGACCGTGGATTAGTCCTCGCAACGCGTGGAGCATAACCCATTCGAACTAAGCGTTGACGGTCTTATGAGGACGTCCCGGCACCTTTAATACTGCCGCGAATATGGGCCTTATTTTATTGCAGAAGAAAAGTACATCGTACACGTGATCCAGATAACATTTACCTATTAAAAACCCTCTAATTTCCCCCCTTTTTATCTAGCTTGGCCGTGTCGCTAAATTGTGTTTTGTTTCCAACAGGGTGTGTTTTTTAGTAGCGTGAAGTGGGGTGAGCCCTCCATGAACCTGTGTTCATTTAGATTGTTGGGAGTGTTTCGTTTGGCTAGGTGTATCTCGATTGCTTCCTTTATGTCAAGAGCTCTGCCTTTCGATTCGTGATGGATTATTTTAAGGTCCGACTCCATGTTGGTAAAGCTGTGCCCTGCGTCACACATATGTTCGCACACGGCTGAATGTGTTCCGTATCTTATCGCATTCCTATGTTCATTATAACGTGTGTCTACTCGCCTTCCACTCTGCCCGATGTAATTAGCTTGACAATCGGTGTCTTGGCACGTTATAGAATATACCCCTGACCTTGAATACGGGTCACGTTTATTTAGATTATTATTTAGGAGGTGCCTAGCGGTTGTGTTTTTCGTCGTGAAAGCTATCTTTATGCCTTGCTTCTTGAATAGGTAAGTGATTATATATGTATTCGCATTCACATAGTTGAAACGCGAAAAAATTTTCTCATTACTGTCCGGTTTGGGAATCGATTTATCTTTATTTTTATGTTTGGCTATAATTTGATTTATTTTGCTTGGCGAGAAGTTGTTTTCCTTTGCTATTTGCATAATAGTTCTTATTTCCTTATTATAGTTGTCTTTTGATATGGGTATGTTTAAAGCTCTGTGCACCATTGAATTGAAACCCGCTAGTTTGTGCGTACTGGGGTGATTAGACTGATTGTCGATTGCATGCGAGGTTTGTGTTGCATTCCGGAATATGGAATATGAAAGGTCGTTGTCTTTACGTTGAATAGTTATATCGAGATTAATTTATTTTCCGGTCTACTTCGGATTCCTTAGTGAATTTGATAGAGTGGTGAAGGCTATTAATGGATTGGAGAATTGTTTCTTCGCTTGTTAGTTCAGTATCGTAGATGCAAATTACTTCATCTACGTATCTTTTCCATATTGCTATTCCCTTTGTTGAAGTCTTTTCTAAGAACGCATTTTCTAGTGCATTGATGAAGATGTCAGCGATTAACCCACTTAGTGGCGATCCCATTGCTAGGCCTTCTCTCTGTGTGTATATTTTATTGTCGAATTGAAACACGTTTTGGGTGAGAACGACCCTCAGTAATCTCACAATCTTTTCAAATTCTTTTACCGAATTGTTGGATTTTAAGTTGTTTTCTATAGTGTTGATTGCATCAATAATCGGAATATTGGTGTACATGTTAATTACGTCGAAGGATACTAGCCTGAAGCTAGGTTTCATTTGTAGGGTGTTCAATGCTGTTACTAGTTCTGTTGTGTTCTTTACAGAGTGGTTTTTGTCCTGGAAAGACCGCATTTTAATATTTTCAGTAACTCTTTGCTGATTTTGTAATTAGGGGCATTCCTACAATTGACTATTGGTCTCATTGGGCATTCCTTTTTGTGCATTTTTGATTGTCCCCTCAATGACGGTATTTTCGGGTTCATGTTTATTAGTTTTGATTTTTCGGCTTTGGTCAGTATGTATTCTGTTTTTTAGCGCACTTTTTATTTGTTTTTGGAATTTGTTGGTGGGGTCTCTTGTTAATTCCTTGATTTCGTTGTTGTTTAGGAATTCGACTGTTTTTTCAAAGTATTCTGTTTTGTTCAAAATAACTGTAGTGTTTCCCTTATCTGCTTTTGTGATGTTTAAATCATGTTCTTTTATTTTTTGTTCAACGACTTTATTACTTTGAGTTGTTTGTTGTATTGAATGTTATTGCTATCGCCCTCTTGTTTGAAGATTTTTTTGGCTTCGTTGGTGGCGAGATTTTTGGCGTTTTTTTTTTTAAATTGCCATTCTTAGCAAATCCCGCATCGCATATACCGCATTGATATGGCTTCTGGTCGTATATTAGCAAGTCTCCATCCACGTTAGAACGTTGATTACATCAAGTATTACTAGTAAGGTTCTTTCCCTCATCGTGCATCTGACAAGTTCCTTCATGTGCTGTGCTAGTATATTTTCCTCCATTATTACTGTTACGTGCAAGAGCCCGTCCCAACATTTCAAACATGTATCTACCCATGGATGGAATTCATGACATTTTGAATCGACCGCCTGGTGACTTGATTCCGTTTGTGAACACGAGATAGCAGCTGTTGTCGGACTTCGGGGGGGTCTTCATGTGGTTCCTTCTTCTCCAATAGAATGCGTTGGTTGTGCCTTATTAAACTCATCCTATTCCAGTCATGATTGATGGCTATTATATTCTACGTCATAAACAAAAGAATATATATTCTTCATGATACCGCCAAATTTGTTACTTAATTATGACATTGTTGATTGATGTGTCAAGCCTTGATTGGACGATGAATATTTACATGAATGCAGTTCGGTTTCTGACGCGGATTTTTCTCCGCCATCTGGTGGGATTCCTTGGTCTGTCATCAAGAAGCAAGAAGCCTGTTGGTGTGAGATAGTATCTCTCCGTCGCCCTGGGGGCGATGGCCACCAGGCTATACAAAATATAATATGTTAAAAGGAAACTAAGAAGATGCATTTGCTCCTAGGCATTTATGTCTTAATTTGCCGTAAAGATGACGTGTGGTTTGTTCATTTACTGGCTACTAGAAGGAAAGCCTCGTGGATGATCGAAGCAGCTTGGGTATACTTCCGCTGCAATGTTCAGGCAGTTCATATTTTTATATATTTTTTAAATGTGTTAATTATTTTATTCTTACTGTGTCTCCTCTGAAAAGTTTAAGGTACGTCATTAAATTTTATTTATATTGTTATGTAGCTCCTATATTGGCCTTGCATGTATGCTGTGATGCCTGTTTGTTTTGCGTGGTAGGCCTAATTTATTTCTGTTTGAAATATGTTACTATTTATATATGTATTTATTTCGTTATCTTTTCTTCGTACCTTCTGGAGACACATACTGTTTATTTTTCGTTTTAATTTATTATCGTTTGCTCTAGTGGCCATGTTTGTTGTTGTTTTGCCGAAATGCATCCTGGTCTCGATGTCAGTCTCCTGGCGTCGAGCGGTAAACTCAAACGTGTTCTGGTGTTAACTTAATATGTTTTTTTTATTTAACCTTGTCGGTTTAACCTTGTGTTTTTGGTGAATGTTCCTGTGTTTTTTTCTCCGTCATGCAAATTACTGATTTTGTTTCAGATCCAATTTTATTTAATTTATTTAATTTTAAATTTTTCGTTACATGTGGTGGCCTGGACCTCTGCATGTCGGATCGGTATTGCATTCCCTTGTAAATTATCAAGCCCGTTCTCATTTAATTATGCCTGTACTTTTATTTTAATATTTGGGCTTTAATATTTTAATTTTAATTTAAATCTTTTCTTTTGTTGGCTTTGCAAGCAAGCATGTTAAGCGGTCTCTTGCCTTCTTGGTAAGTTATGCTAGTTGATGCATGTTATCTTTTCTGGTGGAGGTGTTTTTGATAAATTTTAACATTAAATGTTTATTTTAAATTATTTTAAGTAACTGTTGTGACTTTATTTCGTCGGCGGCAGTTCTGTCGGTTATTGGGGGTGTCTGTAGAATAACCTGTGCGTTTTCCCCTTCTCCATCTTCCTTCCACTCCTTTGGAGCTCTTCTGTTGGGACATGTCATCTGGAGGTGATTTTGCTGCGGAGGCGATGCGGTCCATTGAATAAAAGGTAAGTAGGCCCATCCACGCCGGCCGTCCACGGTGTCAATTACCTAGGGTGCAAGTTTTCCTTACAACAGGATCCAACGCAGCTGAACAAATCAGTCTGAAACAAGTGGTGCTAATATAGTGAATTGAAGTTTTAACAGGGAGATAAATAGATACGTTTACGTATAGTAAGGAAATTCCAAAAATTTTTGTAAATCTTAATTAAAGCAAGGGCATTTCGAAACCTTATTTGATATATTCGTAGTAATGGTCTTTGATAAAAAGACAGAAGAGTTGTATTTGTGAAGTATATTAAATATTTGGAACTCAGTAGATAATAACTACTTCTCATGACACTCTGCATCAATTTCTCTGCATACAATTTATTTTCATGCATATATGACTTAACTTCGATATATTTTATGTTATATTTGGGATATTAAAAACGAATGTGGCCTCTCGCCACCGTGGGTTACTATGTGCGACTCCAAATGACTTTTTTGAGCGAATTTAACTTGACATCTATTCCATGAATACGGTTTCTTGCCGCTATGGGTTATCATGTGAATCGTCAATTATTCTCTACGAGCAAATTTGTCATGACATATACCACAAGAATGTGGCTACTCACCACTATGGCTGAACATATGTCTCTTCAATTTTCCATTCTTAGTAAATTTAGCATTACATATATTACATGAAACTGGCTTCTCTCCGGTATGAGTTAACATGTGATTTTTCAAAGTGCTGTCTGAGAATTTTTTTTTTGACATATGCTATATGAGTTAGGCTTTTCTCCAGTATGGATTCTCATGTGTTTCATCAAACTTTCCTTCATTCCAAATTTGGCTTCGCATATATTACAATTGTAAGGCTCGTCGCATCTATGGCTCAACATATGTTTCTTTAAATTCCAATTCTTAGCAAATCCCGCATCGCATATACCGCATGGATATCGCTTCTGGTCGTATATTAGCAAATTTCCATCCACGTTAGCACCTTCATTACTGTATGTATTACTAGTAAGGTTCTTTTCCACAGGGTGCTTCTGTCAAGTTCCTTCATGTGCTGTGCTAGTATATTTTCGACCATTATTACCTAGGGTGCAAGTTTTCCTTACAACAGGATCCAACGCATCTGAACAAATCAGTCCGAAAAAAGTGGTGCTAATATAGTGAATTGAAGTTTTAACGGGGAGATAAATAGATATGTTTTCGTATAGTAAGGAAATTCAAAGCAATTTTTGTAAATCTTAATTAAAGCAAGGGCATTTCGAAACCTTATTTGATATATTCGTAGTAATAGTCTTTGATAAGAAGACAGAATAGTTGTATTTGTGAAGTACATTAAATATTTGGAACTCGGTAGATAATAACTACTTCTAATGACACTATGCATCAATTTCTCTGTATGCAATTTATTTTCATGCATATATGAACTTAACTGGAGATATATTTTATGTAATATTTGGGATATTAAAAACGAGTGTGGTCTCTCGCCCCCAGGGGTTACTATGTGCGACTCCAAATGACTTTTTTGAGCGAATTTAACTTGACATATATTACTTGAATACGGTTTTTCGCCGCTATGGGTTAAAATTAGAATCGTCAAATATTCTCTACGAGCAAATTTTCCATGACATATACAACAAGAATGTGGCCTCTCACCACTATGGCTGAACAAATGTTTCTTCAAATTTCCATTCTTATTGTGGTGTTTGAAGCCATATTTTCAGTGTTGCCTTAGTAAACAAGTACTTTAGTGCTTTTCAGTCCGTCAACACGAATGTACCCAAAAGAGATGGGTTATGCCCTAATCCTGAAATAAATTACATGAGATTAATAAAACACTAGGATGACCAGTTTCAATCGTCAAGCGATCATCATCAGATCCATTACACTTAGGCTATACAATCTATGTTTGAAATACAGTTGAAAATATTTACAATATGTACAATTATTTAGTTGCAGTATTGGTTCTGCAACTGTCAGTGTATGCTAAATGCAGTATATATGTTAGGTGAAATGCTAAATGGTGATAGCTATCCGGAGATTGTACTTTAGAGAGATTATATGGGTGTAAACTATGGTTAAACTATAAAATTTTAGGCTAACTACTTATCTGATTGTCTTCCGTACTACAGCTACTCGCAGTTTTTCGTGCTCACTGGATCTCTCTGTGCGGTCGACTGCGGTGGTTATCTTAACGACTGATTTTTCCCTGCCTACTCCCCCCTTTCCCTACGTGCTGTGGGAAGTGATAGCGATGTGTTTATGTGAGGTGTTGCCAACCTACATAAGATGTATGTTATTGAATGAGGTGGGTCTACAACTATTAAAGACCGTGGATTAGACCTCGCCACGCGTGGAGCATAACCCATTCGAACTAAGCGTTGACGGTCTTATGAGGACGTCCCGGCACCTTTAATACTGCCGCGAATATGGGCCTTGGTTTATTGCAGAAGAAAAGTACATCGTACACCTGATCCAGATAAGATTTACCTATTAAAAACCCCCTAATTTCCGCCCTTTTTTATCTAGCTTGGCTGTGTCGCTAAATTGTGATTTGTTTCCGACAGGGTGTGTTTTTTAGTAGCGTGAAGAGGGGTGAGCTCTCCATGAACGTGTGTCTACTCGCCTTCCACTCTGCCCGATGTAATTAGCTTGACAATCGGTGTCTTGGCACGTTATAGAATATACCCCTGACCTTGAATACGGGTCACGTTTATTTAGATTACTATTTAGGAGGTGCCTAGCGGTCGTGTTTTTCGTCGTGAAAGCAATCTTTATGCCTTGCATTTTGAATAGGTTAGTGATTTTATATGTATTCGCATTCACATAGTTGAATCGCGCAAATTTTTTCTCATTACTGTCCGGTTTGGGAATCGATTTATCTTTATTTTTAGGTTTGGCTATAATTTGATTTATTTTGCTTGGCGAGAAGTTGTTTTAATTTGCTATTTGCATAATAGTTCTTATTTCCTTATTATAGTTGTCTTTTGATATGGGTATGTTTAAAGCTCTGTGCACCATTGAATTGAAACCCGCTAGTTTGTGCGTACTGGGGTGATTAGACTGAATGTCGAATGCATGCTAGGTTTGTGTTGCTTTCCGGAGTATGGAATATGAAAGGAAGTTGTCTTTACGTTGAATAGTTATATCGAGATAATTTATTTTCCGGTCTACTTCGGATTCCTTAGTGAATTTGATAGAGTGGTGAAGGCTATTAATAGATTGGAGAATTGTTTCTTCGCTTGTTAGTTCAGTATCGTAGATGCAAATTACATCATCTACGTATCTTTTCCATATTACTATTCCCTTTGTTGAAGTCTTTTCTAAGAACGCATTTTCTAGTGCATTGATGAAGATGTCAGCAATTAACCCACTTAGTGGCGATCCCATTGCTAGGCCTTCTCTCTGTGTGTATATTTTATTGTTGAATTGAAACACGTTTTGGTTGAGAACGACCCTCAGTAATCTCACAATTTCTTCAATTTCTTATACAGAATTGTTGGATTTTAAGTTGTTTTCGATAGTGTTGAATGCTTCAATAATCGGAATATTGGTGTACATGTTAGTTACGTCGAAGGATACTAGCCTGAAGCTAGGTTTCATTTGTAGGGTGTTCAATGCTGTAACTAGTTCTGTTGTGTTCTTTACAGAGTTGTTTTTGTCGTTGGAAAGACGGCATTTTAAGATTTTTAGTAACTCTTTGCTGATTTTGTAATTAGGGGCATTCCTACAAGTGACTATTGGTCTCATTGGGCATTCCTTTTTGTATATTTTTGATTGTCCCCTCAATGACGGTATTTTCGGGTTCATGTTTATTAGTTTTGATTTTCGGCTTTGGTCAGTATATATACTGTTTCTTTTAGCGCACTTTTTATTTGTTTTTGGAATTTGTTGGTGGGGTCTTTTGTTAATTCCTTGATTTCGTTGTTGTTTAGGAATTCGACTGTTTTTTCAAAGTATTCTGTTTTGTTCAAAATTACTGTAGTGTTTCCCTTATCTGCTTTTGTGATGATTAAGTCATGTTCTTTTATTTTTTGTTTCTACGACTTTATTTCTTTGAGTTGTTTGTTGTATTGAATGTTATTGCTATCGCCCTCTCGTTTGAGGATTTTTTTTGGCTTCGTTGGTGGCGAGATTTTTGGCGTTTATTTTTTTTTAATTTCAATTCTTAGCAAATCCCACATCGCATATACCGCATGGATATGTCTTCTGGTCGTATATTAGCAAGTCTCCATCCACGTTAGCACGTTGATTGCAACAAGTATTACTGGTAAGGTTCTTTTCCACAGGGTGCTTCTGACAAGTTCCTTCATGTGCTGTGCTAGTATATTTTCCTCCATTATTACCTAGGGTGCAAGTTATCCTTACAACAGGATCCAACGCAGCTGAACAAATCAGTCTGAAACAAGTGGTGCTAATATAGTGAATTGAAGTTTTAACAGGGAGATAAATAGATACCTTTACGTATAGTAAGGAAATTCAAAAAAAATTTGTAAATCTTAATTAAAGCAAGGGCATTTCGAAACCATTTCTGAAATATTCGTAATAATAGTCTTTGATAAGAAGACAGAATAGCTGTATTTGTGAAGTATATTAAATATTTGGAACTCAGTAGATAATAACTATTTCTAATGACACTGTGCATCAATTTCTCTGTATACAATTTATTTTTATGCATACATGAGTATAGGTTGACATATATTTTATGTAATATTTGGGTTATTAAAAACGAGTGTGGCCTCTCGCCACCAT
Source organism: Meconema thalassinum (assembly GCA_946902985.2). NCBI lineage: Eukaryota > Metazoa > Arthropoda > Insecta > Orthoptera > Tettigoniidae > Meconema > Meconema thalassinum. The sequence continues at coordinate 255,425,483 of OX336388.2, read as the reverse complement.
GGGTTACTATGTGCGACTCCAAGTGACCTTTTTGAGCGAATTAAACTTGACATATATTACATGAATACGGTGTCTCGCCGCTATGGGTTAACATGTGAATCTTCAAATATTCTCTACGAGCAAATTTGCCATGACATATACCACAAGGATGTGGCTTCTCACCAGTATGGCTGAACATATGTCTCTTCAAATTTCGATTCTTAGTAAATGTAGTATTACATATATTACATGAATATCGCTTCTCTCCTGTATGAGTAACCATGTGATTTTTCAAATGTGCTGTCTAAGACAATTCTGTTTGACATATGCTACATGAGTAATGCATTTCTCCAGTATGGATACTCGTTTGTTTCTTCAAACTTTACTTCATACCAAATTTGGCTTCGCATATATTACATAGGTAAGGCTCGTCGCCTCTATGGCTCAACATATGTTTCTTTAAATTCCAATTCTTATCAAATCCCGCATCGCATATACCGCATGGATATGGCTTCTGGTCGTATATTAGCAAGTCTCCTTTCACGTTAGCACGTTGATTACTGCATGTATTTCTAGTAAGGTTCTTTTCCACAGGGTGCTTCTGACAAGTTCCTTCATGTGCTGTGCAAGTATATTTTCCTCTATTATTACCTAGGGTGCATGTTTTCCCTACAACAGGATCCAGCGCATCTGAACAAATCAGTCTGACACAAGTGGTGCTAATATAGTAAATTGAAGTTTTAACAGGGAAATAAATATATACGTTTACGTATAGTAAGAAAATTCAAAACATATTATAAATCTTAATTAAAGCAAGGGCATTTCGAAACCTTATTTGATATATTCGTAGTAATAGAAGACAGAATAGTTGTATTTGTGAAGTAAATTAAATATTTGGAACTCAGTAGGTAATAATTATTTCTAATGACACTGTGCATCAATTTCTCTGTATACAATTTATTTTCATGCATATATGAGTTTAAGTTGAGATATATTTTATGTTATATTTGGGATATTAAAAACGAGTGTGGTCTCTCGCCACCATGGGTTATAATGTGCTACTCCAAGTGACTATTTGAGCGAATATAACTTGACATACATTACATGAGTACGAATTCTCGCCGCTATGGGTTACCATGTGAATCTTCAAATATTCTCTACTAGCAAATTTGCCATGACATATACCGCAAGAATATGGCTTCTCACCACTATGGCTGAACATATATTTCTTCAATTTTCCATTCTTAGTATATTTAATATTACATATATTACATGAAACTGGTTTCTCACCGGTATGAGTTAACATGTGATTTTTCAAATGTGCTGTCTGAGAACATTTTGTTTGACATATGCTACATGAGTAAGGCTCATCTCCAGTATGGATCTTCATGTGTTTCTTCAAACGATCCTTCATACCAAATTTGGCTTCGCAAATATTACATTTGTAAGGCTCGTCGCATCTATGGCTCAACATATGTTTCTTTAAATTCCAATTCTTAGCAAATCCCGCATCGCCATATACCGCATGGATGTGGCTTCTGGCCGTATATTAGCAAGTCTCCTTCCACGTTAGCACGTTGATTACATCGAGTATTACTAGTAAGGTTCTTTCCCAAAGTGTGCTTCTGACAAGTTCCTTCATGTGCTGTGCTAGTATATTTTCCTCCTTTATTACCTATGGTGCAAGTTTTCCTTACAACAGGATCCAACACATCTGATCGAATCAGTCTGAAACAACTGGTGCTAATATAGTGAATTGAAGTTTTAACAGGGAGATAAATAGATACGTTTACGTATAGTAAGGAAATTCAAAATATTTTTGTAAATCTTAATTAAAGCAATTTCGCTGCATACAATTTATTTTCATGCATATATGACTTTAACTTGAGATATATTTTATGTTATATTTGGGATATTAAAAACGAGTGTGGCCTCTCGCCACCATGGGTTACTATGTGCGACTCCAAATGACTTTTTTGAGCGAATTTAACTTGGCATATATTATATGAATACGGTCTATCGCCGCTATGGGTTAACATGTGAATCTTCAAATATTCTCTACGAGCATATTTGCCAGGACATATACCACAAGAATGTGGCTTCTCACCACTATGGCTGAACATATGTCTCTTCAAATTTCCATTCTTAGTATTATTTATTTATCGTTTGGCAATACGATATTTCAGAGAAAGTTACAAAGAAAATCACTTAAAAATCTACAGTACATTATTTTTACTATTTACACTATTTACAGTCTCAGGTCTAATGAGTCTATCCATTGGACCACGTCAGTTGTCGCCAACAGGAAGTCGATCCAGTCCCCTCCATATGCCCTCAGAGGACAGTCAGTTGTAATGTGTTGGATGGTTTGATTAGGAGCACCACAATCACACTAGGGAGACAAAATTTTTCCCCATTTGCACAAAGTTCCATTGCATACTCCGTGGTTCGTCCGAATCCTGTTGAGAGTTGTCCAAGCCCTCCTAGGCAGATCGGAACCCGGAATGGATGTTCTTGTAGGGTCCAGGATGGAGCTCGACTCAGGACAAGCTTTTAGTGTCCTTTCAGTAATCCACTGCATACTGGAATCAAAATGGTTTCTTACAAGCCTCTGGGCATGACAAATGGGTGGCGTCCTGGATTTCAGCCTGTTTATTTGAAGAGATGGGATGTCTTCATGAATTGGTAGTTTAGGGTGATCCATGATCTTGTAGAACTCCCGTAGCAAGGCAACTTCTCTAAGAAGGTGGGGTGGAAGAATATTGCTGAGTGCTGGAAGCCAATATGCTGGTGTAGTTCTTATACAACCAGTGATTATTTAGTAGTCTCATGGTGTTGTTCAACAGGGTGTCAACGAGTTTGACATGTGGACTATTGAGCCAAACTGGGGCGCAGTATTCAGCCACACAGAAGGCTAGACCTAAGGCAGAGCAACTTGTAGTAGTGGCAGAAGCTCCCCAAGATGTTCCACATAGCTTTAGCAATATATTGTTGCGGCTTCTAATTTTAGCTGCTGTGTTCTGGAGGTGTTGCTAGTAAGAGAGTGTTCGGTCAAGTATTACTCCAAAGTACTTGGGGAACTTGTTATATTTCAAAATCTTCCCCTCGAATTTTACATTGAGTTGGGTATTAGCCAATATGTTGCTCAGGTGGAAACAAGATACCTCAGTTTTTGTAGCACTGGGTTGCAGCCTCCATTTGTGGAAGTATCTTCCAAGTTTAGCCAAATCATCTTCAAGTGCATTTGCCAAATCTTCCATATTTTGGTGTCTAGTGGCAAATGCTATGTCATCAGCATAACAAAACTTTTTGAGTTTGTTCCTGGTAGATCCGATAAGTACAGATTGAAGAGGAGAGGAGCCAGTAATGAACCCTGTGGGAGGCCATTAGTTAGCTTCTTTCGTTTGCTGATTTTTGATCCCAAGACAACCTGGAAATATCTGTTGTTAATCATATTGTCAATAAGCTGGGCCATAGATTTACAGGGAATCACTTTTAGGAATTTATACAGTAGACCTTCCCTCCAAACTGTATCATATTTAGCAGTTAAATCTAAGAAGGCAACGGCTGTTTTCTGGTGAAGTTGGAAACCAGCTTCTATGTGAGATGTAAGAGCGAGAACTTGATCACTTCAACTTCGGTTTTTCTGGAAACCATCTTGCTCAATGGGGATGTCTTGGTTGATACAGGGGCTGATTCTGTTCAAAATCAGTCTTTCAAGAAGATTATAGGTGCATCGAAGTAGGGCTATAGGTCGATAGCTCACAGGCAAATCTTTTGGTTTCCCAGGTTTTAAGATGGCAATTATTTTGGATTTCTTAAACTGCTTTGGGAGTATTCCTGATCGGAGAATATCAGAGAAGAAACGAGCCAGCCATTTTTTTTTGTTTCCCATATGTATGAGGAACTCTGGATGGATACCATCAAAGCCAGGTGCTTTTCTAGCTTTCATGTCCTTCAAGGCAATGTTGATTTCTTCATGAGTGAAGGGTCCAGAGTATGCAGAATGAGTTGGTGAAGAGGCTTTGAGTTGTTTTAATTTTCTTTTCACCAGTCTTGTGTGATTTACATCCTGAGTGAGTTTGGAAGTTGAGACAATGTGCTTAGCAATCTCATCTGGTGTAATGATAGATTTCTCTTTTATTATTGGTGTGCTACCCCCAAGTTTCCGCAGTAAGCTCCAAGCTTTTCTACTGGAGTGACGAAAATCCATCTCTTCAACAGCCTTGGACCATTTTTCCCTGCGTGCCGCATCTAAGCTTAGTAACAGTTCCTCCGCTACTTCACGGTCTCTATTTCTTAGATATTAATTGTAGAGTGTATCACCCTGCTGATTCCATCCAGGAACATACTCTTTTCTGAAACTTCTTGGAACGTATTTCTTTGCCACAGAAGTCACCAGGCCAACAAATCTTTGATAGCAACTGCTTTTTGCCGGAATAAACCTGATGCATTTATCTAAGTAATTGAGAACTTCTCCCAATCTGCCTTCAGGAAGTTCCAGCGAGGATGAGGAAATGATGTAATTAAGTGGATAGATAGCCCTACTTCTATAAGTACTGGTCTATGTTGGCTTCGTGGAAAGTCAGCTAGTACTCTTCTTGTTGTAGGTAGGAATTGGCCCTTGTTGTCACTAGAGACAAAACATAGATCTGGGTTATGTTCATTCTTCCAAGCAGCAGATCTGAATGTCCCTCGATCTTTTTTTTTATCAAAGATAAGATGTAGGTTGAGTTCATCAGCCCAGTCAGAAAGAGCAACACCGCAGTCATTATTCTTGGCGTATTTCCAATTTTCATTGTGACTGTTGTAATCACCAGCATAAATTTCAGGATGGTTCGCAGGTGAGAGAACAGTAGCTGGCCAAGGAATTGAGGGTGGCTTGTAGATATTTACATTTGTAATATCTTGCAGTTTTACTACAACCGAATGAATGTTATTGTCAGAACAAGCAGAAATAAGATGGATATCTTCCAGATTGTTACGAGCATATGTTACTACTCCATGTGCGCTGTGATAGGTTGCACCAACCATTGTGTACCCACAGATCTTGCCTCTTTTTCTGAGTTCATTCTCATTGCTAGTGTGGGTTTCCTGAATAAGAGTCCATTCTTAGTAAATTTAGCATTACATATATTACATGAAACTGGCGTCCCTCCGGTATGAGTTAACATGTGATTTTTCAAATGTGCTGACTGAGAACATTTTGTTTGACATATCCTACATGAGTAAGGCTCTTCTCCAATATGGATTCTCATGTGTTTCTTCAAACTTGCCTTCATACCAAATTTGGCTTCGCATACATTACATTACATTGGTAAGGCTCGTCGCTTCTATGGCTCAACATATGTTTCTTTAAATTCCAATTCTTAGGAAATCCCGCATCGCTTATACCGCATGGATATAGCTTATGGTCGTATATTAGCAAGTCTCCTTCCTCGTTAGCACGTTGATTACTGCATGTATTACTAGTAAGGTTCTTTTCCACAGGGTGCATCTGACAAGTTCCTTCATGTGGTGTGCTAGTATATTTTCCTCCATTATTACTTAGGGTGCAAGTTTTCCGTACAACAGATTCCAACGCATCTGAACAAATCAGTCTGAAACAAGTGGTGCTAATATAGTGAATTGAAGTTTTAACAGGGAGATAAATAGATACGTTTACGTATAGTAAGGAAATTCAAAACATTTTTGTAAATCTTAATTAAAGAAAGGGCATTTCGAAAACTTATTTGATATTTTCGTAGTAATAGTCATTGATAGGAAGACAGAATAGTTGTATTTGTGATGTATATTAAATATTTGGAACTCAGTAGATAATAATTATTTCTAATGACATTGTGCATCAATATCTCTGTATACAATTTATTTTCATGCATATATGACTTCAACTTGAGATATTTTTTATGTTCTATTTGGGATATAAAAACGAGTGTGGCCTCTCGCCACAATGGGTTACTATATGCGAATTTAACTTGACATATATTACGTGAATAGGGTTTCTCGCCGCTATGGGTTAACATGTGAATATTTAATATTCTCTACAAGCAAATTTGCCATCACATATACCACAAGAATGTGGCTTCTCACCACTATGGCTGAACATATGTTTCTTCAAATTTCCATTCTTAGTAAATTTAGCATTACATATATTACATGATACTGGCTTCTCTCCGGTATGAGTTAACATGTGATTTTTCAAATGTGCTGTCTGAGAAAATTTTGTTTGACATATGCTACATGAGTAAGGCTTTCCTCCAGTATGCATTCTCGTGTGTTTCTTCAAACTTTCCTTCATACCAAATTTGGCCTCGCATATATTACATTGGTAAGGTTCGTCGCCTCTATGGCTCATCATATGTTTCTTTAGATTCCAATTCTTAGCAAATCCCGCATCGCATATACCGCATGGATATGGCTTCTGGTCGTTAATTAGCAAGTCTCCTTTCACGTTAGCACGTTGATTACTGCATGTATTACTAGTAAGGTTCTTTTCCACAGGGTGCTTCTGACAAGTCCCTCCATGTGCTGTGCTAATATATTATCCTCCATTATTACCTAGGGTGCAAGTTTTCCTTACAACAGGATCCAACGCTTCTGAACAAATCAGTCTGAAACAAGTGCTAATATAGTGATTTGAAGTTTTATCAGGGAGATAAATAGATACGTTTACGTATAGTAAGTAAATTCAAAACATTTTTGTAAATATTAACCCTTAGCTACACGCACCCCTTTCACTAACATTCTTACACGCTAGCGGCACTCTATGCCCCAATATATTGTTTCATTCTTTTTGTTATTTAGTGACTTGCTATACGGCTAAAATTGATTTGTATAGAGAATTATACAGAACCTAAGATAATATATTGAAAATATCTTATCAGTATGTATGAAATTCTTATTAATAATATATATTATTGGGAGGGATGGGATAAGAACATATTTACTATTCACACTTAATGTAATTAATAATTCTTATAAACATTTATTGGACAACGAAGAAAAAATAATAATTTTTTCACCCAAAAGAGATATTGAGTATTATTGGATTGAGATTGCCCTTTTCTCAGGCTCATATTACAAGACATTGTACCTGATACACTAGAGTAAAAGAGAAACAGTCAGAATCATGTAGTCTTATACACATAGATTCTTTGCTTGGAAAACGACACTTTCTGCTTATTTATAGTACGAAATAATTTACAGTGCCTAAATACACGAAATAACTCGGCAATAGGACTTAAAAAACCGAATAGATCCTCTTCATCCAGTGACCCTCCTTGCGCATCGATTACTTGGAGCAACCTCTGAATATCTTGTTCTTGACAGACATTTCGAGACCTATAAACAGAAGGCAAGCGTGCAGACTATGTGCTGACATCGATAATAATGATAGAAGCATAGAAAGAAACAACAAAGGTAAAATAAGTTAAATACTTACATTATTTCAAAACGCCGATTCCAGCTAGTTGTTACACGCTAGCGGTACGGAATGCCGCATTCGCGCACCTCGCACTTTGACAACCTGTCTCAGACTGACTGGGAACAAGACAGGCTTCGAACCTACCCCCTCCCCTGCAGCACATGACGAACAAAGGATATAGCGGGCGATCTCGCAGAACTCGTAAGTGTTTACCACGTCAAACAAAATTTTGCAAAAAAGCGGCACTCAGTGTATCTATGTGTTAATTAAAGCAAGGGCATTTCGTAACCTTATTTGATACATTCGTATTAATAGTCTTTGATAAGAAGACAGAATAGTTGTATTTGTGAAGTATATTAAATATTTGGAACTCAGTAGATAATAAATACTTCTAATGACACTGTGCATCAATTTCTCTGTATACAATTTATTTTCATGAATATATGACTTTAACTTGAGACATATTTCATGTTATATTTTGGTTATTAAAAACGAGTGAGGCCTCTCGCCACAATGGTTTACTAAGTGCGACTCCAAATGACCTTTTAAATCGAATTTAATTTAACATATATTACATGAATACTGTTTCTCGCCGCTATGGATTAACATGTGAATCTTCAAATATTCTCTACGAGCAAATTTGCCATGACATATACCACAAGAATGTGGCTTCTGACCACTATGGCTGAACATATGTCTCTTCAAATTTCCTTTCTTAGTAAATTTAGCATTACTTATATTACGTGAAACTGGCTTCTCTCCGGTATGAGTTAACATGTGATTATTTCAAATGTGCTGTCTGAGAACATATTGTTTGACATATGCTACATGAGTAAGGCTCTTATCCAGTATGGATTCTCATGTGTTTCTTCAAACTTTCCTTCATACCAAATTTGGCTTCGCATATATTACATTGGTAAAGCTCGTCGTCTCTATGGCTCGACATATGTTTCTTTAAATTCCAATTCTTATCAAATCCGGCATCGCATATACCGCATGGATATGGCTTCTGGTCGTATATTAGCAAGTCTCCTTCCACGTTAGCACGTTGATTACTGCATGTATTACTACACTACTGTTCTAAAGTATTGCACCCCCTACAGAATTTTGAGAATTTTGGTACAGAACATCTAAAAACCCATTCGTCTTTGAAATTTCAAATATTTATTAAAGAAGGATTATCTACAAGTGAGAAGGAACATTGTAATAAACGATAAGATTGTTTCTAATATTTTAATTCAAGGAAATGTGTCAACAGTACGTACATACGTACGATGACATGCCATGTCACTGATGATATCAAAGTTAAATATTGAATATTTTGATGAAATTTTTATTTAATTTGGTCATAGTGGAACATATTGTGTATCATTACTGCATTATTCAGTAGTCATACTTTAAATGAATTTAGTATTTTCTTGGACTACTCCTTGGCCCTTATAACAGCATTCACTCCGTCAGGCATGGAGTCGATAAATTTTCTAATGATACTGATGTCAATTTCAATTTCATGGATCCACACATTCACAATCACCTCCTACAGCTCTTGTTTTGTTGCAGGCCTCTTCTGAACCCATTTTCCATCCAGTCGCCACAAATTCTCAAGTGGATTAAGGTCCGGCGAGTTTCCCGGCCACGGAAGTTCTCTGATACCCAATTCAGTCATGACAGTAAAAGTCTGAAATGATAGATTTGGACGATACGTAACAGCAGTAACCTTGGAAATTGTATTTCAAAGATAAAATAACCAAAACTCACCTTTTGTATGTGTGACATGGAGCCAGATCCTGTTTTAAAATCCACTGCGCATCCGGGAAAGCACCACGTGCAGTGTTCATCAGAGGACGCAGAGTCACAACTTCGTAATGATCACTGTTCATTGTTCCCTGAACAAAGTACAGCCTTCCAACACCTTGGCATGTCATTGCTCCCCACACCATTTCCGATGGAGCATGTTTCATGGTTCGCACAAGGCAGTCAGTATCCATCCCTTCATTGGGTTCATACATGACGAGCTGTGGTCTACAACTCTTCATGGAAAATCGGCTTTCATCTGAAAAAAACACAATTCCCCACTGCTCTTTTGTTCAGTTTACGTGCAGTGTGGCCTATGCCAGCCTCTTTTTCCTCATTGCAGCTGTTAGAAATGGCTCCTTATTGGCAACTCTAGCCTTCATTCCCATTACACAGAGACTTTTCCTAACAACTGATGAGCTGGAATCAACTCCCATGGAATTTTGCCATGCTTTTGCCAGTTCAACTGAAGTAGAACTCCTGTTTTTCCGGCTTAGTCGACGAAATATTCTGTCCTCCCGGGGCGAAAAAATGCGTGGGCACGCGCTTCGCGGTAAATTCTCCATGTTTCCTTTGGCCATCAGCTTCTGCAGATTTCGACTCACGGCTGACCTTGAACAGTTTAATCTCTTCCCAATTTCAGTGTTGTTTAGGCCTTCGTTGTGTAATACCTCGATGAACTTTTTCTTTCTAGTTTTTTTTTTATGTTTTCACCTTGACGGCAAATGCACACACGCACAGTAGGAAGAAAATTTAATATCCAGCAATACCTTCAGACCAGAGCTAGCGAACGCGCCATACCTCAGTTAACACAGAACACTTTCTGAGGCAATAATCGGCAGTATGCGATCACATTGTTCCTAGGCACTGTCGCCAGGCACACCCCAAAGATAAATAAATACAAATACAGTACATAGGTGTAAGTAATATATGCATATCTGCGTGAAGACGTGTAACTAACGAAAGAACATCATTAAAATCAAGGGCGTGCAATACTTTGTAACAGTAGTGTAGTAAGGTTCTTTTCCACAGGATGCTTCTGACAAGTTCCTTCATGTGCTGTGCTAGTATATTTTCCTCCCTTAATACCTAGGGTGCAAGTTTTTCTTACAACAGGATCCAACGCTTCTGAACAAATCAGTCTGTAACAAGTGGTGCTAATATATTGAATTGAAGTTTTAACAGGGAGATAAATAGATACGTTTACGTATAGTAAGGAAATTCAAAATATTTTTGTAAATCTTTACCCTTAGCTACACGCACCTCTTTCACTAACATTCTTACACGCTAGCGGCACTCTATGCCGCAATATATTGTTTCATTCTTTTTGTTATTGAGTGACTTGCTACACGGCTAAAATTGATTTGTATAGAGAATTATACAGAACCAAAAATAATATATTAAAAAAATCTTATCAGTATGTATGAAATTCTTATTAATAAAATATATTATTCGGAGGGATGGGATAAGGACATATTTACTATTCACACTTAATGTAATTAATATTCTTATAAACATTTATTGAACAACGAAGAAAAAATAATAATTTTTACTCACAAAAGAGATATTGAGTATTATTGGAATGAGATTGCCCTTTTCACAGGCTCATATTACAAGACATTGTACCTGATACACTAGAGTAAAAGAGAAACTGTTAGTCAGAATCATGTAGTCCTATACACTTAGATTCTTGGCTTGGAAAACGACACTTTCTGATTATTTACAGTACGAAATAATATAGCCTACAGTGCCTAAATACACAAAATAATTCGGCAATAGGACTTCAAAATCGAATAGATCCTCTTCATCCAGTGACCCTCCTTGCGCATCAATTACATGGAGCAACCTCTCAATATCTTGTTCTTGAAAGCCATTTCGAGACCTATAAACAGAAGGCAAGCGTGCAGACTATGTGCTGACATCGATAATAATGATAGAAGCATAGAAAGAAACAGCAAAGGAAAAATAAGTTAAATACTTACATTATTTCACAACGCCGATTCCAGCTCGTTGTTACACGCTAGCGGTACGGAGACAGGCTTCGAACCTACCCCCTCCACTGCAGCACATGACGAACAAAGGATATAGCGGGCGATCTCGCAGAACTCGTAAGTGTTTACCACGTCAAACAAAATTTTGCAAAAAAGCGGCACTCAGTGTATCTATGTGTTAATTAAAGCAAGGGCATTTCGAAACCTTATTTGATACATTCGTAGTATTAGTCTTTGATAAGAAGACAGAATAGTTGTATTTGTTAAGTATATAAAATATTTGGAACTCAGTAGATAATAAATACTTCTAATGACACTGTGCATCAATTTCTCTGTATACAATTTATTTTCATGAATATATGACTTTAACTTGAGACATATTTTATGTTATATTTGGGTTATTAAAAACGAGTGTGGCCTCTCGCCACCATGGGTTACTATGTGCGACTCCAAATGACGTTTTTGATCGAATTTAACTTGAAATATATTACATGAATACTGTTTCTCGCCGCTATGGATTAACATGTGAATCTTCAAATGTGCTGTCTGAGAAAATTTTGTTTTACATATGGTACATGAGTAAGGCTTTTCTCCAGTATGCATTCTCGTGTGTCTCTTCAAACTTTCCTTCATACCAAATTTGGCTTCGCATATATTACATTGGTAAGGCTCGTCGCCTCTATGGCTCAACATATGTTTCTTTAAATTCCAATTCTTAGCAAATCCCGCATGGATATGGCTTCTGGTCGTTTATTAGCAAGTCTCCTTTCACGTTAGCACGTTGATTACTGCATGTATTACTAGTAAGGTTCTTTTCCACAGGGTGCTTCTGACAAGTCCCTCCATGTGCGGAGCTAGTATATTTTCCTCCATTATTACCTAGGGTGCATGTTTTCCTTACAACAAGATCCAACGCTTCTGAACAAATCTGTCTGAAACAAGTGGTGCTAATATAGTGAATTGAAGTTTTAACAGGGAGATAAATAGATACGTTTACGTATAGTAAGAAAAATCAAAATATTTTTGTAAATCTTAACCCTTAGGTACACGCACCTCTTTCACTAACATTCTTACACGCTAGCGGCACTCTATGCCGCAATATATTGTTTTATTCTTTTTCTTATTTAGTGACTTGCTACACGGCTAGAATTGATTAGTATAGAGAATTATACAGAACCTAAGATAATATATTGAAACAATCTTATCAGTATGTATGAAATTCTTATTAATAACATATATTATTGGGAGGGATGGGATAAGGACATATTTACTATTCACACTTAATGTAATTAATAATTCTTATAAACTTTTATTGGACAACGAAGAAAAAATAATAATTTTTTCACACAAAAGAGATATTGAGTATTATTGGATTGAGATTGCCCTTTTCTCAGGCTCATATTACAAGACATTGTACCTGATACACTAGAGTAAAAGAGAAACAGTCAGAATCATGTAGTCCTATACACTTAGATTCCTGGCTTGGAAAACGACACTTTCTGCTTATTTATAGTACGAAATAATATATAGTGCCTAAATGCACAAAATAATTCGGCAATAGGACTTAAAAATCGAATAGATCCTCTTCATCCAGTGACCCTCCTTGCGCATCGATTACTTGGAGCAACCTCTGAATATCTTGTTCTTGACAGCCATTTCGAGACCTATAAACAGAAGGCAAGCGTGCAGACTATGGGCTGACATCGATAATAATCATAGAAGCATAAAAAGAAACAACAAAGGTAAAATAAGTTAAATACTTACATTATTTCACAACGCCGATTCCAGCTAGTTGTTACACGCTAGCGGTGTCGTGACCTACCTGGCCTGTGAGACGGTCTGGCAGTTTGACAGCTCCTCCGACGATTTCCCTACTAGCCGAGCGGTTTTCTAGATAAGGGAACTTTGAGGTTCGAAGACTGGTCCCGGAACTACCGGAATAAAAGATGAAATTCCCTTGGACTACTGCCGATTTATTGAGCCCTTGGCAGTCGAAGTATATATACACTATATACAAATTATGTGAAGTTACTGCTGGAGGTGCACGCAGGTCTGTAATAGCGCTACTTAGTCTTACTGATACTCGACATCTAGTGTGTCTCCGCGAGGCTGAATTCTGCTCGCGCGCGTTACGACGTTACTCTGGCAAGAACTAAGGCGTGAGAGCTACTGTTACTCTGCCGCTCCACTACTCTGCTGCTCTGCTGCTTGAATACTCGGTTACTCTGTAATAACTCTGTCGCTCGCCATTTTGGATACCCTTATATTCAACTAGAGATGACCCAGAATCCATCTCTCCCTTCCACTGGGGCCTGGTCCATACCACCCTCCAGTGCCTGGCTAGTGCTGCTCCCTAAGGTGGCGGCGACTGCCCATACTTGTGTCTACATGACATCCAAGGTTCAACTTCTGGCCTTACTTGTGACTATAAATCACTCTCCCTACAATACAAAGTGCTCGACCAACGTACTGTTGTACTATCAATATTTACAGACCTCTTGCACACATCCTGGCTCCAGCAATCCTATCTCCTCCAGAAATACATCTCTGGTTTACAATTGCTCACATCCAACTTAGTAATAATAATAATAATAACTCATTTGCCCTTATGTATAATGTTCCTTCGAACCGCAGTCCTGGGTTCTGAATCATGGAGGTTCACAGTCACGACACCTCCCTCCCCAGGGAAGAAATGGGTGCAATCTTCCTTGCATTCATTTCTGTCCCAATATTACACTCGGTTACTGTCGAGTCGTAATGATCTGCGACTTTGCGTTGAGGGTGAAGGCTGTAATGCGATCTGACTCGCACTCATATCTGAATCTACAATAGCCCTAGTAGACGTACTGAAGCGTCCTTCAGCAGGTCTAGAGTCTAATTCCAGGATTTCCTCAGACATCTCCGGGCGTCCCCGAAGTTGCCTGGGACGTTGGAATATCGTAATATCCTCATCTGAAGTCTTAGCCTTACCTTCCCTCGTAATTACTGTTTGCCTTATGCAAATATTTGGGCAATGTGACCTTGCATCATCAAACCATTTTTTGGCTGGAAACCCAAATTTAGGGCAATCACAACAACAATTGCAACAATAGCACCATAAAATTATCCCAATTGTACCTGCTATAGTTAGTACAATATACTTATATACATTGAAATGTTTATACATCATCTGACTTTGTATGTCTTCTTCTTGTTTTCTCACCAAGTCCTCCACCTCTTCTGTTTTGTGCGTGGCCCACTTTACATCATTCACATGATTTAACAAATTATTCAGTGGCAGTTTATTAACCTCCGGTACCTGCTCTTACTTAATCTCGCTACCCATCTGCTCGCAACAGTCATAATTAAGTATCAAATCTGGCACTAAGTCCTTACCTCGAGTAGTGTTTATTTTACCTACCCCTTGTACCTTACTATGTGGGCTGTACAACGTACACCCTGGACTTAACACAACAATACCTGTGCCAGTTAATCCCATATGACTTGTAGTGTCCTTACACATGCAGGTGACCCTTGTCTCACCTGGAGACACATAAATATACCTGTTTTCCCTTATAGGTATCCACAGCAATCGCTGTACTGGTAGTACTCTCTTATCACAATTCTCCGGTACCTGATTAACTCCACTGAGTATCTTCACTGCGCAACTGTCTTGCGAGTGAACCATATTAACAGGGAACTGAGCATGACACAACCTCCACGTGGCAGACACTACCTTACACTGCCTCACCTGTTCCCTATCTAATTGCGCAAATGTCTGCTTTTCCTTGTCCATCAATATATAGTCCTTGGCCTCTTGAATGTACACAAAATGGTGAGGATTACTTTTCATGTAGGTGGGGAATGGGATCATATGATACACACTATAAACCACTCTGTCTGTAAGGGGTGTCCTTATAATATACACAAGATAGTTTTCACTTGTAAACACTTCCACTGTGGCCACCTTGTAGACTAGGTAACCGTAAGCTGACCTTAATTCAAATGGCAGAGACAGCCCCTTGGGAAAGTCCTCCTGGGCTTTCTTATAACTTTCTATGATGTCATCCGGTGATATTATCTGTACCTGGATGACTCCTACCTGTGCATTCATGATGCCTGACAGTACCACACTGTACTGCTCATACAGCTGTACAAGTAAGCCTTCTATCTCAATTAAATGTCTGTTTAATGAGATCTCTAACTCTGCTTGCTCAAATGCTTCTGTAATCCGAAGCGTACTATTGGACAAATATGTCCTGATTTCATTTAAACCCTGAGTCAACCTCTGCTCGTTTGCAGTTACATCGTAGATGGTGCTGTTCATTGTTTGTAACGTGGACTTAACCACTAACATCTGTTCTTTAGTGACCTTAATCATTGAGAGTTGCTCTCTCTCTAACTCACTTATTTGTGACTCATACTTATCTGCGTCATCCTGACTTAAGGTTCCAAATAACGCTTTGGCTATTGAACCTACAGCATTTATCAATCCCCTTTTCGGTCTGGTATTATCCGTCTCCCCAGTTGGTCTAGTGATTTTGGCTATCGTTTCTTTAGATTCCTTAATCCGTTGCAAATGATTACTTAACATCTTAATGTCATGCTGACATGTCAAATTTGTTTTCTGCTCTAACAATATACATGCCAATTGTGTCCAGTGTATATGCTCCCTGATATTCGAAAATACATCACTTAGCTGATTCAAATTCACATAGGTAACTAATGTCCATTCCATATTATACAACTGTATCTCACCCTGGTTGTCAAAGTATACTCCAGGTGTATTCTCGTATGGTGTCACTTGTACATCTAGTACTTCTCCGGTTATGCCGTGGGGTGATGACGTCACTGTTACCACCGCCACCATGGTGTAGAACCATTCTAGCATTCGTGCCATTGCCTTCTGCCTTACCTGCAAGGTAAAGACAGGTTATTCGTTACCTATTTTACTGATTTTCCATCAAAATTTTATCTACTTCAATAACTAAAGTCTCAAAAGACTTTGCTTCGCATCCTGGCTTAGGCATGCGGCTACAAAACTATCAGCAGTGTCATACAATAAGTTCAAAAACTTGCTCCCTTAACTTCGAGTTCTGTTACATAGAGACTCGGCTTCACATCCCACCTCGGGGATGGCTACACTAATGCCGTTTGCATTTTACTGAATGCTCTCAAAATGTGCCTTACATGGCTCGGTTTCTGTGTCATTTCATCTAAGCTAATTTCCGGTTTTCCCTACCCCTGTCCTAATGGGTGCGTATCCGCGACTACCCTTAGGTGACGAGTCACATATAGGCTACACGCTCGCCATCGTGCAACCCTTTACTTACGAGCACCTCAGTGCCACCCGTCGAACTTCTGTTCGTCCGACTGTTTAAAATTTCTAGTACGACCCAATTTTGTTTTCCGTAGCTTGGCGGGGTATTAAAGAACCCTACCAGCAGCTGTCGCTATCTTCCTAGCTGCCATTGAGACGAAGGGGTGTGTAACTTCGTCGTGGCCGAAATTTGAGGTTCTGACTCTTCGCTTTTCTCAAATGTGCCTCTTAGAGCACTTCTTCTCTACTTGCTATACACACGTATGTGTCCCTAAATAATTTGTACCATTAACTCAGGTGTCTCTAATTCACCCTTATGCCATTGATTGGTTTCCATATATTATCTACAGCCGGCCTTCGCATACCTGGGGCTGCCATTAATAACATATGGCTCAATTACACAGAGCTACTCACCGGGATTCGCGCCTGCCTGACCAGTAGGTAATCGAGGTCATCAGGCGACGCCTCTTTTCTGTCGCCTCTTACGACACAGCAGGCTCACTGTTGGGGGTATTCTAACACCAATGATCACGTGTCTAAACGTTCCAATGGTTCCCGCCACCCACACGGGGGTTTTTAGTTTCCTCAGGATGGCCGCTCCGGGGCCACTATGGACATCCCTGTATTTCGCCTTACATAACTCGTGCCTCCCGGTGCATTATCTAGGCCGCTCGCCTCAGTTGTCCACTGTTCAAATATTATTGTGTGCCTACTGATAAACTATATTGACTCCATTCGCACACAATCTCTTACAGCTGTGTTAACCCTTAGCTGTCATTGTAGTCTACTAACCGTATATATACGTCCTTACTCCTTAATCCGTTCTGTGCTGCTTCTGCACCCACCCGGGTTCTAAACCCGTTGGAGTCCTTTTACAAGTACATTTTCAACCGATTCTTATGCACCTTAACTCTTCTGCTTTCTTATTAAGCAGTAGGGTACAATTTACCCCTGAAATGTCCACTACCTCATAAGGTCCTACAAATGGCGGACTCAGCTTTTTAGATCGTCCTCTTCGCAATGCATCATTACGCCAGAGTACCTTGTCACCAATTCGAAATGTGACTTCGTTCTGCCTTCTATCGTAATTAGCCTTTTCCAGTTCTTTACGCTCAACTAGCGTCCTCCTAGCGGCTTCATGATTCCTCCTGAGCTGTGACGTCAGCTCCTCTACCACGTTCTGATGTTCATTATAATCCACCTCAGGTGGCTTTTGCAATACACCTGGTATATTTGCCTTCTTTCCAAAAATAAGCTCGTAGGGTGTGAACCCTGTGCTAGTACTCTTGGTGGTATTATATACAAAGCTCGCTGTGGGCAGATACTTGTCCCAGTCATTCTGCCCGCCTGAGCAAACATAATGCCTCAGGTACTCTGCTAGTACCTTGTGGGATCTCTCTACGCTACCGTTGGATTGTGGTCTGAAAGCGCTTGTGTTTGTTTTCTTAATTCGCAATTTCTTGCAAAGTGCCTTGAAAACTTCGCTCATGAAGTTACTACCCTGGTCAGTGAGAATCTGCCCCGGTATCCTGTAAATGTTTATAACATTATTAATGAGCGTCCGTGCCACTGTTTCAGCCTCCTGATTCGGCATGGCACTAGCTACCAAGTACTTCGACAGCTGGTCCTGGCATGTCAAAATATACTTATTGCCAAGCTCTGTCACCGGAAGTGGACCCACCACATCCAGAGATACCTTCTCAAAGACCGTGCTAGGGGTGTCCGTAATTACCATTGGCGCTCTGACGTCTGGTCTAGTCCCCTTATTCTTTTGGCATGAATGACACGAGCGTATATAACGCTCAATGTCGCTTTTCATTCCCTTCCACTGTAATCGTTCACGTTCCCTGGCGTACGTGCGGGCTATTCCCTGGTGTCCTCCAACCAAGGAATCATGACACTCCTTCAGGATGGACAATTTCTCAGCCTCCTGAAACTCGGTTACCTCGGGTAAGCTGTCTTCGGGCGTGGACTCCTCTGCGTTTTCGTCCTCGGAGACCTCACTACCGTCTGCTTCAATTCCCTCTACCGTAGCGTCCTCGGGTTTTGAAGTCGTTGCTACCCTCCTACGAGTTTCCATATGAGTGGCCACGGCCGCCCCCTGCCGTAACTCGTGCCCAGCCGAGTTGATCACTCGCGCTTGACACTGTGCATCAGTGGGATTCCTGCTAAGGGCATCAGCATTGCAGTTCTGCTTGCCCTGCTTATAAATGATTTCAAAATCATACTCTGCCAATTTCAATCGGAACTTTAGCAGGCGTGACGACGGGTCCTGGACATTGAATACCCACTTCAGCGGCTTGTGATCTGTCACCACTGTGAATTGTCGTCCGAACAAATACGGCCTGAAATACTTTACACCCCAAACAATGCCTAATAATTCTTTTTCTGTGGCACTATAATTTCTTTCTGCCTTATTAAGCGTCCTGCTTGCGTATGCTACGGGAAGATCTTTACCCACGGGCCCTTGTGACAATACGGCCCCCACTGCTTCGTTGCTAGCATCTGTGGTAAGAACGAATGGCTTTTCAAAATCTGGGTACTGTAATATAGGCTCTTCAATGAGTTTTTGCTTTAGCGTTTCGAACGCTTGTTCCTGTGCATCTCCCCACACGAAGGGAACTTCCTTCTTCACTAATTCATATAGTGGCTTCGCGATCTTACTATAATTGGGTATAAATTTTCTATAATACCCACTGAGTCCGCAGAATTGTTTAATCTGGCGGCTCGTGGTAGGCCTCGGAAAATCCTTCACGGCCTGCACCTTTCGTGAGTCTGGTAAGACTCCCTCTTCAGTAATTACATGCCCTAAGAACGTCACTTCAGTCCTCAGGAACTCACACTTATCTGGCTGTAGCTTCAACG
Organism: Meconema thalassinum; assembly: GCA_946902985.2. Taxonomy (NCBI): domain Eukaryota; kingdom Metazoa; phylum Arthropoda; class Insecta; order Orthoptera; family Tettigoniidae; genus Meconema; species Meconema thalassinum. The sequence goes on along the minus strand of OX336388.2, from coordinate 255,406,132 downwards.
TATTTTCTCTCAGCCTTTGAAAAACATCCCTTAACTTAGCATTGTGCTCCTCTATTGAGCTACCATACACTATTATATCATCTAGATAGCACAGACACTGAATACCTGTCAATCCGGTAAGCACTGTATTCATCAGCCTTGTGAATGTGGCTGGCGCATCTTTCAACCCCATGGGCATTTTTGCGAATTCGTACTTACGCCCTAATGCTGAAAAAGCTGTCTTGGGCCTGTCTTCAGGTTTTAATAACACCTGATAATAACCACTACAGAGGTCAAGTGTACTGAAATACGTGGCCTTACCTAGAGCATCTAATAGCTCTGAGATGAGTGGGAGGGGATAACTAACCCCTATCGTTACTTTCTTTCAATTTTCGGAAGTCAATCACAACTCTCCACTTTTGCTTACCTGACGCATCCATTTTCTTTGGTACTAACAATAATGGTGCATTCCAAGGGGATGTACTAGGTACAATAATTTCATCACCTAGCATCTTATCTATCTGCGCTTGTATCTCTCCCTTTTGTGCCTCCGGCAGCCTATACGGCCGCACATTAATCGGGGGTTGATCCCGGGGCGTTGGGATCTCGTGACGTATAACTTCCGTGCATGTGAGCTTATCTCCCTCAAGGTGGAAGATGTCATTGTATTCCTCACAGATGGCGTATATACCTTCCTTACCTACCTGCGTGAGATGGTCTACTCGCAAGCAGTCTATCACTCGGCGTGATCTGGGCTTCTGAGTAGCCGCTTCTCCGGTTACCGCCTTACTGCCTTGCTGTACCTTGCGTACTTCTGCCAGGCAGGTGTCATCCACCTCCTGCATTCGCACTCGAGGGCTGTACAGAGTCACTTCTTCCTCAGTCGTATTCATCATACTGACTACTGCCTCATTGTGCTCTGACCTAGTTAGACACTCTGCGAGGTAAACCCCTGGTGCCACCTCGGCCCTCTCAATAATTCCCACTGGTAGATTCTTATCGACTTCAATAACTACTACCTTCTGAGTTCGAGGCTCGAGGCTGATTATCTTCGCCTCTCTCGCTCCCAGCGGGTATCTTTTACCGTGGATCGTAACATGACCCTCCCGGTAGTCGATCACGCTGTCGGCTAGGATGTCTCTCCCTATTATACCATCCTGGCTTAGTTGGAAATCACTGCCCACCACATGCACTGTGTGTTTAGTACCTCCATTAACAAACTGAACGGTCCCTTGGGTGTAAATCGTTCCCTCGCTTACACCCTTTAATTCGATCGTGGTGCCTCTACTGATTGTAACTGTTTTAGGCACTGATTGCCTCTTCACTAGGCTGACATCTGAACCAGTGTCAATTAAAAACCTCAGAGGCCCCCCACAATGCATTAATATAGTGCCCTCCATGTCACGTGCCTCGGGACTTCTTAAATTACGGGATTCCATAGCTGTCCCTGTGTTATGGACCCGTTCCAGTTTGTCGCCCCTGTCTGAGTGATATTTCTCTTACTACCTTTCCCACTCTTGAACCAACAGTCTTTGGTTTCATGTGACCACCGGTCACAAATATCGCACTGTCGTCGGCCTTTCATGGCCTTGCCTCCCGTGCGCCTACTCTGGCCCTGGCCTTTCTTGGCCTCTGGACAATTTCGTTTTATGTGACCCTGCTGGCCACATTTATAACACTTTCGCCGGTCCGCTTCTACTTGTGGTACCCGGGCTGTCTGTCGGCAGTTGTTTTGTACGTGCCCTTTCTTCCCACAACGGTAACAGGTTCTATTCCTGTCCGCTTCCGTGTGAGGCTTCTCTCTAATTATGCGCACGGCTTCCGGCGCCACGGCTTCCTTATCTCTTTGCTTCTTTCGGCAATCGCGCTCTATGTGTCCCGGATTTTTGCAATATCTACATATGATCTTACTTGGTGTGCCCCCTGTCTGTACATTAGGTGTATTACCTAACGCGGTGCGTGCGCCTCGGGTTCGTGCCTCCTTGCACTCCCGTGCGATGTGGCCTTCCCTGTTACAATTGTAACAGACCACCCTAACACTGGCTTGTGTTGGCTTAGCATGCCACCTTAGTGGTGCCTTCCTTTCCTGATCGGGTTTACCTGCTCTTACCCCTGAGCTATGTTTCGTATGCAACCCTTCTCGTGCCTTCTTTGACAGAATTACCGCCTCTTCTTGCCTCGCAGTGGCTACAGCTTTCTCGAAAGTAATGGCCCCGTGGCCCTGGACTCTAGCTTGGATTCGCGGGTTACTTAACCCCTGTATGAAGCTAGCTACGCATATTTTTCTTGTGATTCTTAACTGAGCTTCCCTGTCCTCCCAACTTTCTCCATCGAGGACTGCTTCCCTGAACGCAGCTGATAGAGTCTCTACTTTGTGTGCCCATATCGCCACTGATTCCCTCGGATCCTGCGCTCTTTGAAACATCTGGCAAATATACAAGTCTAATGTGCCCTGAAATCCGTAGTATTCTTGTAATGCCTGTTTGGCAGCCTCCCAGTGATTTATATCTCTTCTGACTAACAACTTGTCTCGGGCCTTGCCCGTGATTTTGGTCAGGATATACTTAAAGAACAGCTCTTGATCATCGTCTTTTACCATGCGAACAGCAGCGTCTACATTGGCCACAAACTCACGTAATCTGTCGGGCTGTGTTCCATCGAACTCCCGACCTATCAGGCGATGTCCTTCGGTTACTGATACAAAAGGCCCACTTGTACTCAACATATCTATGTCTGCTAGCCTCTCCTCTACCTGGACACCGGTAGCTGCACTTGTCTGTCTTGCCATTGTAATAAGGTTAGCTTACCTGGCGGCTACTTCTTCTTCTTTGTTGTCTCTGCTAACTGGATACTGCGGCTGATCGGTCCTCCCTTCTGCTGGTGGCACGGCTCGCTACTGCACGGCTCCTTCTGCTTAGTAGGCTTCTTCTTCTCTCTTCTGCGTTGCGCGGCACTCGGTACGATTTACGCGGATGCGCGGACGGACAATCATCTGCGTTGTCGCGGTCTTTATCGGACAATCTTCTGCGATGTCGCGATCTCTCTCTTTATTCCGTAGTTGCTCTGTTCAGTGCGTCGAACTCGGGACCCTACACATCTAACACAAAACGTTAGGTCTGTCGTGACCTACCTGGCCTGTGAGACGGTCTGGCAGGTTGACAGCTCCTCCGACGATTTCCCTACTAGCCGAGCGGTTTTCTAGATAAGGGAACTTTGAGGTTCGAAGACTGGTCCCGGAACTACCGGAATAAAAGATGAAATTCCCTTGGACTACTGCCGATTTATTGAGCCCTTGGCAGTCGAAGTATATATACACTATATACAAATTATGTGAAGTTACTGCTGGAGGTGCACGCAGGTCTGTAATAGCGCTACTAAGTCTTACTGTTACTCGACATCTAGTGTGTCTCCGCGAGGCTGAATTCTGCTCGCGCGCGTTACGACGTTACTCTGGCAAGAACTAAGGCGTGAGAGCTACTGTTACTCTGCCGCTCCACTACTCTGCTGCTCTGCTGCTTGACAACTCGGTTACTCTGTAATAACTCTGTCGCTCGCCATTTTGGATACCCTTATATTCAACTAGAGATGACCCAGAATCCATCTCTCCCTTCCACTGGGGCCTGGTCCATACCACCCTCCAGTGCCTGGCTAGTGCTGCTCCCTAAGGTGGCGGCGACTGCCCATACTTGTGTCTACATGACATCCAAGGTTCAACTTCTGGCCTGACTTGTGACTATGAATCACTCTCCCTAAAATACAAAGTGCTCGACCAACGTACTGTTGTACTATCAATATTTACAGACCTCTTGCACACATCCTGGCTCCAGCAATCCTATCTCCTCCAGAAATACATCTCTGGTTTACAATTGCTCACATCCAACTTAGTAATAATAATAATAATAATAACTCATTTGCCCTTATGTATAATGTTCCTTCGTACCGCAGTCCTGGGTTCTGAATCATGGAGGTTCACAGTCACGACAGCGGTACGGAATGCCGCATTCGCGCACCTCGCACTTTGACAATCTGTCTCAGACTGACTGGGAACAAGACAGGTTTCGAACCTACCCCCTCCCCTGCAGCACATGACGAACAAAGGATATAGCGGGCGATCTCGCAGAACTCGTAAGTGTTTACCACGTCAAACAAAATTTTGCAAAAAAGCGGCACTCAGTGTATCTATGTGTTAATTAAAGCAAGGGCATTTCGAAACCTTATTTGATACATTCGTAGTAATAGTCTTTGATAAGAAGACAGAATAGTTGTATTTGTGAAGTATATTAAATATTTGGAACTCAGTAGATAATAAAAACTTCTAATGACACTGTGCTTCAATTTCTCTGTATACAATTTATTTTCATGAATATATGACTTTAACTTTAGACATATTTTTTGTTATATTTGGGTTATTAAAAACGAGTGTGGCCTCTCGCCACCTTGGGTTACTATGTGCGTCTCCAAATGACCTTCTTGAGCGAATTTAACTTGACATATAAAACATGAATACGGTTTCTTGCCGCTATGGGTTAACATATGAACCTTAAAATATTCTCTACGAGCAAATTTGCCATGACATATACCACAAGAATGAGGCTTCTCACCACTATGGCTGAACATATGTTTCTTCAAATTACCTTTCTTAGTAAATTTAGCATTACTTATATTACGTGAAACTGGCTTCTGTCCGGTATGAGTTAACATGTGATTTTTCAAATGTGCTGTCTGAGACAATTTTGTTTGACATATTCTACATGAGTAAGGCTCTTCTCCAGTATGGATTCTCATGTGTTTCTTCAAACTTTTTTCATACCAAGTTTGGCTTCGCATATATTACATTGGTAAGGCTCGTCGCCTCTTTGGCTCAACTTAGGTTTCTTTAAATTCCAATTCTTAGCAAATCCCGCATCGCATATACCGCATGGAATTGGCTTCTGGTCGTATATTAGCAAGTCTCCTTCCACGTTAGCACGTTGATTACTGCATGTATTACTAGTAAGGTTCTTTTCCACAGGGTGATTCTGACAAGTTCCTTCATGTGCTGTGCTAGTATATTTTCCTCCCTTATTACCTAGGGTGCAAGTTTTCCTTACAACAGGATCCAACGCATCTGAACAAATCAGTCTGAAACAAGTGGTGCCAATATAGCGAATTGAAGTTTTAACAGGGAGATAAATAGATACGTTTACGTATAGTAAGGAAATTCAAAACATTTTTGTAAATCTTAATTAAAGCAAGGGCATTTCGAAATCCTATTTGATATATTCGTAGTAATAGTCTTTGATAATAAGACAGAATAGTTGTATTTGTGAAGAATATTAAATATTTTTAACTCAGTAGATAATAAATACTTCTGATGACACTGTGCACCAATTTCTCTGTATACAATTTATTTTCATGAATATATGACTTTAACTTGAGACATATTTTATGTTATATTTGGGTTATTAAAAACGAGTGTGGCCTCCCGCCACCATGGGTTAGCATGTGCGACTCCAAGTGACCTTTTTGAGCGAATTTAACTTGACATATATTACATGAATAAGGTTTCTCGCCGCTATGGGTTAATATGTGAATCTTCAAATATTCTCTACGAGCAAATTTGCCAAGACATATACCACAAGAATGTGGGTTCTCACCACTATGGCTGAACATATGTTTCTTCAATTTTCCATTCTTAGTAAATTTAGCATTACATATATTACATGAAATTGGCTTGTCTCCGGTATGAATTAACATGTGATTTTTCAAATGTGCTGGCTGAGAACATTTTGTTTGACATATGTTAAATGAGTAAGACTCTTCTCCAGTATGGATTCTCGTGTGTTTCTTCAAACTTTTTTCATACCGAGTTTGGCTTCGCATATATTACATTGGTAAGGCTCGTCGCCTCTTTGGCTCAACATAGGTTTCTTTAAATTCCAATTCTTAGCAAATCCCGCATCGCCATATACCGCATGGATATGGTTTATGGTCGCATATTAGCAAGTCTCATCCCACGTTAGCACGTTGATTACATCAAGTATTACTAGTAAGGTTCCTTCCCACAGGATGCTTCTGACTAGTTCCTTCATGTGCTGTGCTAGTATATTTTCCTCCATTACTTGATATGGTACAAGTTTTTCTTACAACAGGATCCAACACATCTGAACAAATCAGTCTGAAGCAAGTGGTGCTAATATAGTGAATTGAAGTTTTAACAGGGATATAAATAGATACGTTTACGTATAGAAAGGAAATTCAAAACATTTTTGTAAATCTTAATTAAAGCAAGGGCATTTCGAAACCTTATTTGATATATTCGTAGTAATAGTCTTTGATAAGAAGACAGAAGAGTTGTATTTGTGAAGTATATTAAATATTTGGAACACAGTAGATAATAACTACTTCTAATAACACTGTGCATCAATTTCTCTGTATACAATTCATTTTCATGCATATATGACTTTAACTTGAGATATATTTTATGTTATATTTGGGATATTAAAAACGAGTGTGGCCTCTCGCCACCATGGGTTACTATGTGCGACTAAAAATGACTTTTTTGAGCGAATTTAACTTGGCATATATTATATGAATACGGTCTCTCGCCGCTATGGGTTAACATGTGAACCTTCAAATATTCTCTACGAGCATATTTGCCATGACATATACCACAAGAATGTGGCATCTCACCACTATGGCTGAACATATGTTTCTTCAAATTTCCATTCTTAGTATTATTTATTTATAGTTTGGCAATACAAGATTTCAGAGAAAATCACTTTAAAATCTATTGTACATTATTTTTACTATTTACACTATTTACAGTCTCAGGTCTAATGAGTCTATCCATTGGACCACGTCAGGTGTCGCCAACAGGATGTCGATCCAGTCCCCTCCATATGCCCTCAGAGGACAGTCAGTTGTAATGTGTTGGATGGTTTGATTAGGAGCACCACAATCACACTGGGGAGACAAAATTTCTCCCTATTTGCACAAATTTCCATTGCATACTCCGTGGTTCGTCCGAATCCTATTGAGAGTTGCCCAAGCCCTCCCTGGCAGATCGGAACCTGGAGTGGATGGTCTTGTAGGGTCCAGGATGGAGCTCGACTCAGGACAAGCTTTTAGTGTCCATTCAGTAATCCACTGCATGCTGGAATCAAAATGGTTTCTTACAAGCCTCTGGACATGACAAATGGGTGGCGTCCTGGATTTGAGCCTGTTCATTTGAAGAGAGGGGATGTCTTCATGAATTGGTAGTGTAGGGTGATCCATGATCTTGTAGTACTCCCGTAGCAAGGCAACTTCTCTAAGAAGGTGGGGTGGAAGAATATTGCTGAGGGCTGGAAGCCAATATGCTGGTGTAGTTCTTATACAACCAGTGATTATTTAGTAGTCTCATGGTGTTGTTCAACAGGGTGACAACGAGTTTGACATGTGGACTATTGAGCCTAACTGGGGCGCAGTATCCAGCCACAGAGAAGGCTAGACCTAAGGCAGAACATCTTGTAGTAGTGGCAGAAGCTCCCTAAGATGTTCCACATAGCTTTAGCAATATATTGTTGCGGCTTCTAATTTTAGCTGCTGTGCTCTGGAGGTGTTGCTTGTAAGACAGTGTTCGGTCAAGTATTACTCCTAAGTACTTGGGGAACTTGTTATATTTGAAAATCTTCCCCTCGAATTTTACATTGAGTTGGGTATTAGCCAATATGTTGCTCAGGTGGAAACAAGATACCTCAGTTTTTGTAGCACTGGGTTGCAGCCTCCATTTGTGGAAGTATCTTCCAAGTTTAGCCAAATCATCTTCAAGTACATTTGCCAAATCTTCCATATTTTGATGTCTAGTGGCAAATGCTATGTCATCAGCATAACAAAACTTTTTTGAGTTTGTTTCTGGTAGATCCGATAAGTACAGATTGAAGAGGAGAGGAGCCAGTACTGAACCCTGTGGGAGGCCATTAGTTAGCTTCTTTCGTTTGCTGATTTTTGATCCCAAGACAACCTGGAAATATCTGTTGTTAATCATATTGTCAATAAGCTGGGCCATAGATTTACAGGGAGTCACTTTTAGGAATTTATACAGTAGACCTTCTCTCCAAACTGTCTCATATGCAGCAGTTAAATCTAAGAAGGCAACGGCTGTTTTCTGGTGAAGTTGGAAACCAGCTTCTATGTGAGATGTAAGAGCGAGAACTTGATCACATCAACTTCGGTTTTTCTGGAAACCAGCTTGCTCAATGGGGATGTCTTGGTTGATACAGGGGCTGATTCTGTTCAAAATCAGTCTTTCAAGAAGCTTATATGTGCAGCTAAGTAGGGCTATAGATCGATTGCTCTCAGGCAAACCTTTTGGTTTCCCAGGTTTTAAGATGGCAATTATTTGGATTTCATAAACTGCTTTGGGAGTATTCCTGTTCGGAGAATATCCGAGAAGAAACGAGCCAGCCATTTTTTTGCATTGTTTCCCATATGTATGAGGAACTCTGGATGGATACCATCAAAGCCAGGTGCTTTTCTAGCTTTCATGTCCTTCAAGGCAATGCTGATTTCTTCATGAGTGAAGGGTCCAGAGTATGCAGAATGAGTTGGTGAAGAGGCTTTGAGTTGTTTTAATTTTCTTTTCACCAGTCTTGTGTGATTTACATACTGAGTGAGTTTGGAAGTTGAGACAATGTGCTTAGCAATCTCATCTGGTGTAATGATAGATTTCTCTGTTATTATTGGTGTGCTACCCCCAAGTTTCCGCAGTAAGCTCCAAGCTTTTCTACTGGAGTGACGAAAATCCATCTCTTCAACAGTCTTGGGCCATTTTTCCCTGCGTGCCGCATCTAAGCTTCGTAACAGTTCCTCCGCTACTTCACTTTCTCTATTTCATAGATATTCATTGTAGAGTGTATCACTCTGCTGATTCCATCCAGGAACATACTCTTTTCTGAAACTTCCTGGAACGTATTCCTTTGCCACAGAAGTCACTAGGCCAACAAATCTTTGATAGCAACTGTTTTTGCCGGAATAAACCTGATGCATTTATCTAAGTAGTTGAGAACTTCTCCAAATCTGCCTTCAGGAAGTTCCAGCGAGGATGAGGAAATGATCTAATTAAGTGGATAGATAGCCCTACTTCTATAAGTACTGGTCTATGTTGGCTTCGTGGAAAGTCAGCTAGTACTCTTCTTGTTGTAGGTAGGAATTGGCCCTTGTTGTCACTAGAGACAAAACATAGATCTGGGTTATGTTCATTCTTCCAAGCAGCAGATCTGAATGTCCCTCGATCTTTTGCATCAAAGATAAGATGTAGGTTGAGTTCATCAGCCCAGTCAGAAAGAGCAACACCGCAGTCATTATTCTTGGCGTATTTCCAATTTTCATGGTGACTGTTGAAATCACCAGCATAAATTTCAGGATGGTTCGCAGGTGAGAGAACAGTAGCTGACCAAAAAAATTGTAAGTGGCTTGTAGATATTTACAACTGTAATATCTTGCAGTTTTACTACAACCGAATGAATGTTATTGTCAGAACAAGCATAAATAAGATGGATATCTTCCAGATTGTTACGAGCATATGTTACTACTCCATGTGCGCTGTGATAAGATGCACCAATCATTGTGTACCCACAGATCTTGCCTCTTTTTCTGAGTTCATCCTCATTGCTAGTGTGGGTTTCCTGAATAAGAGTCCATTCTTAGTAAATTTAGCATTACATATATTACATGAAACTGGCGTCTCTCCGGTATGAGTTAACATGTGATTTTTCAAATGTGCTGTCTGAGAACATTTTGTTTGACATATGCTACATGGGTAAGGCTTTTCTCTAGTTTGCATTCTCGTGTGTTTCTTCAAACTTTCCTTCATACCAAATTTGGCTTCGCATATATTACATTAGTAAGGCTCGCCGCCTCTATGGCTCAACATATGTTTCTTTAAATTCCAATTCTTAGCAAATCCCGCATCGCACATACCGCATGGATATGGCTTCTGGTCGTTAATTACCAAGTCTCCTTTCACGTTAGACGTTGATTACTGCATGTATTACTAGTAAGGTTATTTTCCGCAGGGTGCTTCTGACAAGTCCCTTCATGTGCTGTGCTAGTATATTTTCCTCCATTATTACCTAGGGTGCAAGTTTTCCTTACAACGGGATCCAATGCTTCTGAACAAATCAGTCTGAAACAAGTGCTAATATAGTGAATTTAAGTTTTAACAGGGAGATAAATAGATACGTTTACGTATAGTAAGGAAATTCAAGACATTTTTGTAAATCTTAACCCTTAGCTACACGCACCTCTTTCACTAACATTCTTACACGCTAGCGGCACTCTATGCCGCAATATATTGTTTCATTCTTTTTGTTATTTAGTGACTTGCTACACGGCTGAAATTGATTTGTATAGAGAATTATACAGAACCTAAGATAATATGTTGAAAGAATCTTATCAGTATGTATGAAATTCTTATTAATAAAATATATTATTGGGAGGGATGGGATAAGGACATATTAACTATTCACACTTAATGTAATTAATAATTCCTATAAACATTTATTGGACAACGAAGAAGAAATAATAATTTTTACACAAAAAAGAGATATTGAGTATTATTGGATTGAGATTGCCCTTTTCTCAGGCTCATATTACAAGACATTGTACCTGATACACTAGAGTAAAAGAGAAACTGTTAGTCAGAATCATGTAGTCCTATACACTTAGATTCTAGGCTTGGAAAACGACACTATCTGCTTATTTATAGTACCAATAATATACAGTGCCTAAATATACAAACTAACTCGGCAATAGGACTTAAAAATCGAATAGATCCTCTTCATCCAGTGACCCTCCTTGCGCATCAATTACTTGGAGCAACCTCTCAATATCTTCTTCTTGACAGCCATTTCGAAACCTACAAAGAGAAGGCAAGCCTGCAGACTATGTGCTGACATCGATAATAATGATAGAATCATAGAAAGAAACAACAAAGGTAAGATAAGTTAAATATTTACATAATTTCACAACGCCGATTCCAGCTAGTTGTTACACGCTAGCGGTACGGAATACCGCATTCGCGCACCTCGCACTTTGACAACCTGTCTCAGACTGACTGGGAACAAGACAGGCTTCGAACCAACCCCCTCCCCTGCAGCACGTGACGAACAAAGGATATAGCGGGCGATCTCGCAGAACTCGTAAGTGTTTTTCATGTCAATCAAAATTTTGCAAAAAAGCGGCCCTCCGTGTATCTATGTGTTAATTAAAGCAAGGGCATTTCGAAACCTTATTTGATACATTCGTAGTAATGGTCTTTGATAAGAAGACAGAATAGTTGTATTTGTGAAGTATATTAAATATTTGGAACTCAGTAGATAATAACTACTTCTAATGACACTCGTATAGTTTCTCGCCGCTATGGTTTAACATTTGGCATCGCATATATTACATTAGTAAGGCTCGTCGCCTCTATGGTTCAACATATGTTTCTTTAAATTCCAATTCTTAGAAAATCCCGCATCGCTTATACCGCATGGATATGGCTTCTGGTCGTATATTAGCAAGTCTCCTTCCACGTTAGCACGTTGATTACTGCATGTATTTCAAGTAAGGTTCTTTTTCACAGGGTGCTTCTGACAAGTTCCTTCATGTGCTGTGCTAGTATATTTTCCTCCATTATTACCTAGGGTGCAAGTTTTCCTTACAACGCATCTGAACAAATCAGTCTGAAACAAGTGGTGCTAATGTAGTGAATTGAAGTTTTAACAGGGAGATAAATAGATACGTTTACGTATAGTAAGGAAATTCAAAACATTTTTGTAAATCTTAATTAAAGCAAGGGCATTTCGAAACCTTATATGATATATTCGTAGTAATAGTCTTTGATAAGAAGACAGAATAGTTGTATTTGTGAAGTATATTAAATACTTGGGACTCAGTAGATAATAATTATTTCTAATGACACAGTGCATCACTTTCTCTGTATAAAATTTATTTTCATGCATATACGAGTTTAACTTGAGATATATTTTATGTTATATTTGGGATATTAAAGGGTTACTATGTGAGAATCCAAATGACTTTTTCGAGCGAATTTAACTTGAAATACAATACATTAGTACCGTTTCTCGCCGCTATGGGTTAACATGTGAATCTTCAAAAATTATCTACGAGCAAATTTGCCATGACATAAACCACATGAATGTGGCTTGTCACCACTATGGCTGAACATTTGTTTCATCAAATTTCCAATCTTAGTAAATTTAGAATAATTTATATTACATGAAACTGGCTTCTCTCCGGTATGAGTTAACATGTGATTTTTCAAATGTGCTGTCTGAGAAAAGTTTGTTTGACATATGCTACATGAGTAAGGCCATTCTCCAGTATGGATTCTCATGTGTTTCTTCAGACTTTCTTTCATACCAAATTTGACTTCACATATATTACATTTGTAAGGCTCGTTGCCTCTATGGCTCAACATATGTTTCTTTAAATTCGAATTCATAGCAAATCCCGCATCGCATATACCGCATGGATATGGCTTCTAGTCTCCTTCCACGTTAGCACGTTGATTACATCAAGTATTACTAGTAAGTTTCTTTCCCTCATGGTGCTTCTGACAAGTTCGTTCATGTGCTGTGCTAGTATATTTTCCTCCATTATTACATAGGGTGCAAGTTTCCCATATAACAGGATGCAACGCATCTGAACTAATCAGTTTGAAACAAGTGGTGCTAATATAGTGAATTGAAGTTTTAACAGGGAGAAAAATAGTTACGTTTACGTATAGTAAGGAAATTCAAAGCATTTTTGTAAATCTTAATTAAAGCAAGGGCATTTCGAAACCTTATTTGATATATTCGTCTTTGATAAGAAGATAGAATAGTTGTATTTGTGAAGTATATTAAATATTTGGAACTCAGTAGATAATAATTATTTCTAATGACACTGTGCATCAATTTCTCTGTATACAATTTAATTTCATGCAATTATGACTTTAACTTGAGATATATTTTATGTTATATGTGGGATATTAAGAACGAGTGTGGCCTCTCGCCACAAAAGGTTACTATCTGCGACTCCAAATTGCCTTTTTCAGCGAATTTAACTTGACATACATTACATGAGTACCGTTTCTCGCCGCTATGGTTTAACATGTGAATCTTCAAATATTCTCTACGAGCAAATTAGCCATGACATATACCACAAGAATGTGGCTTCTAATCACTATGGCTGAACATATGTTTCTTCAAATTTCCAATCTTAGTAAATTTAGCATTTCATATAATACATGAAACTGTCTTCTCTCCGGTATGAGTTAACATGTGATTTTTCAAATGTGCTGTCTGAGAAAATTTTGTTTGACATATGCTACATGAGTAAGGCTTTTCTCCAAAAGGATTCTCATGTGTTCCTTCAAATTTCCTTCATTCCAAATTTGGCTTCGCAAGTATTACATTTGTAAGGCTCGTCACCTCTATGGATCAACATATGATTCTTTAAATTCCAATTCTTAGCAAATCCCGTATCGCTTATACCGCATGGATATGGCTTCTGGTCGTATTTTAGCAAGTCTCCTTCCACGTTAGCACGTTGAAAACATCAAATATTACTAGTAATGTTCCTTCCCACAGGGTGCTTCTGACAAGTTCCTTCATGTGCTGTGCTAGTATATTCTCCTCCATTATTACCTATGGTGCAAGTTTTCCTTACAACGCATCTGAACAAATCAGTCTGAAACAAGTGGTGCTAATGTAGTGAATTGAAGTTTTAACAGGGAGATAAATAGATTCGTTTACGTATAGTAAGGAAATTCAAAACATTTTTGTAAATCTTAATTAAAGCAAGGGCATTTCGAAACCTTATATGAATTATTCGTAGTAATAGTCTTTGATAAGAAGACAGAATAGTGTATTTGTGAAGTATGTTAAATATTTGGAACTCAGTGATAATAATTATTTCTAATGATTCAGTGCATCAATTTCTATGTGAGGATCCAAATGACTTTTTTGAGCGAATTTAACTTGAAATACATTACATGAGTACGGTTTCTCGCCGCTATGGGTTAACATGTGAATCTTCAAATTTATCTACGAGCAAATTTGCCATGACATATACCACAAGAATGTGGCTTCTCACATCTATGGCTGAACATATGTTTCTTCAAATTTCCAATCTTAGTAAATTTAGCATTTCATATACTACATGAAACTGTCTTCTACACGGTATGAGTTAACATGTGATTTTTCAAATGTGCTGTCTGAGAAAATTTTGTTTGACATATGCTACATGAGTAAGGCGTTTCTCCAGTATGGATCTGATGTGTTTCTTCAAACTTTCCTTCAATCCAATTTTGGCATCGCATATATTACATTGATAAGGCCCGTCGCCTCTATGGCTCAACATATGTTTCTTTAAATTCCAATTCTTAGCAAATTCCGCATCGCGTATACCGCAAGAATATGGCTTCTGGTCGTATATTAGCAAGTCTCCCTTCACGTTAGCACGTTGATTACACCAAATATTACTAGTAAGGTTCTTTCCCACAGGGTGCTTCTGACAAGTTCCTTCAAGTGCTGGGCTAGTATATTTTCCACTATTATTACCTAGGGTGCAAGTTTTCCTTACAACAGGATCCAACGCATCTGAACATATCAGTCTGAAACAAGTGGTGCTAATATAGTGAATTGAAGTTTTAACAAGGAGATAATTAAATACGTTTACGTATAGTAAGGAAATTCAAAACATTTTTGTGAATCTTAATTAAAGCAAGGGCATTTCGAAACCTTATTTGATATATTCGTAGTAATAGTCTTTGATAAGAAGACAGAATAGTTGTATTTGTGAAGTATATTAAATATTTGGAACTCAGTAGATAATAATTATTTCCAATGACACAGTGCATCAATTTCTCTGTATACAATTGATTTTCATGCATATACGAGTTTAACTTGAGATATAATTTATGTTATATTTGGTATATTAAAAACGAGTGTGGGCTCTCGCCACCGTAGGTTACTATGTGCGACTCTTAATGACTTTTTGAGCGAATTTAATTTGACATACATACATGAGTACGGTTTCTCGCCGCTATAGGTTAACAAGTGAATCTTCAAATATTCTCTACGAGCAAATTTGCCATGACATATACCACAAGAAAGTGGCTTGTCACCACTATGGCTGAAAATATGTTTCTTCAAATTTCCAACCTTAGTAAATTTAGCATTTCATATACTACATGAAACTGTCTTCTCTCCGGTATGAGTTAACATGTGATTTTTCAAATGTGCTGTCTGAGAAAATTTTGTTTGACATATCCTACATGAGTAAGGCGTTTCTCCAGTATGGATTCTCATGTGTTTCTTCAAACTTTCCTTCAATCCAATTTTGGCATCGCATATATTACATTGATAAGGCACGTCGCCTCTATGGCTCAACATATGTTTCTTTAAAATCCAATTCTTAGCAAATTCCGCATCGCGTATACCGCAAGAATATGGCTTCTGGTCGTATATTAGCAAGTCTCCTTTCACGTTAGCACGTTGATTACACCAAATATTACTAGTAAGGTTCTTTCCCACAGGGTGCTTCTGACAAGTTCCTTCAAGTGCTGGGCTAGTATATTTTCCACTATTATTACCTAGGGTGCAAGTTTTCCTTACAACAGGATCCAACGCATCTGAACATATCAGTCTGAAACAAGTGGTGCTAATATAGTGAATTGAAGTTTTAACGAGGAGATAAATAAATACGTTTACGTATAGTAAGAAAATTCAAAACATTTTTGTAAATCTTAATTAAAGCAAGGGCATTTCGAAACCTTATTTGATATATTCGTAGTAATAGTCTTTGATAAGAAGACAGAATAGTTGTATTTGTGAAGTATATTAAAAATTTGGAACTCAGTAGATAATAATTATTTCTAATGACACAGTGCATCAATTTCTCTGTATACAATTGATTTTCATGCATATACGAGTTTAACTTGAGATATTATTTATGTTATATTTGGTATATTAATGGGTTACTATGTGAGGATCCAAATGACTTTTTTGAGCGAATTTAACTTGAATTACATTACATGAGTACGGTTTCTCGCCGCTATGGGTTAACATGTGAATCTTCAAATATTATCTACGAGCAAATTTGCCCTGACATATACCACAAGAATGTGGCTTCTCACCTCTATGGCTGAACATAAGTATCTTTAAATATCCATTCTTAGTAAATTTAGCATTACATATATTAAATGAAACTATCTTCTCTCCGGTATGAGTTAACATGTGATTTTTCAAATGTGCTGTCTGAGAAAATTTTGTTTGGCATATGCTACATGAGTATGGCTTTTCTCCAGTATGGATTCTCATGTGTTCCTTCAAATTTCCTTCATTCCAAATTTGGCTTCGCATATATCATATTTCTAAGGCTCGTCGCCTCTATGGCTCAACTTATGTTTCTTTAAATTCCAATTCTTAGCATATCCCGTATCGCTTATACCGCATGGATATGGCTTCTGGTCGTATATTAGCAAGTCTCCTTCCACGTTAGCACGTTGAAAACGTCAAATATTACTAGTAAGGTTCTATCCCACAGGGTGCTTCTGACAAGTTCCTTCATGTGCTGTGCTAGTATATTTTCCTCCATTATTATCTAGGGTGCAAGTTTTCCTTACTACGCATCTGAACAAATCAGTCGGGAACAAGTAGTGCTAATATAGTGAATTGAAGTTTTAACAGGGAGATAAAAATACGTTTACGTATAGTAAGGAAATTCAAAACATTTTTGTAAATCTTAATTAAAGCAAGGGCATTTCGAAACCTTATATGATATATTCGTAGTAATAGTCTTTGATAAGAAGACAGAATAGTTGTATTTGTGAAGTATATTAAATATTTGGAACTCAGTAGATAATAACTACTTCTAATGACACTGTGCATCAATTTCTCTGTATACAATTTAATTTCATGCATATATGAATTTAACTTGAGATATATTTTATGTTATATTTGGGATATTAAGAACGAGTGTGGCCTCTCGCCACAAAGGGTTACTATCTGCGACTCCAAATGACCTTTTTGAGCGAATTTAACTTCACATATATTACTTGAATACGGTTTCTCGCCGCTATGGTTTAACATTTGACATCGCATATATTACATTGGTAAGGCTCGTCGCCTCTATGGTTCAACATATGTTTCTTTAAATTCCAATTCTTAGAAAATCCCGCATCGCTTATACCGCATGGATATGGCTTCTGGTCGTATATTAACAAGTCTCCTTCCACGTTAGCACGTTGATTACTGCATGTATTTCTAGTAAGGTTCTTTTCCACAGGGTGCTTCTGACAAGTTCCTTCATGTGCTGTGCTAGTATATTTTCCTCCATTATTACCTAGGGTGCAAGTTTTCCTTACAACGCATCTGAACAAATCAGTCTGAAACAAGTGGTGCTAATGTAGTGAATTGAAATTTTAACAGGGAGATAAATAGATACGTTTACGTATAGTAAGGAAATTCAAAACATTTTTGTAAATCTTAATTAAAGCAAGGGCATTTCGAAACCTTATTTGATATATTCGTAGTAATAGTCTTTGATAAGAAGACAGAATAGTTGTATTTGTGAAGTATATTAAATATTTGGGACTCAGTAGATAATAACTATTTCTAATTACACGGTGCATCAATTTCTCTGTATACAATTTAATTTCATGCATATATGACTTTAACATGAGATATATTTTATGTTATATTTGGGATATTATAGGGTTACTATGTGAGAATCCAAATGACTTTTTCGAGCGAATTTAAGTTGAAATACAATACATTAGTACGGTTTCTCGCCGCTATGGGTAAACAGGTGAATCTTCAAATATTATCTACGAGCAAATTTGCCATGACATATACCACATGAATGTGGCTTGTCACCACTATGGCTGAACATTAGTTTCATCAAATTTCCTTTCTTAGTAAATTTAGAATAATTTATATTACATGAAACTGGCTTCTCTCCGGTATGAGTTAACATGTGAATTTTCAAATGTGCTGTCTGAGAAAAGTTTGTTTGACATATGCTACATGAGTAAGGCGATTCTCCAGTATGGATTCTCATGTGTTTCTTCAGACTTTCTTTCATACCAAATTTGACTTCACATATATTACATTTTTAAGGCTCGTTGCCTCTATGGTTCAACATATGTATCTTTAAATTCCAATTCATAGCAAATCCCGCATCGCATATACCGCATGGATATGGCTTCTAGTCTCCTTCCACGTTAACACGTTGATTTCATCAAGTAATACTATAAAGTTTCTTTCCCACATGGTGCTTCCGACAAGTTCGTTCATGTGCTGTGCTAGTACATTTTCCTCCATTATTACATAGGGTGCAAGTTTCCCTTATAACAGGATCCAACGCATCTGAACTAATCAGTCTGAAACAAGTGGTGCTAATATAGTGAATTGAAGTTTTAACAGGGAGAAAAATAGTTACGTTTACGTATAGTAAGGACATTCAAAGCATTTTTGTAAATCTTAATTAAAGCAAGGGCATTTCGAAACCTTATTTGATATATTCGTAGTAATAGTCTTTGATAAGAAGACAGAATAGTTGTATTTGTGAAGTATATTAAATATTTGGGACTCAGTAGATAATAACTATTTCTAATTACACGGTGCATCAATTTCTCTGTATACAATTTATTTTGATGCATATACGACTTTAACTTGAGATTTATATTATGTCATATTTGTGATATTAAAAACGTGTGTGGCTTCTCACCACTATGGCTGAACATATGTTTCTTCAAATTTCCATTCTTAGTAAATTTAGCATTACATATATTACTTGAAACTGGCTTCTCTCCGGTGTGAGTTAACATGTGATTTTTCAAAGTGCTGTCTTAGAATTTTTTTTTTGACATATGCTACATGAGTATGTCTCTTCTCCAGTATGGATTCTCATGTGTTTCTTCAAACTTTCTTTCATACCAAATTTGACTTCACATACATTACATTTGTAAGGCTCGTTGCCTCTATGATTCAACATATGTTTCTTTCAATTCCAATTCATAGCAAATCCCGCATCGCATATACCGCATGGATATGGCTTCTAGTCTCCTTCCACGTTAGCACGTTGATTACATCAAGTATTACTAGTAAGTTTCTTTCCCACATGGTGCTTCTGACAAGTTCGTTCATGTGCTGTGCTAGTATATTTTCCTCCATTATTACATAGGGTGCAAGTTTCCCTTATAACAGGATGCAACGCATCTGAACTAATCAGTTTGAAACAAGAGGTGCTAATATAGTGAATTGAAGTTTTAACAGGGAGAAAAATAGTTACGTTTACGTATAGTAAGGAAATTCAAAGCTTTTTTGTAAATCTTAATTAAAGCAAGGGCATTTCGAAACCTTATTTGATATATTCGTAGTAATAGTCTTTGATAAGAAGACAGAATAGTTGTATTTGTGAAGTATATTAAATATTTGGAACTCAGTAGATAATAATTATTTCTAATGACACTGTGCATCAATTTCTCTGTATACAATTTAATTTCAAGCATATATGACTTTAACTTGAGATATATTTTATGTTATATTAGGGATATTAGGAACAAGTGTGGCCTCTCGCCACAAAGGGTTACTAATGTGCGACTCCAAATGTCCTTTTTGAGCGAATTTAACTTGACATATATTACATGAATACGGTTTCTCGCCGCTATGGTTTAACATGTGTATCTTCAAATATTCTCTACGAGCAAATTTGCAATGACATATACCACAAGAATGTGGCTTGTCACCACTATGGCTGAAAATATGTTTCTTCACATTTCCAATCTTAGTAAATTTAGCAATTCATATATTACATGAAACTGTCTTCTCTCCGGTATTAGTTAACATGTGATTTTTCAAATGTGCTGTCTGAGAAAAGTTTGTTTGACATATGCTACATGAGTAAGGCGATTCTCCAGTATGGATTCTTATGTGTTTCTTCAGACTTTCTTTCATACCAAATTTGACTTCACATATATTACATTTGTAAGGCTCCTTGCCTCTATGGTTCAACATATGTATCTTTAAATTCCAATTCATAGCAAATCCCGCATCGCATATACCGCATGGATATGGCTTCTAGTCATCTTCCACGTTAGCACGTTGATTACATCAAGTATTACTATTAAGTTTCTTTCCCACATGGTGCTTCTGACAAGTTTGTTCATGTGCTGTGCTAGTATATTTTCCTCCATTATTACATAGGGTGCAAGTTTCCCTTATAACAGGATCCAACGCATCTGAACTAATCAGTCTGAAACAAGTGGTGCTAATATAGTGAATTTAAGTTTTAACAGGGAGAAAAATAGCTACGTTTACGTATAGTAAGGAAATTCAAAGCATTTTTGTAAATCTTAATTAAAGCAAGGGCATTTCGAAACCTTATTTGATATATTCGTAGTAATATTCTTTGATAAGAAGACAGAATAGTTGTATTTGTGAAGTATATTAAATATTTGGAACTCAGTAGATAATAACTACTTCTAATGACACTGTGCATCAATTTCTCTGTATACAATTTAATTTCAAGCATATATGACTTTAACTTGAGATATATTTTATGTTATATTAGGGATATTAGGAACAAGTGAGGCCTCTCGCCACAAAGGGTTACTATGTGCGACTCCAAATGACCTTTTTGAGCGAATTTAACTTGACATATATTACATGAATACGGTTTCTCGCCGCTATGGTTTAACATGTGAATCTTCAAATATTCTCTACGAGCAAATTTGCCATGACATATACCACAAGAATGTGGCTTGTCACCACTATGGCTGAACATATGTTTCTTTAAATTTTCATTCTTACTAAATTTAGCATTACATATATTACATGAAACTGTCTTCTCTCCGGTATGAGTTAACATGTGATTTTTCAAATGTGCTGTCTGAGAAAATGTTGTTTGACATATGCTAAATGAGTAAGGTTTTTTTTCCAATATAAATTCTCATGTGGTCCTTCAAACTTACCTTCATTCCAAATTTGGCTTCGCATATATTACATTTGTAAGGCTCGTCGCCTCTATGGCTCAACATATGTTTCTTTAAATTCCAATTCTTAGCAAATCCCGTATCGCTTATACCGCATGGATATGGCTTCTGGTCGTATATTAGCAAGTCTCCTTCCACGTTAGCACGTTGAAAACATCAGATATTACTAGTAAGGTTCTTTCCCACAGGTTGCTTCTGACAAGTTCCTTCATGTGCTGTGCTAGTATATTTTCCTCCATTATTACCTAGGGTGTAAGTTTTCCTTACAACAGAATCCAAGGCATCTGAACAATTTAGTCTGAAACAAGTATTGCTAATATAGTGAATTGACGTTTTAACAGGGAGATAAATAGTTACGTTTACGTATAGTAAGGAAATTCAAAACATTTTTGTAAATTTTAATTAAAGAGAGGGCATTTCGAAACCTTATTTGATATATTCGTCTTTGATAAGAAGACAGAAGAGTTGTATTTGTGCAGTATATTAAATATTTGGAACTCAGTAGATAATAATTATTTCTAATGACACTGTGCATCAATTTCTCTGTATACAATTTATTTTCATGGATATATGAGTTTAACTTGAGATATATTTTATGTTATATTTGGGATATTAAAAACGAGTGTGGGCTCTCGCCACCGTAGGTTACTATGTGCGACTCTTAATGACTTTTTGAGCGAATTTAATTTGACATACATTACAGGAGTACGGTTACTCGCCGCTATAGGTTAACAAGTGAATCTTCAAATATTCTCTACGAGCAAATTTGCCATGACATATACCACAAGAAAGTGGCTTGTCACCACTATGGCTGAAAATATGTTTCTTCAAATTTCCAATCTTAGTAAATTTAACATTTCATATACTACATGAAACTGTCTTCTCTCCGGTATGAGTTAACATGTGATTTTTCAAATGTGCTGTCTCAGAAAATTTTGTTTGACATATGCTACATGAGTAAGGCGTTTCTCCAGTATGGATTCTCATGTGTTTCTTCAAACTTTCCTTCAATTCAATTTTGGCATCGCATATATTACATTGATAAGGCTCCTCGCCTCTGTGGCTCAACATATGTTTCTTTAAATTCCAATTCTTAGCAAATTCCGCATCGCGTATACCGCAAGAATATGGCTTCTGGTCGTAAATTAGCAAGTCTCCTTTCACGTTAGCACGTTGATTACACCAAATATTACTAGTAGGGTTCTTTCCCACAGGGTGGTTCTGACAAGTTCCTTCAAGTGCTGGGCTAGTATATTTTCCACTATTATTACCTAGGGTGCAAGTTTTCCTTACAACAGGATCCAACGCATCTGAACATATCAGTCTGAAACAAGTGGTGCTAATATAGTGAATTGAAGTTTTAACAAGGAGATAAATAAATACGTTTACATATAGTAAGGAAATTCAAAACATTTTTGTAAATCTTAATTAAAGCAAGGGCATTTCGAAACCTTATTTGATATATTCGTAGTAATAGTCTTTGATAAGAAGACAGAATAGTTGTATTTGTGAAGTATATTAAATATTTGGAACTCAGTAGATAATAATTATTTCTAATGACACAGTGCATCAATTTCTCTGTATACAATTGATTTTCATGCATATACGAGTTTAACTTGAGATATAATTTATGTTATATTTGGTATATTAATGGGTTACTATGTGAGGATCCAAATGACTTTTTTGAGCGAATTTAACTTGAAATACATTACATGAGTACGGTTTCTCGCCGCTATGGGTTCACATGTGAATCTTCAAATATTATCTACGAGCAAATTTGCCATGACATATACCACAAGAATGTGGCTTCTCACCTCTATGGCTGAACATAAGTATCTTTAAATATCCATTCTTAGTAAATTTAGCATTACATATATTAAATGAAACTATCTTCTCTCCGGTATGAGTTAACATGTGATATTTCAAATGTGCTGTCTGAAAAAATTTTGGTTGACATATGCTACATGAGTAAGGCTTTTCTCCAGTATGGATTCTCATGTGTTCCTTCAAATTTCCTTCATTCCAAATTTGGCTTCGCATATATCATTTTTGTAAGCCTCGTCGCCTCTATGGCTCAACATATGTTTCTTTAAATTCCAATTCTTAGCATATCCCGTATCGCTTATACCGCATGGATATGGCTTCTGGTCGTATATTAGCAAGTCTCCTTCCACGTTAGCACGTTGAAAACGTCAAATATTACTAGTAAGGTTCCTTCCCACAGGGTGCTTCTGACAAGTTCCTTCATGTGCTGTGATAGTATATTTTCCTCCATTATTACCTAGGGTGTAAGTTTTCCTTACAACAGAATCCAAGGCATCTGAACAATTCAGTCTGAAACAAGTAGTGCTAATATAGTGAATTGAAGTTTTAACAGGGAGATAAATAGTTACGTTTACGTATAGTAAGGAAATTCAAAACATTTTTGTAAATTTTAATTAAAGCAAGGGCATTTCGAAACCTTATTTGATATATTCGTCTTTGATAAGAAGACAGAAGAGTTGTATTTGTGCAGTATATTAAATATTTGGAACTCAGTAGATAATAATTATTTCTAATGACACTGTGCATCAATTTCTCTGTATACAATTTATTTTCATGGATATATGACTTTAACTTGAGATATATTTTATGTTATATTTGGGATATTAAAAACGAGTGTGGGCTCTCGCCACCGTAGGTTACTATGTGCGACTCTAAATGACTTTATGAGCGAATTTTATTTGACATACATTTCATGAGTACGGTTTCTCGCCGCTATAGGTTAACAAGTGAATCTTCAAATATTCGCTACGAGCAAATTTGCCATGACATAACCCACAAGAAAGTGGCCTGTCACCACTATGGCTGAACATATGTTTCTTCAAATTTCCATTCATAGTAAATTTAGCATTACATATATTACTTGAAACTTGCTTCTCTCCTGTATGAGTAAACATGTGATTTTTCAAAGTGCTGTCTGAGAAAATTTTGTTTGACATATGCTACATGAGTATGTCTCTTCTCCAGTATGGATTCACATGTGTTTCTTCAAACTTTCTTTCATACCAAGTTTGACTTCACATATATTACATTTTTAAGGCTCGTTGCCTCTATGGCTCAACAAATGTTTCTTTAAATTCCAATTCATAGCAAATCCCGCATCGCATATACCGCATGGATATGGCTTCTAGTCTCCTTCCACGTTAGCACGTTGATTACATCAAGTATTACTAGTAAGTCTCTTTCCCACATGGTGCTTCTGACAAGTTCGTTCATGTGCTGTGCTAGTATATTTTCCTCCATTATTACATAGGTTGCAAGTATCCCTTATAACAGGATCCAACGCATCTGAACTAATCAGTCTGAAACAAGTGGTGCAACTATAGTGAATTGAAGTTTTAACAGGGAGAAAAATAGTTACGTTTACGTATAGTAAGGAAATTCACAGCATTTTTGTAAATCTTAATTAAAGCAAGGGCATTTCGAAACCTTATTTGATATATTGGTAGTAATAGTCTTTGGTAAGAAGACAGAATAGTTGTATTTGTGAAGTATATTAAATATTTGGAACTCAGTAGATAATAACTACTTCTAATGACACTGTGCATCAATTTCTCTGTATAAAATTTAATTTCATGCATATATGACTTTAACTTGAGATATATTTTATGTTATATTTGGGATATTAGGAACAAGTGTGGCCTCTCGCCACAAAGGGTTACTATGCGCGACTCCAAATGACCTTTTTGAGCGAATTTAACTTGACATATATTATATGAATACGGTTTCTCGCCGCTATGTTTGAACATGTGAATCTTCACATATTCTCTACGAGCAAATTTGCCATGACATATACCACAAGAAAGTGGCTTGTCACCACTATGGCTGAAAATATGTCTCTTCAAATTTCCAATCTTAGTAAATTTAGCATTTCATATATTACATGAAACTGTCTTCTCTCCGGTATGAGTTAACATGTGATTTTTCAAATGTGCTGTGTGAGAAAATTTTGTTTGACATATGCTACATGAGTAAGGCGTTTCTCCAGTACGGATTCTCATGTGTTACTTCAAACTTTCCTTCATTCCAATTTTGGCATCGCATATATTACATTGGTAAGGCTCGTCGCCTCTATGGCTCAACATATGTTTCTTTAAATTCCAATTATTAGCAAATCCCGCATCGCGTATACCGCAAAGATATGGCTTCTGGTCGTATATTAGCAAGTCTCCTTTCACGTTAGCACGTTGATTACATCAAATATTACTAGTAAGGTTCTTTCCCACAGGGTGCTTATGACAAGTTCCTTCATGTGCTGGGCTAGTATATTTTCCACTATTATTACCTAGGGTGCAAGTTTTCCTTACAACAGGATCCAACGCATCTGAACATATCAGTCTGAAACAAGTGGTGCTAATATAGTGAATTGAAGTTTTAACAAGGAGATAAATAGATACGTTTACGTATAGTAGGGAAATTCAAAACATTTATGTGAACCTTAATTAAAGCAAGCGCATTTCGAAACATTATTTGATATATTCGTAGTAATAGTCTTTGATAAGAAGACAGAATAGTTGTATTTGTGAAGTATATTAAATATTTGGGACTCAGTAGATAATAACTATTTCTAATGACACGGTGCATCAATTTCTCTGTATACAATTTATTTTCATGCATATACGACTTTAACTTGAGATTTATATTATGTCATATTTGTGATATTAAAAACGTGTGTGGCTTCTCACCACTATGGCTGAACATACGTTTCTTCAAAATTCCATTCATAGTAAATTTAGCATTACATATATTACTTGAAACTTGCTTCTCTCCGGTATGAGTAAACATGTGATTTTTCAAAGTGCTGTCTGAGAAAATTTTGTTTGACATATGCTACATGAGTATGTCTCTTCTCCAGTATGGATTCTCATGTGTTTCTTCAAACTTTCTTTCATACCAAATTTGACTTCACATATATTACATTTTTAAGGCACGTTGCCTCTATGGCTCAACAAATGTTTCTATAAATTCCAATTCATAGCAAATCCCGCATCGCATATACCGCATGGATATGGCTTCTAGTCTCCTTCCACGTTAGCACGTTGAATACATCAAGTATTACTAGTAAGTTTCTTTCCCACATGGTGCTTCTGACAAGTTCGTTCATGTGCTGTGCTAGTATATTTTCCTCCATTAGTACATAGGGTGCAAGTTTCCCTTATAACAGGATGCAACGCATCTGAACTAATCAGTTTGAAACAAGTGGTGCTAATATAGTGAATTGAAGTTTTAACAGGGAGAAAAATAGTTACGTTTACGTATAGTAAGGAAATTCAAAGCATTTTTGTAAATCTTAATTAAAGCAAGGTCATTTCGAAAACTTATTTGATATATTCGTAGTAATATTCTTTGATAAGAAGACAGAATAGTTGTATTTGTGAAGTATATTAAATATTTGGAACTCAGTAGATAATAACTATTTCTAATGACACGGTGCATCAATTTCTCTGTATACAATTTAATTTCATGCATATATGACTTTAACATGAGATATATTTTATGTTATATTTGGGATATTAAGAACGAGTGTGGCCTCTCGCCACAAAGGGTTACTATCTGCGACTCCAAATGACCTTTTTCAGCGAATTTAACTGGACATATATTATATGAATACGGTTTCTCGCCGCTATGTTTGAACATGTGAATCTTCACATATTCTCTACGAGCAAATTTGCCATGACATATACCACAAGTAAGTGGCATGTCACCACTATGGCTGAAAATATGTCTCTTCAAATTTCCAATCTTAGTAAATTTAGCATTACATATATTACATGAAACTGTCTTCTCTCCGGTATGAGTTAACATGTGATTTTTCAAATGTGCTGTCTGAGAAAATTTTGTTTGACATATGCTACATGAGTAAGGCGTTTCTCCAGTATGGATCCTCATGTGTTTCTTCAAACTTTCCTACAATCGATTTTGGCATCGCATATATTACATTGGTAAGGCTCTTCGCCTCTATGGCTTAACATATGTATCTTTAAATTCCAATTCTCAGCAAATCCCGCATCGCGTATACCGCAAGGATATGGCTTCTGGTCGTATATTAGCAAGTCTCCTTTCACGTTAGCACGTTGATTACATCAAATATTACTAGTAAGGTTCTTTCCCACAGGGTGCTTCTGACAAGTTCCTTCATGTGCTGGGCTAGTATATTTTCCACTATTATTACCTAGGATGCAAGTTTTCCTTACAACAGGATCCAACGCATCTGAACATATCAGTCTGAAACAAGTGGGTCTAATAGAGTGAATTGAAGGTTTAACAAGGAGATAAATAGATACGTTTACGTATAGTAAGGAAATTCAAAACATTTTTGTGAATCTTAATTTAAGCAAGGGCATTTCGAAACCTTATTTGATATATTCGTCTTTGATAAGAAGACAGAATAGTTGTATTTGTGAAGTATATTAAATATTTGGAACTCAGTAGATAATAATTATTTCTAATGACACTGTGCATCAATTTCTCTGTATACAATTTATTTTCATGCATATATGAGTTTAACTTGAGATATATTTTATGTTATATTTGGGATATTAAAAACGAGTGTGGGCTCTCGGCACCGTTGGTTAATATGTGCGAATCTAAATGACTTTTTTGGGCGAATTTAACTTGACATACATTACATGAGTACGGTTTCTCTCCGCTATAGGTTAACATGTGAATCTTCAAATATTCTCTACGAGCAAATTTGCCATGACTTATACCACAAGAATGTGGCTTGTCACCACTATGGCTGAACATATGTTTCTTTAAGATTCCATTCTTAGTAAATTTTGCATTACATATATTACATGAAACTGTCTTCTCTCCGGTATGAGTTAACATGTGATTTTTCAAAAGTGCTGTGTGTGAAAATTTTGTTTGACATATGCTACATGAGTAAGGCGTTTCTCCTGTACGGATTCTCATGTGTTACTTCAAACTTTCCTTCATTCCAATTTTGGCATCGCATATATTACATTGGTAAGGCTCGTCGCCTCTATGGCTCAACATATGTTTCTTTAAATTCCAATTCTTAGCAAATCCCGCATCGCGTACACCGCAAAGATATGGCTTCTGGTCGTATATTAGCAAGTCTCCTTTCACGTTAGCACGTTGATTACATCAAATATTACTAGTAAGGTTCTTTCCCACAGGGTGCTTATGTCAAGTTCCTTCATGTGCTGGGCTAGTATATTTTCCACTATTATTACCTAGGGTGCAAGTTTTCCTTACAACAGGATCCAACGCATCTGAACATATCAGTCTGAAACAAGTGGTGCTAATATAGTGAATTGAAGTTTTAACAAGGAGATAAATAGATACGTTTACGTATAGTAAGGAAATTCAAAACATTTATGTGAACCTTAATTAAAGCAAGGGCATTTCGAAACCTTATTTGATATATTCGTAGTAATAGTCTTTGATAAGAAGACAGAATAGTTGTATTTGTGAAGTATATTAAATATTTGGGACTCAGTAGATAATAACTACTTCTAATGACACTGTGCATCAATTTCTCTGTATAAAATTTAATTTCATTCATATATGACTTTAACTTGAGATATATTTTATGTTATATTTGGGATATTAGGAACAAGTGTGGCCTCTCGCCACAAAGGGTTACTATGCGCGACTCCAAATGACCTTTTTGAGCGAATTTAACTGGACATATATTATATGAATACGGTT
This sequence comes from Meconema thalassinum, assembly GCA_946902985.2. Taxonomy (NCBI): domain Eukaryota; kingdom Metazoa; phylum Arthropoda; class Insecta; order Orthoptera; family Tettigoniidae; genus Meconema; species Meconema thalassinum. The sequence continues at coordinate 255,377,424 of OX336388.2, read as the reverse complement.
TCTCGCCGGTATGTTTGAACATGTGAATCTTCACATATTCTCTACGAGCAAATTTGCCATGACATATACCACAAGTAAGTGGCTTGTCACCACTATGGCTGAAAATATGTCTCTTCAAATTTCCAATCTTAGTAAATTTAGCATTTCATATATTACATGAAACTGTCTTCTCTCCGGTATGAGTTAACATGTGATTTTTCAAATGTGCTGTCTGAGAAAATTTTGTTTGACATATGCTACATGAGTAAGGCGTTTCACCAGTATGGATCCTCATGTGTTTCTTCAAACTTTCCTTCAATCCAATTTCGGCATCGCATATATTACATTGGTAAGGCTCGTCGCCTCTATGGCTTAACATATGTATCTTTAAATTCCAATTCTCAGCAAATCCCGCATCGCGTATACCGCAAGGATATGGCTTCTGGTCGTATATTAGCAAGTCTCCTTCCACGTTAGCACGTTGATTACTGCATGTATTTCTAGTAAGGTTCTTTTCCACAGGGTGCTTCTGACAAGTTCCTTCATGTGCTGTGCTAGTATATTTTCCTCCATTATTACCTAGGGTGCAAGTTTTCCTTACAACGCATCTGAAAAAATCAGTCTGAAACAAGTGGTGCTAATGTAGTGAATTGAAGTTTTAACAGGGAGATAAATAGATACGTTTACGTATAGTAAGGAAATTCGAAACATTTTTGTAAATCTTAATTAAAGCAAGGGCATTTCGAAACCTTATATGATATATTCGTAGTAATAGTCTTTGATAAGAAGACAGAATAGTTGTATTTGTGAAGTATATTAAATACTTGGAACTCAGTAGATAATAATTATTTCTAATGACACAGTGCATCAATTTCTCTGTATACAATTTATTTTCATGCATATACGAGTTTAACTTGAGATATATTTTATGTTATATTTGGGATATTAAAGGGTTACTATGTGAGAATCCAAATGACTTTTTCGAGCGAATTTAACTTGAAATACAATACATTAGTACGGTTTCTCGCCGCTATGGGTTAACATTTGAATCTTCAAATATTATCTACGAGCAAATTTGCCATGACATATACCACATGAATGTGGCTTGTCACCACTATGGCTGAACATTAGTTTCATCAAATTTCCATTCTTAGTAAATTTAGAATAATTTATATTACATGAAACTGGCTTCTCTCCGGTATGAGTTAACATGTGATTTTTCAAATGTGCTGTCTGAGAAAAGTTTGTTTGACATATGCTACATGAGTAAGGCGATTCTCCAGTATGGATTCTCATGTGTTTCTTCAGACTTTCTTTCCTACCAAATTTGACTTCACATATATTACATTTGTAAGGCTCGTTGCCTCTATGACTCCACAAATGTTTCTTTAAATTCGAATTCATAGCAAATCCCGCATCGCATATACCGCATGGATATGGCTTCTAGTCTCCTTCCACGTTAGCACGTTGATTACATCAAGTATTACTATTAAGTTTCTTTCCCACATGGTGCTTCTGACAAGTTCGTTCATGTGCTGTGCTAGTATATTTTCCTCCATTATTACATAGGGTGCAAGTTTCCCTTATAACAGGATCCAACGCATCTGAACTAATCAGTCTGAAACAAGTGGTGCTAATATAGTGAATTGAAGTTTTAACGAGGAGATAAATAAATACGTTTACGTATAGTAAGAAAATTCAAAACATTTTTGTAAATCTTAATTAAAGCAAGGGCATTTCGAAACCTTATTTGATATATTCGTAGTAATAGTCTTTGATAAGACGACAGAATAGTTGTATTTGTGAAGTATATTAAATATTTGGAACTCAGTAGATAATAACTACTTCTAATGACACTGTGCATCAATTTCTCTGTATACAATTTAATTTCATGCATATATGACTTTAACATAAATTATATTTTATGTTATATTAGGGATATTAGGAACAAGTGTGGCCTCTCGCCACAAAGGATTACTATGTGCGACTCCAAATGACCTTTTTGAGCGAATTTAATGTGACATACATTACATGAGAACGGATTCTCGCCGCTATAGGTTATCAAGTGAATCTTTAAATATTCTCTACGAGCAAATTTGCCATGACATATACCACAATAATGTGGCTTGTCACCACTATGGCTGAAAATATGTTTCTTCAAATTTCCATTCTTAGTAAATTTAGCATTACATATATTACATGAAACTGTCTTCTCTCCGGTATGAGTTAACATGTGATTTTTCAAATGTGCTGCCTGAGAAAATTTTGTTTGACATATGCTACATGAGTAAGGCTTTTCTCCAATATGGATTCTCATGTGTTCCTTCAAATTTCCTTCATTCCAAATTTGGCTTCGCATATATTACATTTGTAAGGCTCGTCATCTCTATGGCTCAACATATGTTTCTTTAAATTCCAATTCTTAGCAAATCCCGTATCGCTTATACCGCATGGATATGGCTTCTGGTCGTATATTAGCAAGTGTCCTTCCACGTTAGCACTTTGAAAACATCAAATATTACTAGTAATGTTCCTTCCCACAGGTTGCTTCTGACAAGTTCCTTCATGTGCTGTGCTAGTATATTTTCCTTTATTATTACCTAGGGTGCAAGTTTTCCTTACAACAGAATCCAAGGCATCTGAACAATTCAGTCTGAAACAAGTGGTGCTAATATAGTGAATTGAAGTTTTAACAGGGAGAAAAATATTTTCGTTTACGTATAGTAAGGAAATTCAAAACATTTTTGTAAATTTTAATTAAAGCAAGGGCATTTCGAAACCTTAATTGATATATTCGTCTTTGATAAGAAGACAGAATAGTTGTATTTGTGAAGTATATTAAATATTTGGAACTCAGTAGATAATAATTATTTCTAATGACATTGTGCATCAATTTCTCTGTATAGAATTTATTTTCATGCATATATGAGTTTAACTTGAGATATATTTTATGTTATATTTGGGATATTAAAAACGAGTGTGGGCTCTCGACACCGTAGGTTACTATGTTCGACTCTAAATGACTTTTTGAGCGAATTTAACCTGACATACATTACATGAGTACCGTTTCTCGCCGCTATAGGTTAACATGTGAATCTTCAAATATTCTCTACGAGCAAATTTGCCATGACATATACCACAAGAATGTGGCTTCTCACCACTATGGCTGAACATAGGTTTCTTCAAATTTACATTCTTAGTAAATTTAGCATTACATTTATTACATGAAACTGTCTTCTCTCTGGTATGAGTTAACATGTGATTTTTCAAATGGGCTGTCTGAGAAAATGTTGTTTGACATATGCTAAATGAGTAAGGCTTTTCTCCAATATGGATTATCATGTGTGCCTTCAAACTTTCCTTCATTCCAAATTTGGCTTCGCATATATTACATTTGTAAGGCTCGTCGCCTCTATGGTTCAACATATGTTTCTTTAAATTCCAATTCTTAGAAAATCCCGCATCGCTTATACCGCATGGATATGGCTTCTGGTCGTATATTAGCAAGTCTCCTTCCACGTTAGCACGTTGATTACTGCATGTATTTCTAGAAAGGTTCTTTTCCACAGGGTGCTTCTGACAAGTTCCTTCATGTGCTGTGCTAGTATATTTTCCTCCATTATTACCTAGGGTGCAAGTTTTCCTTACAACGCATCTGAACAAATCAGTCTGAAACAAGTGGTGCTAATGTAGTGAATTGAAGTTTTAACAGGGAGATAAATAGATACGTTTACGTATAGTAAGGAAATTCAAAACATTTTTGTAAATCTTAATTAAAGCAAGGGCATTTCGAAACCTTATATGATATATTCGTAGTAATAGTCTTTGATAAGAAGACAGAATAGTTGTATTTGTGAAGTATATTAAATACTTGGAACTCAGTAGATAATAATTATTTCTAATGACACAGTGCATCAATTTCTCTGTATACAATTTATTTTCATGCATATACGAGTTTAACTTGAGATATATTTTATGTTATATTTGGGATATTAAAGGGTTACTATGTGAGAATCCAAATGACTTTTTCGAGCGAATTTAACTTGAAATACAATACATTAATACGGTTTCTCGCCGCTATGGGTTAACATGTGAATCTTCCAAATATTATCTACGAGCAAATTTGCCATGACATATACCACATGAATGTGGCTTGTCACCACTATGGCTGAACATTTGTTTCATCAAATTTCCATTCTTAGTAAATTTAGAATAATTTATATTACATGAAACTGGCTTCTTTCCGGTATGAGTTAACATGTGATTTTTCAAATGTGCTGTCTGAGAAAAGTTTGTTTGACATATGCTACATGAGTAAGGCGATTCTCCAGTATGGATCCTCATGTGTTTCTTCAAACTTTCTTTCATACCAAATTTGACTTCACATATATTACATTTGTAAGGCTCGTTGCCTCTATGACTCAACATATGTTTCTTTAAATTCCAATTCATAGCAAATCCCGCATCGCATATACCGCATGGATATGGCTTCTAGTCTCCTTCCACGTTAGCACGTTGATTACATCAAGTATTACTAGTAAGTTTCATTCCCACATGGTGCTTCTGACAAGTTCGTTCATGTGCTGTGCTAGTATATTTTCCTCCATTATTACATAGGGTGCAAGGTTCCCTTATAACAGGATGCAACGCATCTGAACTGATCAGTTTGAAACAAGTGGTGCTAATATAGTGAATTGAAGTTTTAACAGGGAGAAAAATAGTTACGTTTACGTATAGTAAGGAAATTCAAAGCATTTTTGTAAATCTTAATTAAAGCAAGGGCATTTCGAAACCTTATTTGATATATTCGTAGTAATATTCTTTGATAAGAAGACAGAATAGTTGTATTTGTGAAGTATATTAAATATTTGGAACTCAGTAGATAATAACTACTTCTAATGACACTGTGCATCAATTTCACTGTATACAATTTAATTTCAAGCATATATGACTTTAACTTGAGATATATTTTATGTTAAATTAGGGATATTAGGAACAAGTGTGGCCTCTCGCCACAAAGGGTTACTATGTTCGACTCCAAATGACCTTTTTGAGCGAATTTAACTTGACATATATTACATGAATACGGTTTCTCGCCGCTATGGTTTAACATGTGATTCTTCAAATATTCTATACGAGCAAATTTGCCATGACATATACCACAAGAATGTGGCTTCTCACCACTATGGCTGAACATATGTCTCTTCAAATTTCCATTCTTAGTAAATTTAGCATTACATATATTACTTGAAACTGGCTTCTCTCAGGTATGAGTTAACATGTGATTTTTCAAATGTGCTGTCTGAGAATATTTTGTTTGATATATGCTACATGACTAAGGCTCTTTTCCAGTATGGATTCTCATTTCCTTCATACCAAACTTGGCTTCGCATATATTACATTGGTAAGGCTCGTCGCCTCTATGGCTCAACATATGTTTCTTTAAATTCCAATTATTAGCAAATCCCGCATCGCATTTACTGCATGGATATGGCTTCTGGTCGTATATTAGCAAGTCTCCATCCACGTTAGAACGTTGATTACATCAAGTATTACTAGTAAGGTTCTTTCCCACATGGTGCATCTGACAAGTTCCTTCATGTGCTGTGCTAGGATATTTTCCTCCATTATTACTGTTGCGTGCAAGAGCCCGTCCCAACGTTTCAAACGTGTATCTACCCCTGTATGGAATTCATGACATTTTGAATCGACCGCCTGGTGACTTGATTCCGTTTGTGAACACGAGATAGCAGCTGCTGTCGGACTTCGCGTGGGTCTTCATGTGGTTAATTCTTCTTCAATAGAATGCGTTGGTTGTGCCTTATTAATCTCATCCTATTCCAGTCATGATTGATGGCAATTATATTCTACGTCATAAACAAAAGAATATATATACTTCATGATACCGCCAAATTTGTTACTTAATTATGACATTGTTGATTGATATGTCAAGCCTTGATTGGACGATGAATATTTACATGAATGCAGTTCGGTTTCTGACGCGGATTTTTCTCCGCCATCTTGTGGGATTCCTTGGTCTGTCATCAAGAAGCAAGATGCCTGTTGGTGTGAGATAGTATCTCTCCGTCGCCCTGGGGGCGATGGCCCCCAGGCTTTACTAAATATAATATGTTAAAAGGAAACTAAGAAGATGCATGTGCTCCTAGGCATTAATGTCTTAATTTGCCGTGAAGATGACGTGTGGTTTGTTCATTTACTGGCTACAAGAAGGAAAGCCTCGTGGATGATCGAAGCAGCTTGGGTATGCTTCCGCTGCAATGTTTCGGGCAGTTCAAAATTTTATATATATATATTTTTTAAATGTTTTAATTATTTTATTTTTATTGTGTCTCCTCTGAAAAGTTTAAGGTACGTCATTAAATTTTATTTATATTGTTATGTAGCTCTATATTGGCCTTGCATGTATGCTGTGATGACTGTTTGTTACGCCTGGTAGGCCTAATTTATTTCTGTTTGAAATATGTTACTATTTATATATGTATTTATTTCGTTATCTTTTCTTCGTACCTTCTGGAGACACATTTCTGGTTATTTTTCGTTTTAATTTATTATTTATTTTCTTTTGGCAATCTTGGATTGGCATAGTATTTAATTAATTCATGATCCGATGCTCTACCCCCAATGTTAATAGTTTTTAGGCGTAATTGTTTTCTACCTTTCTATCTGATTATTTAAAAAAAAAAATTTTAATGCTAATTGTTCGCCGTAATTTCGATTGGACATGTGGTCGTTTGCTCTAGTTGCCATGTTTGTTGTTGTTTTGCCGAAATGCATCCTGGTCTCGATGTCAGTCTCTTGGCGTCGAGCGGTAAACTCAAACAGGTTCTGGTGTTAACTTAATTTGTTTTTTTATTTAACCTTGTCGGTTTAACCTTGTGTTTTTGGTGAATGTTCCTGTGTTTTTTCTCCGTCATGCAAATTACTGATTTTGTTTCTGATCCAATTTTATTTTATTTATTTAATTTTAAATTTTTCGTTACATGTGGTGGCCTGGACCTCTGCATGTCGGATCGGTATTGCATACCTTTGTAAATTATCAAGCCCGTTCTCATTTAATTATGACTGTACTTTTATTTTAATCTTTGGGCTTTAACATTTTAATTTTAATTTAATTCTTTTCTTTTGTTGGCTTTGCAAGCAAACATGTTAAGCGGTCTCTTGCCTTCTTGGTAAATTATGCTGGTTGATGCATGTTCTCTTTTCTGGTGGAGGTGTTTTTGTTAAATTTTAACATTATTTTTTTTTTTAATTTTTTAAGCAACTGTTGTGACATTATTTCGTCGGCGGCAGTTTTGTCGGTTATTGGGGGGTGTCTGTAGAATAGCCTGTGCGTTGTCCCCTTCTCCATCTTCCTTCCACTCCTTTGGAGCTCTTCTGTAGGGACATGTCATCTGGAGGTGATCTTGCTGCGGAGGCGATGCGGACCTTTGAATAAAAGCTATGTAGGCCCATCCACGCTGGCCGTCCACGGTGTCATTCTGGTAGCAGACCGCGTTTGAGTTCGCTTCCGTAACTATCCCCTCCTCTATACCCGCAGGCTCGTTTTATGGACCCGTCTAGTGCTGATGGAGCGGTTGTTGGTGGGATCTTGTCATAGCAGTGCACTTGATGTTATGTAAAGCTAATCCTTGTCGTTTGTTTTATTTCATGTTTGCCTCTGAATATCCATGTGTTGAGCTGTAAGTGACCTGTTTAGAAGCGAGGCGTTTGCTCCTGTATTTTACTCTGCTTGTATGCAGCATCCCCACTGAAAAAGAAGCTCGGTGAGTTACTGACATGTGTTCTTGGCATGGGAAATGGGGATTTCTTAATATTCTGATAGCCTACATGCTACGAGTGAAGTCATCCTGGAGCCCTGTCTGTAGCTGTTCGCTATGTGTTTTGTGCAAATTTTTGTAATTTAGCTTCCTGATCTCGAGCCAAGCAAGCGGTGACTTCTGCAGTTCTGGGCAGCATTGTGCATGATCTTGTATAGTATGGTGGCTGTGTTCGAGTGTCAGCCTAATCAATGGTGGTTGAAATTGGTAGTTACGGTAGTGTTGTGAAAGAGTAAACTGTCCTCGTAATTCCAAAAATTTGTTTCCTTCTATATTGTCTGTCTGCATTCTGTGTTTTTTTAAATGGCCGACAACAATAGTGTTTTCGATTTAATTGACTTAAGAGATAACCTTGTGAATTTGGAGAGTTCTTCTGGGGTTGAACGTGAATCACCTCTGTTTACTATGTCTGAGGTTTTGGGATCGATTTCTAGTAGTAGTTTGCCTGCCCCTCTATTAACCCGTTCCGGCTCGCCCAGACCTCTTAACCCTGCATACGGTCATTCTTCTCATGTTACGTCACCTAATGATTTCCTGGGTACTGCCGACCCGTTGCATCCCAGTTCTTTCTCTGGCAATGTAAATGTTTTGTCTCCTGTAGGGGGTGTGCGAGAGGGCTACCCTGGTAACAATGTCTCTTTTCCTAATGCTACGTACTCCCCTTCCGTTAATTATGGGTCGATTCCTCACCCTATTTCTAGTTTCTTAACTAAGTTAAAGCATTTCAACCTTGATGACGTTACCCAAGTGGTTCAATTTTTAAAGCAAGTGGTCGAATTGGGTAACCATGCCTCGATTTTTGGGGTGTCGGAAAATCAGATTTTCCAACTGTTATATCCTGTTGCAACCGGTATGCTGCGCGATAAACTAATTGAAGCTATCCACCTCCGCATGTCCTTAGCCATGTTTATTAGGGAAGTGTTGTATATTTTGTCCCTGCGAACGCCCCAAGTACTCTCGAGCAAAGGTTCCTTTATCGTGTCCAAAGGTTGGACGAGTCACTTTGCGACTATGTCAGTGACATTAAGGTATATGCCCAGGTATTTGCATCCCCTTTAACTGAACGACAGTTGGTGTCATCGATTGTAAATGGGTTTTCGCCTCAATATAGGTCATACATGACTATGTGTACCAGGCCTTCGTCATTTGTCGAGCTGAAACAGGTCGTAATAGAGGCTATGGCTGTGAAACATGCAGATTCCCTTCGTGTAGGTAATGTTCCTCCTCCTTCCTTGATGTCTCGTGCCCCTCCTTCCTTGATGTCTCGTCCCCCACCTAGGGTTAGGTTCCATCCAAGTCCCAATATTAAGTGCCACACGTGCGGTGGCGTGGGACATGTCAAGAAGGTGCATCCGAGTAACCAGGTTGTGTATCGCCAATGACGGGTTGTTGTGGAGACCAACTCGGGTGTTACTTCGAAGGATATTTCTGTGCATGTGAATTTGGGAAAACCTTGTGAAGTTTCTGGTCACCCTACCAATGAAAGTCTTGATAACTCGTTGAAAACTAAATCTTCACGTGCTAATTCTGCTTATGTAGCTGACATACCTAACCTGTCGGTGAGCAATGTCGTGGCAAGTCAGCCTAATTCTAAACATAATGTGAAACCTGTGGTGCGGGTGTCCTCGTCATCTACTTGTAATCGTTTTAGAGTGAATAATGATTTTGGAATTTCTCCTGTGGCTAAAGGAATATCCCCGTTTGTTGAAATTTGTGTTAATGACGAGCCCGTTTCTGCATTACTTGATTCTGGTAGTGTCGCATCCTTTATAAGCGAGGACTGGTTTTTATCTATGAAGTGTGTTTGCAAATTTCCTGAGTTAGAGCCTAACAATGAATCTTTTATTTCGGCAAATTGTTCAAACTTAAATATTTTGGGTAGTATGACAGTCAAAATCCATATTCTAAATTTTTCATGGAAGTTTAAATTTTTTGTTGCCAGAAATCTTTCTTGTTCTGTGCTCATTGGAGCTAATTTCATGTCACACTTTGGTATGCTTCTTGATTTTGGTGCTCGCAACTTATGGTTTAAGTTTAATCCGCAGTGTAAATTATCATTTAACCCGATTTTATCTTCTCCTGCTGTCAATTCTGTTAGTGAACCTGTGACTATTGAGGATCTTGATATGGAAAATTTAACGAGTCTTCAAAAGGATGCAATAAAGAGGTTATGTCAAGAGTATAGTGATGTATTTACTGACAAGTTGGGTGTAACCCATTTAATGGAATACAAGATTGAGCTAACCGATTCTGTGCCGGTGCGTTCCAGCCCGTATCGCCTTTCCCCGCCCAAGGTGGCTGAACTTCGTAAGATTATCGATAAAATGTTAGAAGAAGGTGTAATCCAACCGTCTATCTCTGCCTACTCAACCCCTGTATTTCCTGTGCCAAAACCTAACGGTGGTTTTCGGCTGGTGGTCGACTATAGGGCTCTTAATCAAAAGGTAGTTTTGCAATCCATCCCTTTGCCGGACCTTCATACTTGTTTTAGTTGGTTTCGCAACGCGAAGGTGTTCACGATCCTCGATTTAAATTCTTCTTACTTCCAAATTCCCCTCTCTCCGGAATCCAGGCATGTTACTGCTTTTTCCACTGACTGGAACCTGTTTGAGTATGCCCGCGTCCCGTTTGGCCTATCCACCGGAGCCGCCGTGTTGAGCAGACTTCTGGACAAGGTGTTTTCAGAAATTAAATTCAAGTTTGTGTACCACTATCTTGACGATGTGGTGATCTATTCTGAGTCCTTCGAGGAACACGTTGATCATCTGAAGGTTGTACTTGATCGGTTGCGTGACGCTGGCCTTACCGTCAAATTGTCCAAGGTTTCCTTTGGCAAGCCCAAAATTTCCTTCTTGGGTCATATTGTTCCCGCATCTGGTATCTCCGTGGACCAGTCTCGTACTCAGGCCATGAGAGATTTTAAACCACCCAAGAACGCCAAGGGTATTGCTAGTTATATTGGCATGGTGAACTTCTTCCGTAAGTTTATCAGTAACTTTGCCGACCCTGCTGCTCCTCTAAATCAATTACGCAAAAAGGCTGTGAAGTTTGAGTGGGGTCCCTCTCAGCAGGCAGCCTTCGAAGATCTTAAGCTTGCGCTCTCTAACGCCCCTGTGTTAGCCATTCCGGATTTTGGGAAGCAGTTCATTGTGCAGACTGATGCGTCTGGTCGCGGTGTTGGTTGTGTCCTTCTGCAAGAATCTGATCTGGGCAGGCAACCCATTGCATACGCTTCTCGTACCTTAACGGACGCAGAGAGGAAGTATTCCATATACGAACTTGAGGGTTTAGCTGTGTTGTTCGCTCTAGAAAAATTCCGTATGTATCTTGAGCACACTAAGTTTCTCCTTGAGACCGATAACCAAGCCTTGAGCTGGGTCTTAGGGAAACCCCGTAAAACTGGTAGGATTGCCAGATGGGCAACTAGGATTCTGTCATTCCAGTTCACTGTCCACCATATTTGTGGGTCCGAAAATGCGGTAGCTGATTCATTACGCCGCATGTAAGAGTAATCAGCCGAAGAGGATATTCAAGAATGTGAACCCGTAAACCTTGTATCTGCTATAAATTGTGTCAATGTCGTTCTTAGCAGTTCCCCTGTGCTATTTGAAGATGTGAGACGATTCCAGAAAGAAGATCCCTCCATAATTAGCCTAATTGACCGAATCAATTCTGGTGAATTGATCAAGCCCTACTCTCTGAAGGACGGTGTACTGTGTTGTTCGTCTCGTCATGACCGTCTACCTTAAATTGTGCTCCCGTCAGTCCTCATTCCGGAAATCTTTCGTTACTATCACGAATCTCCTATTGGTGGCCACCTAGGAGTATTCAAGACCCGAGCTAAAATCAGACAGTTTTTCATTTGGCAAAGTATGGATGGCGACATCAGGAGGCTCATTAGAATTTGTGCTGCATGTAGTATTAGCAAACCTCCGGTTTCTACTAAGGTTGACCTGTTGTCATCCGAACCGGCATCTAGACCCATGGAGAGGCTTTTTATCGACCGTGTTGAGCCGTTCCCTCGTTCTGGTCGGGGAAACCAATTTGCGCTTGTTTGCACTGACGGTTTCACCCGGTTTAGTTGGATTTTCCCCAGCAGACAGGCTACGACCAGATCCGTCATAAAGTGTCTTAATTCCATCTTTTCATCCTTTGGGCCATGTCAGTACCTGGTATCAGATAATGCCAAGTGCTTTGTATCTCATCAGTTCCGTCAATTCTTGTTCGATTATACTATTTCGCATGTAACCACCACTCCCTTTTTTCCTAACCCGTCTCTCGCCGAGCGAGTCAATCGTAATCTCCGTTCTACTCTGATTGCTGTCCACCACGACGACCATTCCAAGTGGGATTCTAATTTGCATTGGCTCAATTTTGCTTTCAACACCGCCGTGCATGAGAGCACGCAAGCTACCCCTTTTTCGTTAATATTTTCCTTTATGGCTAATTCTCCGTTGTCCAATCTGTGGAACCTGCACATCTCCTTCCAGACAGTTTCACGCCCGAGGATATGAGGGCAAAATTCGACAAGGCTAGAGAGAATATTAAGGTATCACATGACCGACTTGCCAAGCGACACAATGCCTGTCGCAGGCCTGCTGATTTGGAAATTGGAGATGTTGTATACATCCGCAATTTCGAGCCCAAGGGCGTCAGTTATCTAGTTTCAAGCAAGTTGACCCCTCGATTTTAAGGCCCATGTTATGTAGAGGCATTCTTGACTGCTGTTACTCTTCTTGTTCGAAACCCAAAGGCCAACAAAATTTCTAGAGTGCATCTGTCGCACATTAAGCGAGGTGGAGAGGTTTCTAATGAGGAAATGCTACCATAAATTTTGTAAACCGATCTTTGTATAATGTAGAGTATCCCTAACCTTCATTGAAGCCGTCAGGCATCTGTTCCTTCTGGAATTTTGAATTGGATATGAAAACTCTACTGGGATACAGCTTGTAAATGTTGGGAAATTCCCATTTTTATGGTAAATTGTAAAATTGAAACTAATTTTGATGTTTGCATAAAAGATGCTAGCATGTAAGTTAGACTCGATGGGAGACCTAACCCATGTAATCTTGAAAGGTACTTCTAGTCTGTAAAATGGTAAACTTTTTAATGAAATTTTGTAAGCACGGATCTAGGGCATGGTCAGTAATATTTTCTTCATTTAAATTCAACTTTGTTTCTCTTTTGTAAAAAGTAGTAAGAAATTGTAATTTCTGTAAACCTCTTTTGAAATAAGATTAACTTCTGTTTTGTAAATGGCTGCCCACGCGTCGAATGATATCTGGCACATTGCTTCCACCTACTTAGTTTAAAGCGAACTACATTGGACTTATGAAAATTTACCTAACGTGTCTCGGACTATGAAAGCACTGCAGGTGCTGGTGTTCTGCGTTTCTGAAGACTTATGGACACAGTGATGCTGTTGACTAAGTGGTTTGCGAGGTGATCAATTATCCCATAACTGATAATCTGTCCCTGCACTCTTCCTAACCAAAACGATGCGGTTTCATCCATCAATTGGAGTTAACTGGTGAACATTATCTTCGGGAAACATGCTTGGTGAATCGACTAGTTAAGGAGTACTGTCTATCCCTAGGGATATTCGTGAACGGTGTTCACGCTTAAGGGAGGGAGACTGTTAAATGCAAGAGCCCGTCCCGACGTTTCAAACATGTATCTACCCCTGGATGGAATTCATGACATTTTGAATCAACCGCCTGGTGACTTGATTCCGTTTGTGAACACGAGATAGCAGCTGCTGTCGGACTTCGGGGGTGTCTTCACGTGGTTCCTTCTTCTCCAATAGAATGCGTTGGTTGTGCCTTATTAAACTCATCCTATTCCAGTCATGATTGATGGCAATTATATTCTACGTCATAAACAAAAGAATATATATACTTCATGATACCGCCAAATTTGTTACTTAATTATGACATTGTAGATTGATATGTCAAGCCTTGATTGGACGATGAATATTTACATGAATGCAGTTCGGTTTCTGACGCGGGTTTTTCTCCGCCATCTGGTGGGATTCCTTGGTCTGTCATCAAGAGCAAAAAGCCTGTTGGTGTGAGATAGTATCTCACCGTCGCCCTGGGGGCGATGGCCCCCAGGCTTTACAAAATATAATAAGTTAAAAGGAAACTAAGAAGATGCATGTGCTCCTAGGCATTTATGTTTTAATTTGCCGTGAAGATGACATGTGGTTTGTTCATTTACTGGCTACAAGAAGGAAAGCCTCGTGGATGATCGAAGCAGCTTGGGTATACTTCCGCTGCAATGTTCAGGCAGTTCATATTTTTATATATTTTTAAAAGTGTTAATTATTTTATATTTACTGTGTCTCCTCTGAAAAGTTTAAGGTACGTCATTAAATTTTATTTATATTGTTATGTAGCTCCTATATTGGCCTTGCATGTATGCAGTGATGCCTGTTTGTTTCGCCTGGTAGGCCTAATTTATTTCTGTTTGAAATATGTTACTATTTATATATGTATTTATTTCGTTATCTTTTCTTCGTACCTTCTGGAGACACATTTCTGTTTATTTTTCTTTTTAATTTATTATTTATTTTCTTTTGGCAATCTTGGGATTGGCATAGTATTTAATTTATTCATGATCCGATGCTCTACCCCCAATGTTAATAGTTTTTAGGCGTAATTGTTTTCTACCTTTCTTTCTGTTTATTTTAAAAATTTAATTTTAATGCTAATCGTTTGCCGTAATTTCGATTTGACATGTGGTCGTTTGCTCTAGTGGCCATGTTTGTTGTTGTTTTGCCGAAATGCATCCTGGTCTTGATGTCAGTCTCTTGGCGTCGAGCGGTAAACTCAAACGTGTTCTGGCGTTAACTTAATATTTTTTTTATTTAACCTTGTCGGTTTAACCTTGTGTTTTTGGTGAATGTTCCTGTGTTTTTTCTCCGTCATGCAAATTACTGATTTTGTTTCAGATGCAATTTTATTTATTTTTATTTAATTTTTAATTTTTCGTTACATGTGGTGGCCTGGACCTCTGCATGTCGGATCGGTATTGCATTCCCCTGTAAATTATCAAGCCCGTTCTCATTTAATTATGCCTGTACTTTTATTTTAATATTTGGGCTTTAACATTTTAATTTTAATTTAATTCTTTTCTTTTGTTGGCTTTTCAAGCAAGCATGTTAAGCGGTCTCTTGCCTTCTTGGTAAATTATGCTGGTTGATGCAATATCTCTTTTCTGGTGGAGGTGTTTTTGATAAATTTTAACATTAAATACTTATTTTAAATTTTTTTAAGCAACTGTTGTGACATTATTTCGTCGGCGGCAGTTCTGTCGGTTATTGGGGGGTGTCTGTAGAATAGCCTGTGCGTTGTCCACTTCTCTATCTTCCTTCCACTCCTTTGGAGCTCTTCTGTTGGGACATGATATCTGGAGGTGTTTTTGCTGCGGAGGCGATGCGGAGCTTTGAATAAAAGGTAAGTAGACCCATCCACGCTGGCCGTCCACGGTGTCAATTACCTAGGGTGCAAGTTTTCCTTACAACAAGATCCAACGCAGCTGAACAAATCAGTCTGAAACAAGTGGTGCTCATATAGTGAATTGAAGTTTTATCAGGGAGATAAATTGATACGTTTACGTATAGTAAGGAAATTCCAAAAAAAAATTTAATCTTAATTAAAGCAAGCCATTTCGAAACCTTATTTGATATATTCGTAGTAATGGTCTTTGATAAGAAAACAGAATAGTTGTATTTGTGAAGTATATTAAATATTTGGGACTCAGTAGATAATAACTACTTCTAATGACACTGTGCATCAATTTCTCTGTATACAATTTATTTTCATGCATATATGAGTTTAACTTGAGATATATTTTATGTTTTATTTGGGATATTAAAAACGAGTGTGGCCTCTCGCCACCATGGGTTACTATGTGCGATTCCAAATAACTTTTATGAGCGAATTTAACTTGACATACATTACATTAGTACGGTTTCTCGTCGCTATGGGTTAACATGTGAATCTTCAAATATTCTCTACGCGCAAATTTGCCATGAATTATACCACATGAATGTGGCTTCTCACCACTATGGCTGAACATATGTTTCTTCAAATTTCCATTCTTAGTAAATTTAGCATTACATATATTACATGAAACTGGCTTCTCTCAGGTATGAGTTAACATGTGATTTTTCAAATATGCCGTCCGAGAATATTTGTTTGACATATGCTACATGACTAAGGCACTTCTCCAGTATGGATTCTCATGTGTTTCTTTAAACTTTCCTTCATATAAACTTGGCTTCGCATATATTACATTGGTAAGGCCCGTCACCTCTATGGCTAATTATATGTTTCTTTAAATTCCAATTCTTAGCAAATACCGCATCGCATATACCGCATGGATATGGCTTCTGGTCGTATATTAGCTAGTCTCCATCCACGTTAGAACGTTGATTACATCAAGTATTACTAGTAAGGTTCTTTCCCAAATGGTGCATCTGACAAGTTCCTTCATGTGCTGTGCTAGTATATTTTCCTCCATTATTACTGTTACGTGCAAGAGTTCGTCCCAAAGTTTCAAACATGTATCTACCCCTGGATGGAATTCATGACCTTTTGAATCGACCGCCTGGTGACTTGATTCCGTTTGTGAACACGAGATAGCAGCTGCTGTCGGATTTCGTGGGGGTCTTCACGTGGTTCCTTCTTCACCAATAGAATGCGTTGGTTGTGCCTTATTAAACTCATCCTATTCCAGTCATGATTGATGGCTATTATATTCTACGTCATAAACAAAAGAATATATATACTTCACGATACCGCCAAATTTGTTACTTAATTATGACATTGTTGATTGATGTGTCAAGCCTTGGTTGGACGATGAATATTTACATGAATGCAGTTCGGTTTCTGACGCGGATTTTTCTCCGCCATCTTGTGGGATTCCTTGGTCTGTCATCAAGAAGCAAGAAGCCTGTTGGTGTGAGATAGTATCTCTCCGTTGCCCTGGGAGCGAAGGCCCCCAGGCTTTACAAAATATAATATGTTAAATGGAAACTAAGAAGATGCATGTGCTCCTAGGCATTTATGTCTTAATTTGCCGTGAAGATGACGTGTGGTTTGTTCATTTACTGGCTACAAGAAGGAAAGCCTCGTGGATGATCGAAGCAGCTTGGGTATACTTCCGCTGCAATGTTCAGGCAGTTCATATTTTTATATATTTTTTTAAATTGTGTTAATTATTTTATTCTTACTGTGTCTCCTCTGAAAAGTTTAAGGTACGTCATTAAATTTTATTTATATTGTTATGTTGCTCTTATATTGGCCTTGCATGTATGCTGTGATGCCTGTTTGTTTCGCCTGGTAGGCCTAATTTATTTCTGTTTGAAATATGTTACTATTTATATACGTATTTATTTCGTTACCTTTTCTTCGTACCTTCTGGAGACACATTTCTGTTTATTTTTCGTTTTAATTTATTATTTATTTTCTTTTGCTAATCTTGGGATTGGCATAGTATTTAATTTATTCCTGATCCGATTCTCTACCCCCAATGTTAATAGTTTTTAGGCGTAATTGTTTTCTACCTTTCTTTCTGTTCATTTTAAAAATCTAATTTTAATGCTAATTGTTTGCCGTAATTTCGATTTGACATGTGGTCGTTTGTTCTAGTGGCCATGTTTGTTGTTGTTTTGCCGAAACGCATCCTGGTCTCGATGTCAGTCTCTTGGCGTCGAGCGGTAAACTCAAACGTGTTCTGGTGTTAACTTAATATGTTTTTTTTTATTTAACCTTGTCGGTTTAACCTTGTGTTTTTGGTGAATGTTCCTGTGTTTTTTCTCCGTCATGCAAATTACTGATTTTGTTTCTGATCCAATTTTATTTAATTTATTTAATTTTAAATTTTTCGTTACATGTGGTGGCCTGGACCTCTGCATGTCGGATCGGTATTGCATTCCCTTGTAAATTATCAAGCCCGTTCTCATTTAATTATGCCTGTACTTTTATTTTAATCTTTGGGTTTTAATATTTTAATTTTAATTTAATTCTTTTCTTTTGTTGGCTTTGCAAGCAAGCTTGTTAAGCGGTCTCTTGCCTTCTTGGTAAATTATGCTGGTTGATGCATGTTCTCTTTTCTGGTGGAGGTGTTTTTGATAAATTTTAACATTAAATTTTAATTTAAAATTTTTTTAAGCAACTGTTGTGACATTATTTCGTCGGCGGCAGTTCTGTCGGTTATTGGGGGGTGTCTATAGAATAGCCTGTGCGTTGTCCCCTTCTCCATCTTCCTTCCACTCCTTTGGAGCTCTTCTGTTGGGACATGTCATCTGGAGGTGATTTTGCTGCGGAGGCGATGCGGACTTTTGAATAAAAGGTAAGTAGGCCCATCCACGCTGGCCGTCCACGGTGTCAATTACCTAGGGTGCAAGTTTTCCTTACAACAGGATCCAACGCAGCTGAACAAATCAGTCTGAAACAAGTGGTGCTAATATAGTGAATTGAAGTTTTAACAGGGAGATACAAAGATACGTTTACGTATAGTAAGGAAATTCCAAAATTTTTTGTAAATCTTAATTAAAGCAAGGGCATTTCGAAACCTTATTTGATATATTCGTAGTAATGGTCTTTGATAAAAAGACAGAATAGTTGTATTTGTGAAGTATATTAAATATTTGGAACTCAGTAGATAATAACTACTTCTAATGACACTGTGCATCAATTTCTCTGTATACAATTTATTTTCATGGATATATGTTTTAACTCCGATATATTTTATGTTATATTTGGGATATTAAAAACGAATGTGGCCTCTCGCCACCATGGGTTACTATGTGCGACTCCAAATGACTTTTTTGAGCGAATTTAACTTGACTTGTTGTATTGAATGTTATTGCTATCGCCCTCTCGTTTGAGGATTTTTTTGGCTTCGTTGGTGGCGAGATCTTTGGCGTTTATTTTTTTAAATTGCAATTCTTAGCAAATCTCACATCGCATATACCGCATGGATATGGCTTCTGGTTGTATATTAGCAAGTCTCCATCCACGTTAGCACGTTGATTGCATCAAGTATTACTAGTAAGTTTCCTTCCCACAGGGTGCTTCTGACATGTTCCTTCATGTGCTGTGCTAGTATATTTTCCTCCATTATTACCTAGGGTGCAAGTTTTCCTTACAACAGGATCCAACGCAGCTGAACAAATCAGTCTGAAACAAGTGGTGTATTTATATAGTGAATTGAAGTTTTAACAGGGAGATAAATAGATACGTTTACGTAAAGTAAGGAAATTCTTTTTTTTTTTGTAAATCTTAATCAAAGCAAGGGCATTTCGAAACCATTTCTGATATATTCGTAATAATAGTCTTTGATAAGAAGACAGAATAGCTGTATTTGTGAAGTATATTATATATTTGGAACTCAGTAGATAATAACTATTTCTAATGACACTGTGCATCAATTTCTCTGTATACAATTTATTTTCATGCATATACGACTTCAAACTAGAGATATATTTTATGTTACATTTGGGATATTAAAAACGAGTGTGGCCTCTCGCCACCATGGGTTACTTTGTGCGACTTCAAATGACTTTTTAGAGCGAATTTAACTTGACATATAATACATGAATATGGCTTTACGCCGCTATGGGTTAACATGTGAATCGTCAAATATTCTCTACGAGCAAATTTGCCATGACATATACAACAAGAATGTGGCATCTCACCACTATGGCTGAACAAAGGTTTCTTCAAATTTCCATTCTTATTGTGGTGTTTGAAGCCATATTTTCAGTGTTGCCTTAGAAAACAAGTAGTTTAGTGCTTTTCAGTCGGACAACACGAATGTACCCAAAAGAGATGGGTTATGCCCTAATCCTGAAATAAATTACATGAGATTAATAAAACACTACGATGACCAGTTTCGATCGTCAAGCGATCATCATCAGATCCATTTTACTTAGGTTATAAAATCTATGTTTGAAATACAGTTGAAAATATTTACAATATGTACAATTATTTAGTTGTAGTATTGGTACTGCAACTGTCAGTGTATGCTAAATGCAGTATATATGTTAGGTGAAATGCTAAATGGTGATAGCTATCCGGAGATTATACTTTAGAGAGATTATATGGGTGTATACTATGGTTAAACTATAAAATTTTAGGCTAACTACTTATCTGATTGTCTTCGTACTACAGCTACTCGCAGTTTTTCGTGCTCACTGGATCTCACTGTGCGTCGACTACGGTGGTTATCTTAACGACTGTTTTTTCCCTGCCTACTCCCCCCTGTCCCTACGTGCTGTGGGGAGTGATAGCGATGTGTTTATGTGAGGTGTTGCCAACCTACATAAGATGTATGTTATTGAATGAGGTGGGTCTACAACTATTAAAGACCGTGGATTAGTCCTCGCAACGCGTGGAGCATAACCCATTCGAACTAAGCGTTGACGGTCTTATGAGGACGTCCCGGCACCTTTAATACTGCCGCGAATATGGGCCTTGGTTTATTGCAGAAGAAAAGTACATCGTTCACCTGAACCAGATAACATTTACCTATTAAAAACCCCTAATTTCCCCCCTTTTTTTATCTAGCTTGGCTGTGTCGCTAAATTGTGTTTTGTTTCCGACAGGGTGTGTTTTTTAGTTGCGTGAAGTGGGGTGAGCTGTCCATGAACCTGTGTTCATTTAGATTATTGGGAATGTTTCGTTTGGCTAGGTGTATCTCGATTGCTTCCTTTATGTCAAGAGCTCTGCCTTTCGATTCGTGATGGATTATTTTAAGGTCCGACTCCATATTGGTTAAGCTGTGGCCTGCGTCACACATATGTTCGCACACGGCTGAATGTGTTCCGTATCTTATCGCATTCCTATGTTCATTATAACGTGTGTCTACTCGCCTTCCACTCTGCCCGATGTAATTAGCTTGACAATCGGTGTCTTGGCACGTTATAGAATATACCCCTGACCTTGAATACGGGTCACGTTTATTTAGATTACTATTTAGGAGGTGCCTAGCGGTTGTGTTTTTCGTCGTGAAAGCTATCTTTGTGCCTTGCTTCTTGAATAGGTAAGTGATTTTATATGTATTCGCATTCACATAGTTGAAACGCGCAAATTTTTTCCTATTACTGTCCGGTTTGGGAATCGATTTATCTTTATTTTTATGTTTGGCTATAATTTGATTTATTTTGCTTGGCGAGAAGTTGTTTTCCTTTGCTATTTGCATACTAGTTCTTATTTCCTTATTATAGTTGTCTTTTGATATGGGTATGTTTAAAGCTCTGTGCACCATTGAATTGAAACCCGCTAGTTTGTGCGTACTGGGGTGATTAGACTGATTGTCGATTGCATGCGAGGTTTGTGTTGCTTTCCGGAATACGGACTATGAAAGGTCGTTGTCTTTACGTTGAATAGTTATATCGAGATAATTTATTTTCCGGTCTACTTCGGATTCCTTAGTGAATTTGATAGAGTGGTGAAGGCTATTAATGGATTGGAGAATTGTTTCTTCGCTTGTTAGTTCTGTATCGTAGATGCAAATTACATCATCTACGTATCTTTTCCTTATTGCTATTCCCTTTGTTGAAGTCTTTTCTAAGAACGCATTTTCTAGTGCATTGATGAAGATGTCAGCGATTAACCCACTTAGTGGCGATCCCATTGCTAGGCTTTCTCTCTGTGTGTATATTTCATTGTCGAATTGAAACACGTTTAGGTTGAGAACGACCCTCAGTAATCTCACAATCTCTTCAATTTCTTTTACCGAATTATTGGATTTTAAGTTGATTTCGATAGTGCTGATTGCTTCAATAATCGGAATATTGATGTACATGTTAGTTACGTCGAAGGATACTAGCCTGAAGCTAGGTTTCGTTTGTAGGGTGTTCAATGCTGTTACTAGTTCTGTTGTGTTCTTAACAGAGCGGTTTTTGTCGTTGGAAAGACCGCATTTTAATATTTTTAGTAACTCTTTGTTGATTTTGTAATTAGGGGCATTCCTAAAATTGACTATTGGTCTCATTGGGCATTCCTTTTTGAGTATTTTTCATTGTGCCCTCAATGACGGTATTTTCGGGTTCATGTTTATTAGTTTTGATTTTTCGGCTTTGGTCAGTATGTATTCTGTTTCTTTTAGCGCAATTTTTATTTAATTTTGGAATTTGTTGGTGGGGACTTTTGTTAATTCCTTGATTTCGTTGTTGTTTAGGAATTCGACTGTTTTTCAATGTATTCTGTTTTGTTCAAAATTACTGTAGTGTTTTCCTTATCTGCTTTTGTGATGATTAAGTCATGTTCTTTTATTTTTTGTTTCAACGACTTTATTTCTTTGAGTTGTTTGTTGTATTGAATGTTATTGCTATCGCCCTCTTGTTTGAGGATTTTTTTTGGTGGCGAGATTTTTGGCGTTTATTTTTTTTTAAATTGCAATTCTTAGCAAATCCCGCATCGCATATACCGCATGGATATGGCTTCTGGTCGTATAATAGCAAGTCTCCATCCACGTTAGCACGTTGATTGCATCAAGTATTACTAGTAAGGTTCTTTCCCACAGGGTGCTTCTGACAAGTTCCTTCATGTGCTGTGCTAGTATATTTTCCTCCATTATTACCTAGGGTGCAAGTTTTCCTTACAACAGGATCCAACGCAGCTGAACAAATCAGTCTGAAACAAGTGGTGCTAATATAGTGAATTGAAGTTTTAACAGGGAGATAAATAGATACGTTTACGTATAGTAAGGAAATTCAAAAAATTTTTGTAAATCTTAATTAAAGCAAGGGAATTTCGAAACCATTTCTGATATATTCGTAGTAATAGTCTTTGATAAGAAGACAGAATAGCTGTATTTGTGAAGTATATTAAATATTTGGAACTCAGTAGTTAATAACTATTTCTAATGACACTTTGCATCAATTTCACTGTATACAATTTATTTTCATGCATATATGACTTTAACTAGAGATATATTTTATGTTACATTTGGGATATTAAAAACGAGTGTGGCCTCTCGCCACCATGGGTTACTATGTTCTACTCCAAATGACTTTTTTGAGCGAATTTAACTTGACATATATTACATGAGTACGGTTTTTCGCCGCTATGTGTTAACACGTGAATCGTCAAATATTCTCCACGAGCAAATTTGCCATGACATATACCAAAAGAATGTGGCTTCTCACCACTATGGCTGAACATATGTTTCTTCAAATTTCCATTCTTAGTAAATTTAGCATTACATATATTACATGAAACTGGCTTCTCTCAGGTATGAGTTAACATGTGATTTTTCAAATGTGCTCTCTGAGAATATATTGTATGACATATGCTACATGACTAAGGCTCTTCTCCAGTATGGATTCTCATGTGTTTCTTCAAACTTTCCTTCATACCAAAAATGGCTTCGCATATATTACATTGGTAAGGCTCATCGCCTCTATGGCTCAACATATGTTTCTTTAAATTCCAATTCTTAGCAAATCCCGCATCGCATATACCGCATGGATATGGCTTCTAGTCGTATATTAGCAAGTCTCCATTTACGTTAGAACGTTGATTACATCAAGTATTACTAGTAAGGTTCTTTCCCTCATGGTGCATCTGACAAGTTCCTTCATGTGCTGTGCTTGTATATTTTCCTCCATTATTACTGTTACGTGCAAGAGCCCGTCCCAACGTTTCAAACATGTATCTACCACTGGATGGAATTCAGGACAATTTGAATCGACCGCCTGGTGACTTGATTCCGTTTGTGAACACGAGATAGCAGCTGCTGTCGGACTTCGGGGGGGGGGGGGGTTCATGTGGTTCCTTCTTCTCCAATAGAATGCGTTGGTTGTGCCTTATTAAACTCATCCTATTCCAGTCATGATTGATGGCTATTATATTCTACGTCATAAACAAAAGAATATATATTCTTCATGATACCGCCAAATTTGTTACTTAATTATGACATTGTTGACTGATGTGTCAAGCCTTGATTGGACGATGAATATTTACATGAATGCAGTTCAGTTTCTGACGCGGATTTTTCTCCGCCATCTTGTGGGATTCCTTAGTCTGTCATCAAGAAGCAAGGAGCCTGTTGGTGTGTGATAGTATCTCTCCGTCGCCCTGGTGGCGATGGCCCCCAGGGTTTACAAATTATAATATGTTAAAAGGAAACTAAGAAGATGCATGTGCTCCTAGGCATTTATGTCTTAATTTGACGTGAAGATGACGTGTGGTTTGTTCATTTACTGGCTACAAGAAGGAAAGCCTCGTGGATGATCGAAGCAGCTTGGGTATACTTCCGCTGCAATGTTCAGGCAGTTCATATTTTTATATATATATTTTTTAAATGTGTTAATTATTTTATTTTTATTGTGTCTCCTCTGAAAAGTTTAAGGTACGTCATTAAATTTTATTTATATTGTTATGTAGCTCCTATATTGGTCTTGCATGTATGCTGTGATGCCTGTTTGTTTCGCCTGGTAGGCCTAATTTATTTCTGTTTGAAATATGTTACTATTTATATATGTATTTATTTCGTTATCTTTTCTTCGTACCTTCTGGAGACACATTTCTGTTTATTTTTCATTTTAATTTATTATTTATTTTCTTTTGACAATCTTGGGATTGGCATAGTATTGTACAGGCCCCCAGGGTTCTGCATCCCCTGGAGGACATCCCCCCATCATCTATTTAAATCACCCTTAACTGGCAAATCTTGTAAGTCCAGAACATATCTATTAACACCGCAATGGCAGCTAGCCAGTATGGAAAGCTTAACCAATAATTGCATCACAACCACAAACAGCGACACACAAATTAACTAGGTCGTCTAGGCAGCAGTATGCTGACAAAACAACGCCGAAAGCTATAAAAGGGAGCCTTATGTAGGACAAAGCTCTCAATTACCAGTCTTACAGTGCAGCGGCCGCAGGCTATCGACGTTATCATCAGAGGTGAGTCAGACGTGTTCAGATCTCCTGTATTTGTAACCTTTACCCACAGATTGTACTTTTACATTGTGACCATTATTACTTTCCCTGAAAGGGACTCATAATTCAACATCACAGACCAATAAACACTTGGTCAATACACTACACTCGTCTTACTATTTATACGCCTCTTTACGTCCCAACGCCCTTCCTTATTCCCGTCACGGTTAGACGTGACATATGGTAGCCCAACAGTGCTAGCTCAGGTATCATTGTATTCCTCGCGGCGGCCCGGCTGCTAAGAGCAGCGAGCGCCACATAGCTGACACGAGCACGTTCAGTTATATAACAAGCCAGTCAGCTGGAAGACCAGCACGTTGACCTATACGCCAAACTCCATCCCCTAAGATACATCTGCATCCTTTATAGGAGCGCCCCCTAGTTCCTAACACTAAACAACACTCTACACTGGTCAGCTTACCCTGCTACGGGAAGCTACCCCCTTTTAGACACTGCTTTATAAATTAACACAATAACTCTTCCTTTTAGATCCAACCACCCCCCAATAAAGGGATCTAAAACAGTATTTAATTTATTCATGATCCGATGCTCTACCCCCAATGTTAATAGTTTTTAGGCGTAATTGTTTTCTACCTTTCTTTCTGTTTATTTTAAAATTTTAATTTTTATCTTTAATTGTTTGCCGTAATTTCGATTTGACAGGTGGTCGTTTGCTCTAGTGGCCATGTTTGTTGTTGTTTTGCCGAAATGCATCCTGGTCTCGATGTCAGTCTCTTGGCGTCGAGCGGTAAACTCAAACGTGTTCTGGTGTTAACTTAATATGTTTTTTTTTATTTAACCTTGTCGGTTTAACCTTGTGTTTTTGGTGAATGTTCCTGTGTTTTTTCTCCGTCATGCAAATTACTGATTTTGTTTCTGATCCAATTTTATTTAATTTATTTAATTTTAAATTTTTCGTTACATGTGGTGGCCTGGACCTCTGCATGTCGGATCGGTATTGCATTCCCTTGTAAATTATCAAGCCCGTTCTCATTTAATTATGCCTGTACTTTTATTTTAATCTTTGGGTTTAAAATTTAATTTTAATTTAATTCTTTTCTTTTGTTAGCTTTGCAAGCAAGCATGTTAAGCGGTCTCTTGCCTTCTTGGTAAATTATGCTGGTTGATGCATGTTCTCTTTTCTGGTGGAGGTGTTTTTGTTAAATTTTAACATTAAATTTTAATTTAAAATTTTTTTAAGCAACTGTTGTGACATTATTTCGTCGGCGGCAGTTCTGTCGGTTATAGGGGGGTGTCTGTAGAATAGCCTGTGCGTTGTCCCCTTCTCCATCTTCCTTCCACTCCTTTGGAGCTCTTCTGTTGGGACATGTCATCTGGAGGGGATTTTGCTGTGCAGGCGATGCGGACCTTTGAATAAAAGCTAAGTAGGCGCATCCACGCTGGCCGTCCACGGTGTCATTCTGGTAGCAGACCGCGCTCGAGTTCGCTTCCGTAACTATCCCCTCCTCTATACCGCAGGCTCTTTTTTTGGACCCGTCTAGTGCTGATGGAGCGGTTGTTGGTGGGATCTTGTCATAGCAGTGCACTTGATGTTATGTAAAGCTAATCCTTGTCGTTTGTTTTATTTCATGTTTGCCTCTGAATATCCATGTGTTGAGCTGTAAGTGACCTGTTTAGAAGCGAGGCGTTTGCTCCTGTAATTTACCCTGGTTGTATGCAGCATCCCCACTGAAAAAGAAGCTCGATGGGTGACTGACATGTGTTCTTGGCATGGGAAATGGGGATTTCTTAATATTCTGATAGCCTACATGCTACGAGTGAGGTCATCTTGGTGCCCTGTCTGTAGCTGTTCGCCATGTGTTTTGTGCCAATTTTTGTAATTTAGCTTCCTGATCTCGAGCCAAACAAGCGGCGACTTCTGCAGTTCTGGGCAGCATTGTGCATGATCTTGTATAGTATGATGGCTGTGTTCGAGTGTCAGCCTAATCTATGGTGGTGGTAATTGGTTGTTACGGTATTGTTGTGAAAGAGTAAACTGTCCTCGTAATTCCTAAAATTCGTTTCCTTCTATATTGTCTGTCTGCATTCTGTGTTTTTTTTAAATGGCCGACAACAATAGTGTTTTCGATTTAATTGACTTAAGAGATAACCTTGTGAATTTGGAGAGTTCTTCTGGGGTTGAACGTGAATCACCTCTGTTTATTAGGTCTGAGGTTTTGGGATCGATTTCTAGTAGTAGTTTGCCTGCCCCTTTATTGTCCCGTTCCGGCTCGCCCAGACCTCTTAACCCTGCATACGGTCATTCTTCTCATGTTACGTCACCTAATGATTTCCTGGGTACTGCCGACCCGTTGCATCCCAGTTTTTCTCTGGCAATGTAAATGTTTTGTCTCCTGTAGAGGGTGTGCGAGAGGGCTACACTGGTAACAATGTCTCTTTTCCTAATGCTACGTACTCCCCTTCCGTTAATTATGGGTCGATTCCTCACCCTATTTCTAGTTCCTTAACTAAGTTAAAGCATTTCAACCATGATAACGTTACCCAAGTGGTTCCATTTTTAAAGCAAGTGGTCGAATTGGGTAACCATTCCTCGATTTTTGGGATGTCGGGAAATCAGATTTTCCAACTGTTATATCCTGTTGCTTCCGGTATGCTGCGCGATAAGCTAATTGAAGCTATCCACCTCCGCATGTCCTTAGCCATGTTTATTAGGGAAGTGTTGTGGTTTTTTGTCACTGCGAGCGCCCCAAGTACTCTCGAGCAAAAGTTCCTTTATCGTGTCCAAAGGTTGGACGAGCCACTTTGCGACTATGTCAGTGACATTAAGGTATATGCCCAGGTATTTGCATCCCCTCAAACAGAACGTCAGTTGGTGTCATCGATTGTAAATGGGTTTTCGCCTCAATATAGGTCATACAAGACTATGTGTACCAGGCCTTCGTCATTTGTCGAGCTGAAACAGGTCGTTATAGAGGCTATGGCTGTGAAACATGCAGATTCCCTTCGTGTAGCTAATGTTCCTCCTCCTTCCTTGATGTCTCGTCCCCCTCCTTCCATGATGTCTCGTCCCCCGCCTAAGGTTATGTTCCATCCAAGACCCAATATTAAGTGCCATACGTGCGGTGGCGTGGGACATGTCAAGAAGGTGTAACCGAGTAACCAGGTTGTGTATCGCCAATGACGGGATGTTGTGGAGACCAACTCGGGAGTTACTTCTAAGGATATTTCTGTGCATGTGAATTTGGGAAAACCCTGTGAAGTTTCTGGTCGCCCTACCAATGAAAGTCTTGATAACTCGTTGAAAACTAAATCTTCACGTGCTAATTCTGCTTATGTCGCTGACCTATCTAACCTGTCGGTGAGCAATATCGTGGCAAGTCAGCCTAATTCTAAACATAATGTGAAACCTGTGGTGCGGGTGTCCTCGTCATCTACTTGTAATCGTTTTAGAGTGAATAATGATTTTGGAATTTCTCCTGTGGCTAAAGGAATATCCCCGTTTATTGAAATTTGTGTTAATGACGAGCCCGTTTCTGCATTGCTTGATTCTGGTAGTGCCGCATCCTTTATAAGCGAGGACTGGTTTTTATCTATGAAGTGTGTTTGCAAATTTCCTGAGTTAGAGCCTAACAATGAATCTTTTATTTCGGCAAATTGTTCAAACTTAAAAATATTTTGGGTAGTATGACTGACAAAATCCATATTCTAAATTTTTCTTGGAAGTTTAAATTTTTTGTTGCCAGAAATCTTTCTTGTTCTGTGCTCATTGGAGCTAATTTCATGTCACACGTTGGTATGCTTCTTGATTTTGGTGCTCGCAACTTATGGTTTAAGTTTAAACCGCAGTGCAAATTATCATTTAACCCGATTTTATCTTCTCCTGCTGTCAATTCTGTTAGTGAACCTGTGACTATTGAGGATCTTGATCTGGAAAATTTAACGAGTCTTCAAAAGGATGCAATAAAGAGGTTATGTCAGGAGTATAGTGATGTATTTACTGACAAGTTGGGTGTAACCCATTTGATGGAATACAAGATTGAGCTAACCGATTCTGTGCCGGTGCGTTCCAGCCCGTATCGCCTTGCCCCGCCCAAGATGGCTGAACTTCGTAAGATTATCTATAAAATGTTAGAAGAAGGTGTAATCCAACCGTCTATCTCTGCCTACTCAACCCCTGTATTTCTTGCGCCAAAACCTAACGGTGGTTTTCGGCTGGTGGTCGACTATAGGGCTCTTAATCAAAAGGTAGTTTTGCAATCCATCCCTTTGCCGGACCTTCATACTTGTTTTAGTTGGTTTCGCAACGCGAAGGTGTTCACGATCCTCGATTTAAAATCTTCTTACTTCCAAATTCCCCTCTCTCCGGAATCCAGGCATGTTACTGCTTTTTCCACTGACTGGAACCTGTTTGAGTATGCCCGCGTCCCGTTTGGCCTATCCACCGGAGCCGCTGTGTTGAGCAGACTTCTGGACAAGGTGTTTTCAGAAATTAAATTCAAGTTTGTGTACCACTATCTTGACGATGTGGTGATCTATTCTGAGTCCTTCGAGGAACACGTTGATCATCTGAAAGTTGAACTTGATCGGTTGCGTGAGGCTGGCCTTACCGTCAAATTGTCCAAGGTTTCCTTTGCCAAACCCAAAATTTCCTTCTTGGGTCATATTGTTTCCGCATCTGGTATCTCCGTGGACCAGTCTCGTACTCAGGCCATCAGAGATTTTAAACCACACAAGAACGCCAAGGGTGTTGCTCGCTACATTGGAATGGTGAACTTCTTCCGTAAGTTTATCAGTAACTTTGCCGACCGTGCTGCTCCTCTAAATCAATTACGCAAAAAGGCTGTGAAGTTTGAGTGGGGTCCCTCTCAGCAGGCAGCCTTCGAAGATCTTAAGCTTGCGCTCTCTAACGCCCACGTGTTAGCCATTCCGGATTTTGGGAAGCAGTTCATTGTGCAGACTGATGCGTCTGGTCGTGGTGTTGGTTGTGTCCTTCTGCAAGAATCTGATCTGGGTAGGCAACCCATTGCATACGCTTCTCGTACCTTAACGGACGCAGAGAGGAAGTATTCCATATACGAACTTGAGGGTTTAGCTGTGTTGTTCGCTCTAGAAAAATTCCGTATGTATCTTGAGCACACTAAGTTTCTCCTTGAGACAGATAAGCAAGCCTTGAGCTGGGTCTTAGGGAAACCCCGTAAAACTGGTAGGATTGCCAGATGGGCAACTAAGATTCTGTCATTCCAGTTCACTGTCCACCATATTCGTGGGTCCGAAAATGCGGTAGCTGATTCATTAAGCCGCATGTATGAGGAATCAGCCGAAGAGGATATTCAAGAATGTGTACCCGTAAACCTTGTATCTGCTGTAAATTGTGACAATGTCGTTCTTAGCAGTTCCCCTGTGCTTTTTGAAGATGTGAGACGATTCCAGAAAGAAGATCCCTCCTTAATTAGCCTAATTGACCGAATCAATTCTGGTGAATTGATCAAGCCCTACTCTCTGAAGGACGGTGTACTGTGTTGTTCGTCTCGTCATGACCGTCTACCTAAAATTGTGCTCCCGTCAGTCCTCATTCCGGAAATCTTTCGTTACTATCACGAATCTCCTATTGGTGGCCACCTAGGAGTATTCAAGACCTGAGCTAAAATCAGACAGTTTTTCATTTGGCAAAGTATGGATGGCGACATCAGGAGGCTCATTAGAAATTGTGCTGCATGTAGTATTAGCAAACCTCCGGTTTCTACTAAGTTTGGCCTGTTGTCATCCGAACCGGCATCTAGACGCATGGAAGGCTTTTTATCGACCATGTTGGGCCGTTCCCTCGTTCTGGTCGGGGAAACCAATTTGTGCTTGTTTGCACTGACGGTTTCACCCGGTTTAGTTGGATTTTCCCCACTAGACAGGCTACGACCAGTTCCGACATAAAGTGTCTTAATTCCATCTTTTCATCCTTTGGGCCATGTCAGTACCTGGTATCAGATAATGCCAAGTGCTTTGTATCTCATCAGTTCCGTCAATTCTTGTTCGATTATACTATTTCGCATGTAACCATCACTCCTTATTTTCCTAACCCGTCTCTCGCTGAGCGAGACAATCGTAATCTCCGTTCTGCTCTGATTGCTGTCCACCACGACGACCATTCCAAGTGGGATTCTAATTTGCATTGGCTAAATTTTGCTTTCAACACCGCCGTGCATGAGAGCACGCTAGCTACCCCTTTTTCGTTAATGTTTTCCTTTATGGGTAATTCTCCGTTGTCCAATCTGTGGAACCTGCACATCTCCTTCCTGATAGTTTCACGCCCGAGGATATGAGGGCGAAATTCGACAAGGCTAGATAGAATATTAAGGTATCACATGACCAACTTGCCAAGCGACACAATGCCTGTCGCAGGCCTGCTGATTTGGAAATTGGAGATGTTGTGTACATCCGCAATTTCGAGCCCAAGGGCGTCAGTTATCTAGTTTCAAGCAAGTTGTCCCGTCGTTTTAAAGGTCCATGTTATGTATAGGCATTCTTGACTGCTGTTACTCTTCTTGTTCGAAACCCTAAGGGCAACAAAATTTCTAGATTGCATCTGTCGCACATTAAGCGAGGTGGAGAGGTTTCTAATGAGGAAATGCTACCATAAATTTTGTAAACCGATCTTTGTATAATGTAGAGTATCCCTAACCTTCATTGAAGCCTTCTGGAATTTTGAATTGGATATGAAAACTATACTCGGATGCAGCTTGTAAATGTTGGGAATTCCCATTTTTATGGTAAATTGTAATATTGAAACTAATTTTGATGTTTGCATAAAAGATGCTAGCATTAAGTTGGACTCGGTGGGAGATCTAACCCATGTAATCTTGAAAGGTACTTCTAGTCTGTAAAATGGTAAACTTGTTAATGAAATTTTGTAAGCACGGATCTAGGGCATGGTCAGAAATATTTTCTTCATTTAAATTCAACTTTGTTTCTCTTTTGTAAAATGTAGAAAGAAATTGTAATTTCTGTAAACCTTTTTTGAAATAAGATTAACTTCTGTTTTGTAAATGGCTGCCCACGCGTCGAATGATATCTGGCACATTACTTCCACCTACTTCGTTTAAAGCGAACTACATTGGACTTATGAAAATTTACCTAACGTGTCTCGGACTATGAAAGCACTGCAGGTGCTGGTGTTCTGCGTTTCTAAAGACTTATGGACACAGTGATGCTGTTGACTAAGTGGTTTGCGAGGTGATCAATTATCCCATAACTGATAATCTGTCCCTGCACTCTTCCTAACCAAAACGATGCGGTTTCATCCATCAATTGGAGTTAACTGGTGAACATTATCTTCGGGAAACGTGCTTGGTGAAACGACTAGTTAAGGAGTACTGTCTATCCCTAGGGATATTCTTGAACGGTGTTCACGCTTAAGGGAGGGAGACTGTTACGTGCAAGACCCCGTCCCAACGTTTCAAACATGTATCTACCCCTGGATGGAATTCATGACATTTTGAATCGACCGCCCGGTGACTTGATTCCGTTTGTGAACACGAGATAGCAGCTGCTGTCGGACTTCGGGGGGGGGGGGTCTTCACGTGGTTCCTTCTTCACCAATAGAATGCGTTGGTTGTGCCTTATTAAACTCATCCTATTCCAGTCATGATTGATGGCAATTATATTCTACGTCATAAACAAAAGAATATATATACTTCATGATACCGCCAAATTTGTTACTTAATTATGAAATTGTTGATTGATGTGTCAAGCCTTGATTGGACGATGAATATTTACATGAATGCAGTTCGGTTTCTGACGCGGATTTTTCTCCGCCATCTGGTGGGATTCCTTGGTCTGTCATCAAGAAGCAAGAAGCCTGTTGGTGTGAGATAGTATCTCTCCGTCGCCCTGGGTGCGATGGCCCCCAGGCTTTACAAAATATAATATGTTAAAAGGAAACTAAGAAGATGCATGTGCTCCTAGGCATTTATGTCTTAATTTGCCGTGAAGATGACGTGTGGTTTGTTCATTAACTGGCTACAAGATTGAAAGCCTCGTGGATGATCGAAGCAGCTTGGGTATACTTCCGCTGCAATGTTCAGGCAGTTCATATTTTTAAATATTTTTTTAAATGTGTTAATTATTTTATTCTTACTGTGTCTCCTCTGAAAAGTTTAAGGTACGTCATTAAATTTTATTTATATTGTTATGTAGCTGCTATATTGGCCTTGCATGTATGCTGTGAAACCTGTTTGTTTCGCCTGGTAGGCCTAATTTATTTCTGTTTGAAATATGTTACTATTTATATATAAATTTATTTCGTTATCTTTTCTTCGTACCTTCTGGAGACACATTTCTGTTTATTTTTCGTTTTAATTTATTATTTATTTTCTTTTGGCAATCTTGGGATTGGCATAGTATTTAATTTATTCATGATCCGATGCTCTACCCCCAATGTTAATAGATTTTAGAAGTAATTGTTTTCTACCTTTCTTTCTGTTCATTTAAAAAATTTAATTTTAATGCTAATTGTTTGCCGTAATTTCGATTTGACATGTGGTCGTTTGCTCTAGTGGCCAAGTTTGTTGTTGTTTTGCCGAAATGCATCCTGGTCTCGATGTCCGTCTCTTGGCGTCGAGCGGTAAACTCAAACGTGTTCTGGTGTTAACTTAATATGTTTTTTTAATTTAACCTTGTCGGTTTAACCTAGTGTTTTTGGTGAATGTTCCTGTGTTTTTTCTCCGTCATGCAAATTACTGATTTTGTTTCAGATCCAATTTTATTTAATTTATTTAATTTTAAATTTTTCGTTACATGTGGTGGCCTGGACCTCTGCATGTCGGGTCGGTATTGCATTCCCTTGTAAATTATCAAACCCGTTCTAGTTTAATTATGCCTGTACTTTTATTTTAATCTTTGGGCTTTAACATTTTAATTTTAATTTAATTCTTTTCATTTGTTGGCTTTGCAAGCAAGCATGTTAAGCGGTCTCTTGCCTTCTTGGTAAATTATGCTGGTTGATGCATGTTCTCTTTTCTAGTGGAGGTGTTTTTGTAAAATTTTAACATTAATTTTTTTTTTTAATTTTTTAAGCAACTGTTGTGACATTATTTCGTCGGCGGCAGTTCTGTCGGTTATTGGGGGGTGTCTGTAGAATAGCCTGTGCGTTGTCCCCTTCTCCATCTTCCTTCCACTCCTTTGGAACTCTTCTGTTTGGACATGTCATCTGGAGGTGATTTTGCTGCGGAGGCGATGCGGACCTTTGAATAAAAGGTATGTAGGCCCGTCCACGCTGGCCGTCCACGGTGTCAATTACCTAGGGTGCAAGTTTTCCTTACAACAGCATCCAACGCAGCTGAACAAATCAGTCTGAAACAAGTGGTGCTAATATAGTGAATTGAAGTTTTAACAGGGTGATAAATAGATACGTTTACGTATAGTAAGGAAATTCAAAAATTTTTTGTAAATCTTAATTACAGCAAGGGCATTTCGAAACCATTTCTGTTATATTCGTAATAATAGTCTTTGATAAGAAGACAGAATAGCTGTATTTGTGAAGTATATTAAATATTTGGAACTCCGTAGATAATAAGTATTTCTAATGACACTGTGCAACTATTTCTCTGTATACAATTTATTTTCATGCATATATGACTTTAACTAGAGATATATTTTATGTTACATTTGGGATATTAAAAACGAGTGTGGCCTCTCGCCACCATGGGTTACTATGTGCGACTCCAAATGACTTTTTTGAGCGAATTTAACTTGACATATATTACATGAATAGGGTTTTTCGCCGCTATGTGTTAAAATTGGAATCGTCAAATATTCTCTACGAGCAAATTTGCCATGACATATACAACAAGAATGTGGCTTCTCACCACTATGGCTGAACAAATGTTTCTTCAAATTTCCATTCTTATTGTGGTGTTTGAAGCCATATTTTCAGTGTTGCCTTAGTAAACAAGTAGATTAGTGCTTTTCAGTCGGTCAACACGAATGTACCCAAAAGAGATGGGTTATGCCCTAATCCTGAAATAAATTACATGAGATTAATAAAACACTAGGATGACCAGTTTCGATCGTCAAGCGATCATCATCAGATCCATTAAACTTAGGCTATAAAATCTATGTTTGTAATACAGTTGAAAATATTTACAATATGTACAATTATTTAGTTGCAGTATTGGTACTGCAACTGTCAGTGTATGCTAAATGCAGTATATATGTTAGGTGAAATGCTAAATGGTGATAGCTATCCGGAGATTGTACTTTAGAGAGATTATATGGTTGTAAACTATGGTTAAACTATAAAATTTTAGGCTAACTGCTTATCTGATTGTCTTCCGTACTACGGCTACTCGCAGTTTTTCGTGCACACTGGAACTCACTGTGCGGTCGACTGCTGTGGTTATCTTAACGACTGGTTTTCCCTGCCTACTCTCCCCTGTCCCTACGTGCTGTGGGGAGTGATAGCGATGTGTTTATGTGAGGTGTTGCCAACCTACATAAGATGTATGTTATTGAATGAGGTGGGTCTACAACTATTAAAGACCGTGGATTAGTCCTCGCCACGCGTGGAGCATAACCCATACGAACTAAGCGTTGACGGTCTTATGAGGACGTCGCGGCACCTTTAATACTGCCGCGAATATGGGCCACGGTTTATTGCAGAAGAGAAGTACATCGTACACCTGATCCAGATAACATTTACCTATTAAAAATCCCGTAATTTCCCCCCTTTTTTATCTAGCTTGGCTGTGTCGCTAAATTGTGTTTTGTTTCCGACAGGGTGTGTTTTTTAGTAGCGTGAAGAGGGGTGAGCTCTCCATGAACGTGTGTTCATTTAGATTGTTGGGATTGTTTCGTTTGGCTAGGTGTATCTCGATTGCTTCCTTTATGTCAAGAGCTCTGCCTTTCGATTCGTGATGGATTATTTTAAGGTCCGACTCCATGTTGGTAAAGCTGTGCCCTGCGTCACACATATGTTCGCACACGGCTGAATGTGTTCCGTATCTTATCGCATTCCTATGTTCATTATAACGTGAGTCTACTCGCCTTCCACACTGCCCGATATAATTAGCTTGACAATCGGTGTCTTGGCACGTTATAGAATATACCCCTGACCTTGAATACGGGTCACGTTTATTTAGATTACTATTTAGGAGGTGCCTAGCGGTTGTGTTTTTTGTCGTGAAAGCTATCTTTATGCCTTGCTTTTTGAATAGGTTAGTGATTTTATATGTATTCGCATTCACATAGTTGAAACGCGCAAATTTTTTCTCATTACTGTCCGGTTTGGGAATCGATTTATCTTTATTTTTATGTTGGGCTATAATTTGATTTATTTTGCTTGGCGAGAAGTTGTTTTCCTTTGCTATTTGCATAATAGTTCTTATTTCCTTATTATAGTTGTCTTTTGACATGGGTATGTTTAAAGCCCTGTGCACCATTGAATTGGAACCCGCTAGTTTGTGCGTACTGGGGTGATTAGACTGATTGTCGATTGCATGCGAGGTTTGTGTTGCTTTCCGGAATATGGACTATGAAAGGTCGTTGTCTTTACGTTCAATAGTTATATCGAGATAATTTATTTTCCGGTCTACTTCGGATTCCTTAGTGAATTTGATAGAGTGGTGAAGGCTATTAATGGATTGGAGAATTGTTTCTTTGCTTGTTAGTTCAGTATCGTAGATGCAAATTACATCATCTACGTATCTTTTCCATATTACTATTCCCTTTGTTGAAGTCTTTTCTAAGAACGCATTTTGTAGTGCATTGATGAAGATGTCAGCAATTAACCCACTTAGTGGCGATCCCATTGCTAGGCCTTCTCTCTGTGTGTATATTTTATTGTCGAATTGTAACACGTTTTGGGTGAGAACGACCCTCAGTAATCTCACAATCTCTTCAATTTCTTTTACCGAATTGTTGGATTTTAAGTTGATTTCGATAGTGTTGATTGCTTCAAAAATCGGAATATTGGTGTACATGTTAGTTACGTCGAAGGATACTAGCCTGAAGCTAGGTTTCATTTGTAGGGTGTTCAATACTGTTACTAGTTCTGTTGTGTTCTTGACAGAGTTGTTTTTGTCGTTGGAAAGACGGCATTTTAATATTTTTAGTAACTCTTTGCTGATTTTGTAATTAGGGGCATTCCTACAATTGACTATTGGTCTCATTGGGCATTCCCTTTTGTGTATTTTTGATTGTCCCCTCAATGACGTTATTTTCGGGTTCATGTTTATTAGTTTTGATTTTTCGGCTTTGGTCAATATGTATTCTGTTTCTTTTAGCGCACTTTTTATTTGTTTTGGGAATTTGTTGGTGGGGTCTTTTGTTAATTCCTTGATTTCGTTGTTGTTTAGGAATTCGACTGTTTTTTTCAAAGTATTCTGTTTTGTTCAAAATTACTGTAGTGTTTCCCTTATCTGCTTTTGTGATGATTAAGTCATGTTCTTTTATTTTTTGTTTCAACGACATTATTTCTTTGAGTTGTTTGTTGCATTGAATGTTATTGCTATCGCCCTCTTGTTTGAGGATTTTTTTGGCTTTGTTGGTGGCGAGATTTTTGGCGTTTATTTTTTTAAAATTGCAATTCTTAGCAAATCCCGCATCGCATATACCGCATGGATATGGCTTCTGGTCGTATATTAGCAAGTCTCCATCCACGTTAGCACGTTGATTGCATCAAGTATTACTAGTAAGGTTCTTTCCCACAGGGTGCTTCTGACAAGTTCCTCCATGTACTGTGCTAGTATATTTTCCTCCATTATTACCTAGGGTGCAAGTTTTCCTTACAACAGGATCCAACGCAGCTGAAAAAATCAGTCTGAAACAAGAGGTGCTAATATAGTGAATTGAAGTTTTAACAGGGAGATAAATAGATACGTTTACGTATAGTAAGGAAATTCAAAGAATTTTTGTAAATCTTAATTAAAGCAAGGGCATTTCGAAACCATTTCTGATATATTCTTAGTAATAGTCTTTGATAAGAAGACAGAATAGCTGTATTTGTGAAGTATAATAAATATTTGGAACTCAGTAGATAATAACTATTTCTAATGACACTGTGCATCAATTTCTCTGTATACAATTTATTTTCATGCATATACGACTTTAACTAGAGATATGTTTTATGTTACATTTGGGATATTAAAAACGAGTGTGGCCTCTCGCCACCATGGGTTACTATGTGCAACTCCAAATGACTTTTTTGAGCGAATTTAACTTGACATATATTACATGAATACGGTTTTTTGCCGCTATGGGATGACATGTGAATCGTCAAATATTCAAATATTCCTAAGAGCAAATTTGCCATGACATATACCACAAGAATGTGGCTTCTCACCACTAGGGCTGAACATATGTTTCTTCAAATTTCCATTTTTAGGAAATTTAGCATTACATATATTACATGAAACTGGCTTCTCTCAGGTATGAGTTAACATGTGATTTTTCAAATGTGCTGTCTGAGAATATTTTGTTTGACATATGCTACATGACTAAGGCTCTTTTCCAGTATGGATTCTCACGTGTTTCTTCAAACTTTCCTTCATACCAAACTAGGCTTCGCATATATTACATTGGTAAGGCTTGTCGCCCCTATGGCTCAACATATGTTTCTTTAAATTCCAATTCTAAGCAATTCCCGCATCGCATATACCGCATGGATATGGTTTCTGGTCGTATATTAGCAAGTCTCCATCCACGCTAGAACGTTGATTACATCAAGTATTACTAGTAAGGAAGCCTCCGTGGCTTAGGCGGCAGCACGCCTGCCTCTCACCGCTGGGTCCGTGGTTCAAATCCCGGTCACTCCATGTGAGATCTGTGCTGGACAAATCGGAGGCAGACAGGTTTTTCTCCGGGTACTCCGGTTTTCCCTGTCAAAATTTCATTCCAGCAACACTCTCCACTATCATTTCATTTCATCTGTCATTCATTTAATGATTGCCCCAGAGGAGTGCGTCAGGCCTCGGCAGCCGGCACAGTTCATATCCTCGCCGCTAGATAGGGGCTTCATTCATTCCATTCCTGACCCGGTCGGAGACTGGAAGCAGGCTGTGAATTTTCATTTTCATTACTAGTAAGGTTCTTTTACACATGGTGCATCTGACAAGTTCCTTCATGTGCTGTGCTAGTATATTTTCCTCCATTATTACTGTTACGTGCAAGAGCCCGTTCCAACGTTTCAAACATGTATCTACCCCTGGATGGAATTCATGACATTTTGAATCGACCGCCTGGTGACTTGTTTCCGTTTGTGAACACGAGATAGCTGCTGCTGTCGGACTTCGGTGGGGGGGGGGGGGGTCTTCATGTGGTTCCTTCTTCTCCAATAGAATGCGTTGGTTGTGCCTTATTAAACTCATCCTATTCTAGTCATGATTGATGGCAATTATATTCTACGTCATAAACAAAATAATATATATACATCATGATACCGACAAATTTGTTACTTAATTATGACATTGTTGATTGATGTGTCAAGCCTTGTTTGGACGATGAATATTTACATGAATGCAGTTCGGTTTCTG
This sequence comes from Meconema thalassinum, assembly GCA_946902985.2. NCBI lineage: Eukaryota > Metazoa > Arthropoda > Insecta > Orthoptera > Tettigoniidae > Meconema > Meconema thalassinum. Next base: position 255,338,164 of record OX336388.2, on the reverse strand, counting down.
ACGCGGATTTTTCTCCGCCATCTTGTGGGATTCCTTGGTCTGTCATCAAGAAGCTAGAAGCCTGTTGGTGTGAGATAGTATCTTTCCGTCGCCCTGGGGGCGATGGCCCCCAGGCTTTACAAAATATAATATGTTAAAAGGAAACTAAGAAGATGCATGTGCTCCGTGGCATTTATGACTTAATTTGCCGTGAAGATGACGTGTGGTTTGTTCATTTACTGGCTACAAGAAGGAAAGCCTCGTGGATGATCGAAGCAGCTTGGGTATACTTCCGCTGCAATGTTCAGGCAGTTCATATTTTTATATATATTTTTAAATGTGTTAATTATTTTATATTTACTGTGACTCCTCTGAAAATTTAAGGTACGTCATTAAATTTTATTTATGTTGTTATGTAGCTCCTATATTGGCCTTGCATGTATGCTGTGATGCCTGTTTGTTTCGCCTGGTAGGCCTAATTTATTTCTGTTTGAAATATGTTACTATTTATATATGTATTTATTTCGTTATCTTTTCTTCGTACCTTCTGGAGACACATTTCTGTTTATTTTTCGTTTTAATTTATTATTTATTTTCTTTTGGCAATCTTGGGATTGGCATAGTATTTAATTTATTCATGATCCGATGCTCTAACCTCAATGTTAATAGTTTTTAGGCGTAATTGTTTTCTACCTTTCTTTCTGTTTATTTTAAAAATTTAATTTTAATGCTAATAGTTTGCCGTAATTTCGGTTTGACATGTGGTCGTTTGCTCTAGTGGCCATGTTTGTTGTTGTTTTGCCGAAATGCATCCTGGTCTCGATGTCAGTCTCTTGGCGTCGAGCGGTAAACTCAAACGTGTTCTGGTGTTAACTTAATATGCTTTTTTATTTAACCTTGTTGGTTTAACCTTGTGTTTTTGGTGAATGTTCCTGTGTTTTTTCTCCGTCATGCAAATTACTGATTTTGTTTCAGATCCAATTTTATTTAATTTATTTAATTTTAAATTTTTCGTTACATGTGGTGGCCTGGACCTCTGCATGTCGGATCGGTATTGCATTCCCTTGTAAATTATCAAGCCCGTTCTCATTTAATTATGCCTGTACTTTTATTTTAATCTTTGGGCTTTAACATTTTAATTTTAATTTAATTCTTTTCTTTTGTTGGCTTTGCAAGCAAGCATGTTAAGCGGTCTCTTGCCTTCTTGGTAAATTATGCTGGTTGATGCATGTTCTCTTTTCTGGTGGAGGTGTTTTTGTTAAATTTTAACATAAAATTTTTATTTAAATTTTTTTAAGCAACTGTTTTGACATTATTTCGTCGGCGGCAGTTCTGTCGGTTATTGGGGGGGTGTTTTAGATCCCTTATTGGGAGGTAGTTGGATCTAAACGGAAGTGTTATTGTGTTAATTTATAAGGAAGTGCCTACAAGGGTGTAGCTTCCCGTAGTCGGGTAAGCTGACCAGTGTAGAATGTTGTTTAGTGTTAGGATGATAAGGGGCGCTCCTATAAAAGACGTAGGTGTATTTCAGGGGATGGAAATTAGTGCACAGGTCAACGTGCTGGTCTTCCAGCTGGCTGGCTGGTTATATAACTGACGTGCACGCGTCAGCTATATAGCGGCACGCTGCCTCTGGTAGTCGGGCCGCTGCGTGAAGCGCAATGAAGCTTGCACTAGCAACTATTTGGCTACTGTATGCCACGGCTAATCGTGACGGGAATTAGGAAAGGAGTTAGGGCGTAAAGAGGCGTGTAAACAGTAATACAAGTGTAGTGTACTGACAAAGTGTTTATTGGTCAGTAATATGGAATTATGAGTCCCTTTCAGGGGATGTAATAAATGTCACAATGTAAGTGTACAAATATGTGTGTACAATTTGTGGGTAAAGGTTACAAAGTATAGGACTTCTGAACACTGCTGACTCACCTGATGATAACAGCTATAGCCTCCGGCCGCCGCACTGTAAGACTGGTAATTGACGCTATCTGTGCCGTATATATTATGGCACGTGTACCGTGTATTTGCAATGCGCAAATGAAAGTACGCATTGCTCTGAAGAGTTTGTGTATTTTCGAATTCTCCCCGTAGTGTAATTTGGGGAGTTGTGGGGTTCTGAACTTGGCGTAAATGAACGTGTACTTCCCAGGTTCGTTTGTAGGGCTTCCAGTCTGTCTGTGCCAGCAAAGGTCGCCCACGATGAGTGCGTTATCGCTGACGCGATAGTCTCTAGTTTCACTCGCGTGTGCGTTATCTTGTTACTTGCTTGACAATGCTCCGTGTATGTATGTTTGTGCCTCTTAGCCTGAGTGCTAACTCTGTAATTGCGAGTGGGGCTTTCCGTCATACAAAAGAACCTCTCACTAACTACATTCGTGTCCCCAAGTTTTGTGTTACTGTAACGTGGGTCGAATATGTTCCTATCCATTGTACAAAATGTCGTTATACACGAGTGTCTCCGGGCCGCTAGTCGCGTGTTTGGTGACTATGTGCCGGAGGTGATTTTGTTGTTTTTCATTTATGACCATCTGTTAGTGGAACTGTCCCAATCTGTTTTAGCTTCCTACTTTCCTATCCTGCAACTGGATAGCTACCCAACCTTATATTCCTGGTATTCAGAAGGTTGCGGGTTTTGAGACCGTCTTTACCCAGAGTAATTGTTTCTGGTGCCATTCTAGGCTGTGTCTCCGGGACAGTTCTCTCGAGTGTTAGGGTCGTATCCCGGCGCGGTCAGTGAGGTCCGAAGGCTATTTCTTGGCCTTCTTTCCACGTCTGCCAGTGGGATCAATTCTTTTTCTTTTGGTAGTGTTCCCGCCTGTACGTGTAGGTGTGGGAGCTTTGCGTGTATGATATGCCTTCATACGGCGGGCGTGAATAGTGTCTTTAATGATTTTTCTCCCATGGCGCACGCTGAATATGTAATTTAGGTCAGATACCTTCCTGCAGACTTTGAAGGGACCTGACCAGCGTTGCAGGAGGAACTCGGACACGTTTTTCTTACGGGCAGAATTGGAAACCATAACCAATTGCCCGGGTGTGTATTCCACGGTCTTCCTATTCCGATCGTACCACTCTTTTTGTTTCTTCTGCGCCGCGGCTATGTTCTTTCTAGCGTTCATTCGCGCTCTCTGTAAGTGCTCTAGGCGGGCAGCATTGTCCGTGTAAGTGTCCTGTGGGATACATATATTATCTATGGGACTTCTGGGTGTGTACCCGTGCAGTAGGAAGTGTGGAGAGTGTTTCGTAGCCGTGGATATAGAGGTATTATAACTAAAAGTAATGGACTGCAGGTATTCATCCCAGTCTGTTCCTGCTTCTCCTGTAAATTTAGCCAACGCTATTCCAAGTATTTTATTCATACTCTCCGTGAGTCCGTTGGTTTGCGGGGAAAAACTCGTGGTAGTGTATGCCTTAATCCTGAGTATCTCCAGAAACTGTTGGAGCACTCTCGAGGTGAAAATAGTACCTCTGTCGGATAATAAGGTTTGGAATAGGCCGTAACGTGTAACTATATCAAATAGGAATTCGGCTATGCTGTTCGTGTCTGTTTTGGGAACAGCCTTCGTAATCATGTATCGTGTGAGATACTCAGTGGCCACCAGGATATATTTATTGCCTTTCTGACTTGTCGTAATGGGGCCTTTCACATCTATCCCGACTCTGTGAAATAACTCTCCCACGGGAATTGGGTTGAGTAGTCCATGAGGCTTGCCAGGTCTTGTTTTGAATCGCTGGCAAGTGTGACATGTCTTTACAAAGGTGTCTATGTCGGCCTTCATGTTTACCCAATAGTACTTGTTACGGATTCTAAGGTATGTTTTATGCGTACCTAAGTGTGCCCCTGCCAGTGGGCTATTGTGGTGTCCGGTCATGATATTTTCTTTCAATGATTCCGGAACCGCTATAGGTGCGTTATCGTGCATGGCTGTGGGCTTAAATTTCAGTACCCCGTCTTTGTCTAGGACAAATCGCCTAGACAGCCGTGCTGTCTTGGTGTCCACTTTATCCAAGTTTTCTAGTGCCAATAGAATCTGTTTCAATTACGGATCACTTTCTTGCTCCTGTTTCATGTTAATCACCGTCAGGGCAAAAGTGGGCATGTCGTCACAGTCGTGGTCCTTACTGTCATCCGGGGGATCGGCTACTGGCAGCCTAGATAACCCATCTGCGTCTAGGTGTGTAGCGCCTTTCTTGTGTTTGACCACGAAGTCATATTCATACAGGCGGAATATAAACCTGTTGAGCCGCGAATTTGGGTTTTTAAATTTGTCCCAAAAAAGCAAGCTCGCGTGGTCAGTCACTACCGTGAACTTGATACCATAGAGGTATAACCTGAAATAGTTCACTCCCCACGAAAATGCCAGCATTTCCCGCTCTGTGGCAGAGTATCTAGTCTCAATGGCCGTTAGCTTCCTGCTAGCGAAAGCGACGGGCCGTATGCGCCCTTCTGCGCCTTCCTGCAATAGGGCCGCCCCCAGCCCATACAGGCTGGCATCCACGTGTAAAAATGTGGGCCTATCACTGTGGAAGTGTTGCAGTAATGGTGGTGAGGTCAATAGTTGCTTCAGTGTGTTGAAAGCATCTATATGTTCCTGCTTGATGCTGAAAGGCGTTTTTTCACGTGTGAGCTCGGTTAGGGGATGGGCGATGTGTGCAAACCTGTAGATATACCTGCGATAGTACGAAGCCAGCCTGGTGTATTCTTTGAATACACGGTACCTGAGAGATAATTTTTATTGCTCCTTGCATGTTCATTTCTTCCTTCCTCTTTGTCAAACACCAACAGTGATCTTCTATTTTCTCTTTGGTTCCTGTCTCTTATGCTTTTCATGAGTCTGTTCTAGATATATACCTTCTGTGACCCACCTAGCGTCATCTCGCAGCGAATCTCTGAAGCTCCTCAATTCTTCCTGGTGCTAGAGGACTTACTTATCCATTTGGCCACCAGATCCTGTTACCATCGAAAGCTATTTTCTCCTTGAGCAAGAGGACTACGTCTACTTCTTTACTCACAATGCTGCGCTAGCATCGCCTACTATCAACTCCTTGAAGACCATTCATCAAGAAGAACATTTATTTTTGATAAGTTGGTTATGTTTATATGTTCTCCTTTTGTTTCCTACCCCCCACTCTTTTTCCCTTCCTTGGACCCTCCGTGCTCCGTCGAGCAGGTCTCACTTCTCAGTCGGCAGTTGACTCGATCAGTTAAGGCTCCTCTCGAGCCAGCCTCCTCAAACCAAGAGGCATACTCTCTTCTACGCCATGTTGGCAAAGTAGTTATCGTCATACGGAACTTCGCCTTCAACATGAAATCAAGATAAGTACCATCTTAAAGTTTTAACCACATTTTCATGGTTTTAACTTTCACGTGCTTTTAACGATACTTTTATAGACAGTGTGAAATTATTTATTTTGGGGCAAAAATCATTCTTCGTGGGATTTGCCATGTTGAGCTTTTGTTCATACAAGCCAACCTTACTAGAAAAGAGCTTTTCTTAAGCTATTTAAATGAGAAATCCTCTCGCTACGTGGGATATTATCTAATACCCGCTGTCTATAATTCACCAAGCTAGTTCCTCCGTTGGATTTACATTAGCCCCATTTTTCTACTAAGATCGTTCTGGAACCTTCCTGATCTTTTACTTTATCTGCAAGTCCTGCCGTCATGTATTTCTCACTTATTTGTGAGAATGCTATTTAAAATTGAAGAATCTTACTTCTAAATCGCTACAATAGTGAATTTTCGTCCACTGCTGGAATTTTCTATGGCGCATTTAATTGTAATTTACAACTTTCTCAAGAAATAGACTCTCGCCTACCTAGTGAAACCAGTTATCATTGCAATAACTTTCTTTCCCATAAACTTTGTGTTTCCACAGTGAACTTTTCATATATTTCAACCAACTATAGTGAAAACCAGTGCTTGCTCAACTTTTCTACCACGTCGCGATCGTCCGTTTATATTTAAATAAGACCATGAACATTTTTCCTCAATCCCCTATTTCTCTTTCCTAACCTCTTACTAAAAATCCGTAATAAACTTTTAAATTTAGGTCTGTTTCAATAAGGTGTCACTCTATGAAGTGCCCTTCCATTTTGCTTGTTTATCATTAAGTAATTGCTGTATAATTACGTGCTTTATACACGTTTCAAACTTACATTTTTTCTCCCTTCAAATCAGGGACAACAATTCTTTCAACTCTTGTGTGAGTTATTTTTAGGTCTCACTAAATGGAAACTGCCCCATTTGGCTCGTGATTCCTATCTAAAATATAGGAGGTCGAGAACCTTCCTTTTGATTATCTCTTCAGGTTTCACAGTAAGTGACCTGCCCTCTTTTGTATAATTCTCATATAATAATTCTGTTTAAATATAAGAAGTTGTAGGAACTTCTATTTTATTCTTTATGGTTTCCTTATTGTTATTTTCGAAGTTGTTATACTCTCTAGAATATTATTTCAGAAATTTCTTATAGTACACTCCTTGTACTCAATTTAATGTTTAAACTTTAATCATTTCATTGCCTTTTTAAAATCTTACAAAGATTTTAGTACCAGGTTTAAAACCTTAAGAATTATTATTTGCCTGGAGCAATATCTAAATGTTGTCGGAGGTCTGCGACCCCAAATTGTTAATAAGATTGAAACATATTTAATTGTTAAAGATATCAACTTCCTCTAATTTGTTAAATAAATTAAGAGTTTCTTTTTTGCTTTTTCATTTTTCTGATACAACGGGTAAGCAAGATCCTGTCCTCCTTGGCTCTCCCTACTTGATGCCATTAAAACCATTAATAGGGCTTTCACCACTCTTTGCATTTGAGCAAGAACTCTTAGTAGTTACCTCACTTAAGATTCTTTTAGCTTTAATAGCTAATTCTAATTGGCCAGTAAGGCAAGTAAAGCTCGCTACGCCAGCTACCTGCTTGTGGAGATTCTCTCCGAAAACGTATGGTCAGTTTTCCAAAAAATAAGTGTTTCTTTTTGTCTAAACTTTTAGCCGGCTCCTCGCCGAGTAAAAGTTTAGCCATTACTAAATGCAACCATTGGCTTATTCAACAAAATTACTCCCCAGGTTATAATCTTTTATCATTTTCCTTCCTGGAAGCACTGGGTCGCTTTTCTCAGGAACTCTATAATTTCGAAAATTGGAAATACCAAACTTGATTTAAATCATTGGCATTCTTCGAATTATTTCGCAAAACGAATTTCTTTGAAAAACCTTACAATAAATTTGTTGCTCTTAGTTTTGCCAGACCATTACCTTTCCCCATAGTAGTCTTATACATGCTTGGGAGGAAATACACTACAGCCTCTCTCTTGCAAATCACCCAAGTCTCAGCTGCGGTTCCCGTTAGCTTCGACCAAGCTCGTACCTACTTTAGGTATCAGAGAGTTAATTTCCAGTGGCAACTGCCTCTAAAGGTATTTAAAGTTAAATTTACAACTCTTGTGGGACTCTCCTCCTATTTTTCTATCCTTTTTCTCCAATCCAAAACCTACTTCCCTTTTTTTTAAATCATCTTCCCTTGGTGGGTGGGTTATTCCTCAGCCAATAAACTACCCAAAGTTTGGTGCCGAAACACGGGAGAGTCCGTTTTCCATTTTTTCTAAAAAAAAAGTGTCATTTGACAATACTTGGCAAATTATTAATATCTGCTTTGGATTTTTCAGCTATAACTACATCATGCAAAGCCTGTGAACGGGAAAAAGGCCGCTCCTGTCTCCTTTGGTGTGTCCCGTTCTTTCTACCCATTCGCTGCTGCCAGCTTGACAGCATCTCCAAAGTTCAACAGTTTCGTGAGTTGTATTTCAATTTACTCTCTTTGTGATGGCCCCTACTGAAAAAGATGAAACTCTCATTGCCAGACGTTCTTCCTATAAAGGGCAACTCACTAGATTCAGAAATTTCATCAGCAAATTAAATCCCGCCGAGTGTGATTTAGACATCCTAACACAACGCCTTAAGTTGTATGAACGGTCCTATGATTATTACAATCAAATTCAAACCGAGATTGAATCCGTTTGCCCAGAACTTCAATCGAATCGGGACGAGGTCGAACCCTTGTACTTTGAAGGGATTGCAAAGGCCCACCAACTGATCCGCAATATCTCAGAACCAGACACTAGGGTCATCAATCCGGCCCAGTTCGCACCCGCTTCAGTTCACAAGAACAAACCGAAACCGTTACTTCCTAAGATAAGCCTACCGCACTTCTCAGGCCAGGAAGGTGAATGGTATTCTTTTTATGAACTTTACTGCTCCCTAATTCATGAAAATACTGAAATTCCCGATATTCATAAATTCTACTTCCTCCGTACTTCTTTGGAATGTGAGGCCTTGGCTTTGGTGGTCACTGCCTTTAAGCGCAGACAACTACCACATCGCCTTTAATCTCCTTAAAGAGAGATATGGCAATTTACGTTTGAGTGTCGCTCGTCATATCCGCTGTCTCTTCAACTTGCCAGCCGTCAAACCTAATGACGTCACCTCTTTAAGAGACCTCTTAGACTCTATACAGTTAAATGTCAGAGCATTATACCAACTTAAGCAGCCTGTCCAAACATGGGACACCATACTCATTCATCTGGCTACATCAAATTCGATTTTTCAACTTTAAAGGCTAGGGAAATTGAACTCACTCGCAGGGAAGAATTTTCCTTCGAACACTTAATCTCGTTTCTTAACAGCCGATGCCAAGTTCTTACAGCACTCGCATTTCAGTGCGAAAAGGTCGAAACGAATCATCAGTCTCACATTTTTGAGAAAACCCTTGCTTTTTCAAAGGGACATCAGCCTCCATCTGTCGAGAACAAGCAAACCCGTTCTGCCTCTTTCAATCATTCAAGAGAACATATCAGGCCGCTCAACAAATCGTTAAAATGCACGCTCTGTAAAAAGCTTCACATATTGTATTTGTGCAAATCCTTTAAAGAATTGTCTGTCGAAGATCGAAGGAAGTTTGTCTTCAATAGCAAACATTGTTTCAACTGCTTATCACCTAAGCATTCTTCTTCAAACTGCACGTCATCCAATCTCTGTTTTCATTGCAAAAAACCGCATCATTCTTTATTGCACGTTCACGATAAATCGAGGTAATCAGTACCTGCCTCTTCAAGCTCCATGCAGAGCAGCTCCGAACAAACTAATGCTTCTTCCTGCATTTCTAACGCCGAAACTTCTCACAGTGCACAAACCCTTTTGACCACTGTACAATTCGAAATCCAAGATAAATTTGGGAATTGGGTTCGAACCCGTGGTCTTCTCGATTCCGCTTCAACGCACAACTTTGTTTCGCAATCGTTGATTAAAAAACTAGGTCTTTCGTCATCACCGACTTCTATCAATGTGACCGGCATTGACAATTTGAAAACTCAAGTCTTGCAGTCTTCGAAATTGAAAATCAGAGACGTTTGCCAAAGAAACACCAATCTTAACATAAACTGCCTCATTCCTACCAGTATTGGCAAGGATACTCCTAGCAGCTGTATTAATACCTCCTGTTTAAAAATTCCTTCGCACTTAAGGTTAGCTGATCCTCAGTTTAATGCTCAAGGTCCCATTGATGTACTTTTCAGTGCCAATGTTTTTTGGAAGTGCCTTCGCAAACAAACACGCAAGTTATCTTCAACCGTGGTCGCCAGAGACACCGATTTTGGTTGGGTTATTACTGGTGAAATTCAGCATCCCAGTGTTCAAACCGAAGCACAATGTCATATCGTTACAGCTGACATAAATCCCATTTCTGAAAAAGAGAACGCTCATGTTTCAGATCTCAATATTTTTGAAAAACACTTATCTAAACGATGTCTTATCGTGAACAACTACACTACCTCTGTAAGTTGTTTAAATGGTTTTTCCTTCTTCCCGCACAAGATGGCAATTCAAGTTCGCCTTGCTTTGTGTTACTTCGTCTACCTTCTCATGTCATTTTTTATAGCAGGTAATTGCTTAAACCCTTTCTCGAAAACTATCTTCCCCTTGAGTAAAACCATGGCTATCAGTCTCCATCACTTCGCTGTAAGCTATGTTTCACTTCTTTCGTTATTTGGAAGGATGGCCACGGTCGACTCCCTCCCCCTTCCTAACAATTGGAAGCCGCTTTTGAAACCGCTTGAAAATCTGAATTCTATAGCATCTAGAATAACTATTCTTATGCATAACCTCCTTCTCAATGTCCCGGTTTCCCTTCCTATTTCGGAAGAATCAAGCCTTTTTCTGTCGAAAATTGTCGGATTCCGTGATCCTCTCAATTATGCGAAATTGATTTCCTACTCTATTTCATATATCTTTAAATTGTTTTTTCACGTCCAAGTTACGATTGACTGCATGCCGTCCAACCTGAATATCTGCTTTAAGTTACAGCTGATTCAACTAATGTTGTTTGTTTACTTTGAAGTGCTTGTTCTTCAAACTTGTTTGTATACAAGCCCGAGTAAGGTCAAGTCACTGTTTATTTCCTGTACGCTTGACAAAGGTCAAAGCAAGTTTCTCTTATTTCAACTTTGGCTGATTGCAAACCATTGTCTAGTGAGTCGCTCCTGCAAGTACAGAAGCCGTTCAACTCATCACCAAAATTAACTTGTTCCGCTTAAGGACTCTTTCAGCTATTTATATTCCTTATCTCGCCGTACTATGTGTTTCAAGGCCGTGCTTTCCTGTGTATCCCACTTACTTACGCTCGTTTTCTACAATTGCTTCGATTCTTGTCTCGTAACATCGTTGCATATCCTTTACGCGCTTATGTATTGCACTTTGCTTACATATTTTGAAATCTTATTGTTCATTGATGAACAAACTTATTGTTTCTCGTCGTTACATTCGATGTGTTTTTGCATTTATACTTGTCACGTCACGTTTCTCGCTGACTTAAGTATTTTTCTGAACAACCCCTTTGATACTCATTATAACTTGAGGTCATTGTTTATGGCTGCTCGTTTGTTACCTATGGCGTTCTTGCTTTCTACTCGCATAGTTTCTTTGTTTATTTGGTATATTCTTATCCTGAATAGATGTACTTGTTTCTATACGCTTTGTTTAAACTTGTCAATTCTTCTTTCTCATCGTATCGCAATCTTTACTAGTGCTTTATTTCCCTCAGCTTCCAGTTATTTTGTGATTGAAGGTGTTGTTAATTCTCGTTTTTTAACTCCGCTTTCCAATGACCCTGTTGACCTACTTCCACTCACCCCTGGTCACTTCCTTATCGGCACTTCTCTTTCTGCCCCTCCTCCCCTTCCTAATTCTTACAGGGATTCTAATCTACCTATCGCTTGGCGTAAACTTGAAGCCCTCCGTAATTCTTTTTGAAAGAGATGGAACTTGGAATATTTAACTTCCTTGCAACGGAGGCAGAAGTGGTTTCTTTCCAGTCCCGACATTAAAGTGGGTGACTTGGTCTTGGTTAGGGATGTTTCTCCCCCTCTAGTCTGGACTTCCGGTAGAGTGACCGAGTGTTATCCTGGAAGAGATGGGAGAGTCATGGTGGTCAGAGTCTTGACCACTAACGGTTCGATTACAAGACCCCTGTCTTTGATCGCTCCTTTCCTTTAAATGTGTAACTGCTTATTTGCTTTCTGTTGGTTTTTCCCCCCCAGTATGGTGTATTCTTTGAATACACGGTACCTGAGAGATAATTTTTATTGCTCCTTGCATGTTCATTTCTTCCTTCCTCTTTGTCAAACACCAACAGTGATCTTCTATTTTCTCTTTGGTTCCTGTCTCTTATGCTTTTCATGAGTCTGTTCTAGATATATACCTTCTGTGACCCACCTAGCGTCATCTCGCAGCGAATCTCTGAAGCTCCTCAATTCTTCCTGGTGCTAGAGGACTTACTTATCCATTTGGTCACCAGATCCTGTTACCATCGCCAGCTATTTTCTCCTTGAGCAAGAGGACTACGTCTACTTCTTTACTCACCATGCTGCGCTAGCATCGCCTACTATCAACTCCTTGAAGACCATTCATCAAGAAGAACATTTATTTTTGATAAGTTGGTTATGTTTATATGTTCTCCTTTTGTTTCCTACCCCCCACTCTTTTTCCCTTCCTTGGACCCTCCGTGCTCCGTCGAGCAGGTCTCACTTCTCAGTCGGCAGTTGACTCGATCAGTTAAGGCTCCTCTCGAGCCAGCCTCCTCAAACCAAGAGGCATACTCTCTTCTACGCCATGTTGGCAAAGTAGTTATCGTCATACGGAACTTCGCCTTCAACATGAAATCAAGATAAGTACCATCTTAAAGTTTTAACCACATTTTCATGGTTTTAACTTTCACGTGCTTTTAACGATACTTTTATAGACAGTGTGAAATTATTTATTTTGGGGCAAAAATCATTCTTCGTGGGATTTGCCATGTTGAGCTTTTGTTCATACAAGCCAACCTTACTAGAAAAGAGCTTTTCTTAAGCTATTTAAATGAGAAATCCTCTCGCTACGTGGGATATTATCTAATACCCGCTGTCTATAATTCACCAAGCTAGTTCCTCCGTTGGATTTACATTAGCCCCATTTTTCTACTAAGATCGTTCTGGAACCTTCCTGATCTTTTACTTTATCTGCAAGTCCTGCCGTCATGTATTTCTCACTTATTTGTGAGAATGCTATTTAAAATTGAAGAATCTTACTTCTAAATTACTACAATAGTGAATTTTCGTCCACTGCTGGAATTTTCTATGGCGCATTTAATTGTAATTTACAACTTTCTCAAGAAATAGACTCTCGCCTACCTAGTGAAACCAGTTATCATTGCAATAACTTTCTTTCCCATAAACTTTGTGTTTCCACAGTGAACTTTTCATATATTTCAACCAACTATAGTGAAAACCAGTGCTTGCTCAACTTTTCTACCGCGTCGCGATCGTCCGTTTATATTTAAATAAGGCCATGAACATTTTTCCTCAATCCCCTATTTCTCTTTCCTAACCTCTTACTAACAATCCGTAATAAACTTTTAAATTTAGGTCTGTTTCAATAAGGTGTCACTCTATGAAGTGCCCTTCCATTTTGCTTGTTTATCATTAAGTAATTGCTGTATAATTACGTGTTTTATACACGTTTCAAACTTACATTGTTTCTCCCTTCAA